>JAEQBH010001685.1:0-447500 GCA_016808115.1 Tetrastigma voinierianum
ATTGGCATTTCCATTTAAAAGGCCCGGACGCGAAACTTCTATTAAATACAGTGAAGGATCCCGGAACTCGATATATCCGTCCAGGACGCTAAATTCGCACAGAGGCATCACGCCACAAGCTTCATTTCTGTGGCTGTCGAGTGAAATTCAGATCTCCTGTGGTGACCATGGCTCCGATTGCAGTTGGCGACGTCATTCCCGACGGCACTGTGGCTTATTTCGATGAGCAAGATCAGCTCCAGGAGGCATCAATTCACGCCCTCGCTGCCGGCAAGAAGGTCATCCTCTTCGGCGTTCCCGGTGCTTTCACTCCCACTTGCAGGTAACTCTGAGGATCCGATGGTTTTCGTCTATCTGATGTCTTGTTTGGTTGATGAGAAACTGAAGATTAAATTGAGTTATAGATTGTTTTTTTAGAATTGGTCGAGTTTGAAAAGGTTGGTTGGGACTGTACTGTTCCGAATATTGTTTTACTCAGTTTTCTAGGGTGCCAAACGGCTCTTTTTGATTGATTTTGGTTTGCGTTTATGATCTTGTCGCAGCGTGAAGCACGTGCCAGGCTTTATTGAGAAAGCAGGAGAACTGAAATCAAAGGGCATTGCTGACATTCTACTCATTAGCCGATATATATTTCTAGCCTTGCATCTTTCTTATTATAATTATGTAATAATCTTGATTTGATGCATCCTAGGATGATCTCATACCCATAAATTTCACACATTGATCCTATATCAGTTATTCTATTGAGTTGGAATCCTAGGTATGAAAAATCTGCGTTCAACAGTGAATTATGTCATCAAACGGTGCCTTATGTGAAATTTTATTTTTGAGAGCTTTTGAACTGTTAATGTTAACTTCATAGCGTCTCGCCACAAATGGTTCTTTCCTCTTAAAGTATTCGTTATTGTTCGCCTTTCGTTTCTTTTAACCCTAAAATGCTTCAAGGCAGCCTATAATTGGATTCTGGAAATTTTGAGGGAAATGGAGAATTTAAGTGGAAAAAAAAGACGGGGAAAAGGAAAAGTAAAATAAAATATATATTTAGGTTGTCTTTCCTTCTGAAAAAATACGAAGAAAAAAAAAACAGATAGAAAAGTGAAATAAACACTAAGAATAAATTATTTTTTTTTTTTTTTTTTTTTTATATACTGCATCCCTTTATTGATTTCACTTATTTTATTTTTTGATATGAAAATTAAATAGTTGAAAGTGTATAAGTTTTTAATTAGTAATTAGTAATTATATTTTATTTTCTTGATATTTCTTATAAGATAACAAATATTATTTTCCTTTTTCCTGTTAAAACCAAACATAAGAATCATTTTTTTCTTTTTCATGTTTTTTCTGGAACTAGGCATACCATAAATGGTATATGATCCTTGTAAATTAAATTGATTCATTTGTTGGAAGGGCTGGGCTATGACATACTTCTGCTGTGTATAGCAACATGAGTAGATGACTATTTCATTGTCATTTGAAAAATGTTTATATGAACAGGCAGGTTCTTTTCTTTGTTACTGAAAGTAAAAACCTAGGAGAAATGCTTCTTTACGTTGTAATAACTAATTTTACAAAAATGGACAGTGAAAATGGTAGTTTGACAATTGGTGGAATGAAACTGATGGTTCAGAGTTAAAGAAAAGAATGATTTTTAAGGTTGGCTCTTAAAACTTGTATTACAGGCTTTGTCTGGGAATAGGTTTGGAAAGGGCTAAAAGTGTTTCCTAATTATGGGATGTTGACGAATTCTTATAAATTACCTCTACAAATTGAAAGTGATTTTTGGATAATCACCAAAAATCACTTTTATGTTATATAATGCATTACCAAGAAAACTATTAGACTCTTTTAGCTTGTATTGAAACGCGAATGCTATGTTTGGTTCTCAGAGAAGCTAAGCGAAGATGTAAAGGAAATAAAATAGAGAGAACAAGTAGAAGGAAGAAAAACATGATAAAAATAAAGATAAATTCAAAGTTAATAAAATATTTTATTTGATATTTAAACTTCCTTACTTTGTTTTTTATCGACCATGCCCAGCATTAATGAATTGAAATCTGTTTTTAATATAGAGAACACGGTGGGGTTTGATATATTTTATTTTTTAATATTTTTTATGAACTCATACGAAATAGTTTCGGATTTTTGTTTGGTTTTTACTTTCTGTTGTTAAACTTGAGAATCGGCGTAACTTAAATGATTTTTCTTGAAATAGTTTCTCTTGGGATGTTATGCTAGATCGAGGGCTTTCATGTCAGCGTCATTTGATATTCAATTCATTTTGTAAAGTCAAAGCTTGTTTGACCTTTGGAAACTGGTTGATGACTGGACACATCACCACGAGTGGGACTTCCCGGCGAACACCTTACATTGGGTGGGTCAATGAGGATTTATGTTTCTTAAAGAATCATGTTGTGCTATCTGATGCTATAGGGTTGATGCTCTTCGAAGATTCCTTGGTGTCTTTACAGATCTCGAAGTTGTTTTGGAGTTATTATCAGATCTCTGTCACACCCCGAATTCCACCGGTGTGATTTATGTTACTATTTTACCACCTGATTTTTTTTTTTTTTTTAACAACTTGAGTCTAAACTCCACTTGGAGTAATCACCTGGAAACGTAAATAAAACACTACTCCAGGTCTCCAAACATACACACATATCGGTACAAAGTTAATTCCTCAATGTACCCAAAACTATACGCACCGCCCAGTCAAAATAACATTTACACAAAGTTCCCAAAACTAGTGGCTACTGACCCAGAATATCTGATGATCCACAAAGATGCAATGTCCAAATATATGAGTGAATATCCATAGCACTAGAAATATTCATCAAAATGTATGCTCAACCACCAACAAGCTAAGGTTGGCATACAAACTTCTCATCCTCAAAACCCTACGGGTCCAACTTCCATGTCACGCAGGCGGTCGAATGACGCATAAGGTGGAGAAATAATGGGGGTAGGTTCGACAACTCGATGAGTGAATCCATAACAAGCCATGCTCACTTAAAAACATTTAAATTTATACATAATTCAAAGATATCTCAAAACATGAGCAATTTACAAATAATAGGTTGATGATGAAACACATGAATGCAATACTACCACCATCCTCAACCCCTCGCATCGGTGACTCTTTTGGGCTCACGGGGGACTAGCCCGATCATCAGGAAGAGCGACAAATTTGTTGGGACTTACCACCCGGGGATATGCGCATCCAGTATAACGTAGTGCTTTGGGAACACCACCCAGGGGATATGCCCACATCCGTATATCATGACCTTTACGGGGCCCCACAGCGGGACCAGTCATCGTCTAGATTGTCCCGCTACATCAATCCAGGACTCTCTCCTGCAGTCTCATACCCATGCCATGCTTTAAAACAATTTCCGCAAGCATTCAACCACATGGATATTTAAAAACATCATGTGCAAATTAATTCAAGATTTCTATATATATAAAAATATGCATTTATATATATCACTAGAAAATCACACACAATCAAAGCAGATGGTACATAATTCCCACAACATCAAACCACTTGGTACAGCGGGGAGAAGGTTATACTTAAGATCCCCTACCTTCCTTGGATTCAAAAATCGCAAGTCTCCCAGGAAGTCAAAGGCAGAAATTTCTTTCGAGAAGGATGCGCAAATAACAAGTCATAAGATTCCTTAGCCTCTCTGTCCGGGTGTCAATAAAAATTACTTAAGTGGTTTATTACTTTATCACCACTCGACTCATATATTCTTATACCTTCAACATAAACCTTGATCCCAAATTGCACTCTCTCTCTTACACTTACTGGGATCAACATTTAGCACCCCTTATTAGGGTTTACCTGAACAACGCCCCTCAACACTTGTACCCCTTTTTAACCTATCTCAAGACCCCCTTTTTTTCTCAACTACAAATTTTGACCAGCCATACATGCTTTTTGTTATTGTAGGTCTTGACCAAAGATTCCTATCTCTTAGCTTTCCTGACCTCTTAAATCAGTCATTCGGACCTCAAAATCAGAGTTATAGTTTTTACTCTGACCTCCCGAGACTATTTCCTAGGGACAGAATATGTGCCACCCTCTCTTCACCCTTACTTTGTGAAATTATGGGAACAAATGGCGTAATTTGGCGTACTTTTTCATGATTGCTCCCCCTATGTGGCTACTTTGAAGGATTTTTGAATCACTCCATTTGGATGATCAATCTAACCCAACTTATGACTCAAAAACAGGAACTGCTCCAGAACGGACAGAATCTGTATCTGACTTTCAACCTCAAATTCAAGGGTCTTATGGTAGGATTTGGATTCTTGGTTGCTTCCTAGACATTCGAAGGGCTAAGGTCTTGGGCTTCTTATAAATTTGGAATCACCCAAATTGGATAAGAAATGAGCATATTATGGCCAAAATACTAACACTGGTCAAGCAGGAAAATTGCCATGAATGCGAATTTATGATTTTCCATTTTTTCCATAAGTTTCCAACTCCAATCAACTCCAACACTCAAACACACATCAAAGCCACTCTATTCAACCCAACACATCTTCCAAAACACATCTTAAACCAAGAATCTAGGGTTTTGCCAACCCATCCTCAACCAATCTAAGGTTAGGATGAAACCTAACTTTCAAAAAGAGAAGTTCATGAATCATACCCCTCTATACAAAATCCCCTCAAATCATACACAAATAACCAAGGATTAGGGTTTACCACTACATATCCTTCAAATCTAGGGTTAGGAGAAGTTCCCCGACCAAACCTGAAAAAGAACCGCATCTTACAAGAATCAAACCAAAAACCCTTACCTTTTAGTAATCTCTTTTCACTTCTCTTCCTTTCTCCTTCTCTTCTTCTTCTTCTTCTCCCTCTTTCTCCTCTCTTCTTCAGTTTTCCTAACTGTTGAGCAAAAATGAGAACTAACCCTTTTTGCTAGACTAGTTTTGTCTTATACCAACTTTTTGACACTTTTAAGTTTCACTAATAGCACTTTAAGCCATTAACTCTTTCTATTTGCATATCATTCCAATCTTATATAATGACCACTAGACTTTCTCATTAATGACCCGGTCCCTCGAGTAGTAAATTGCAATTTACCACTGGGCTCAGTATTAAACAGGTTCTATCGTTTTATTTTGGAAAAATAATATTTAGCTATTATATTAATTCGGGTGTGCATTCCCTCCCATAAAGGAATTTAGTCCTCGAATTAAGCCCGGAGACTAACTTTGTGAAGAGTTAAATTTACCTCTTGCTTCACATCGTTCAAGTTCCATGTGGCTTCTTCCGCCGTGGTGTTCCATAACACCTTTACTAGAGGAATAACTTTGTTCCGCGACACGGCGTTTGTACATCTAGAATCTTCCTTGGCGTCTTCATATTTCATATTCTCTTGCAATTTAGGTTCACTAACCAATCTAGTATGTCGAAACATGGCTCATACTTGTAACAAGGAGACGTGGAATACGTCATGTATACCAAGCAATTGCGGCGGAAGAGCTAACTGGTAAGCTACCTCTCCAACTCTTTGGAGAATCTCAAACGGACTAATGTACCTAGGGGCCAGTTTCCCCTTTTTACCAAGCAGGCACTCCTTGCGAGGGCGACACTTTCGTAAAAACACATAGTCCACAACGAAACTCTAAGGGTCTCCCTCCTATGAGTCGGTATAGCTTTTACTTTGCTTTGTCTGATGACTGTCACGAATCCTGCCCTTATCTTCTCTGTCGTTTCTGTACCAACTCTGGACAATCAAAGTAGCCTCTCTGGTCAGTCCGGCCTTAGGCGTCTACGTAGCCTTAATGAAGCTTCTTGGTGCCATCTCAATCTTGCTCTGGAAATTGTTATTATCACCTTGAGAGAACTCAATCGGAGGCAAGTGTTCAGCTGACTCCACGGAAGTCCCAACACACACGCTCTTTCTAGCATATCTTCAGGAATACGAATCACTCTCTCAGTTGTCGTCGGTCCCGAGGAGTGAAATCTTTGCCACTCAACCTCGACTCTGTTCCCAAGGCACATGCGCAAAGACGAGCAAGGACGTAAACCTCGCGTCCTATGAAATAATGGAGAGTACACCATGCAACATCACAATCTCCCTCACATATAACTTACACTTTCGAAGTAGGCAGTCGGTGGTCCTTATTGCGAAGTAATGCGATTTAGTCGACTGTCAGCTTCCCACCACCCACGCACCATCTTTACCACGGTGAGTCTTGGGAAAACCGATCCACGAGAGTCCATCGTCACATGATCCCGACAAATTCTGCGCGTGCTTGTTTTACTTGACCTGTTTGGTCTCACGGTGCTCAGCTTTCACTTGTGCGTCAAACGCTGGAGACGAAACTCGCTCGTCTCTCGCGCTTCATCCCCATGCCACCAAAATTGGCGCCTCGAGTCATGGTACATCTTCGTCTCCCCGGGATGTACGAGTGAGGCAGAAAGAGTGATGAGCTTCCCTCATCCTACTCTCTCATTGTGCATCATCAGGCACAAACAATGCATTGAAATAGATTCCTCCATTTGCATGAATAGTCCACCCTTCAGGTGCATCACCAGCTACCACTTGTGAGCGTGTACCCTCAAGCTTCTTATCACTCCTCTGAGCCTCGATGACTCTTAGTAAAACTGTTGGCTGAGCTACCAACGTATAAAAACATGCCTTAGGCTCATCCCCATCAAGCAGATTGGAACTGGTGATGTAATCAATACATCTTCCACTCATAAGCCATCAAACTCAAAATGATGCTCCCTTGAGGATTTCTTTCGAGGCATCAACAACCACATTGCTTTACGGGATGGTATTGCAAAGAAAAGTCAAAGTCCTCAAGTGTCTCCATCCATCTTCTCTGCTTGGCATTCAAATCTCTCTGAGTAAAGATATATTTCAAACTCTTGTGGTCGGAGAACGCTGAGCTTTCACCATACGGGTGGTGCCTCCATAACTTTAGGGCCAAACACCTTTGCCATGACTCGTCATGTGTGGGGTAATTCTCTTCATGTTTCTTCAATTGCCTAGAGGCACTTTAGGCAACCACTGACCCTCTTTGCATGAAGTACACCCAGTGACTCTCGAGGGCATCACGGAAAGCCAGTGTACTTTTCCCCACTCAGATGTCGCCGTGACGTAGTCAATCTCTTTTCGGCTCCACAGGAAAGACTCCTCACACTTGTATTTCCCGATCCGGCTGCTCCTTGCGTGTCGACCTAGTCATGGGACATGCAATCGAGAGAAAGTTCTCAATAAACCTGACCCAGTAATAACCCGGTGACTCGAGAAAGCTCGTATCTCAAGAACACTCTTGGGTAGCTCCATTGCATCCACGACCTCAACCTTTCTTGGATCGAAATACCTTCATGTAGACACCATGTGCCTGAGGCTGGATTTCTTGTAACCCGAGAAATCACACTTTCCATTTGCGCCTGGCGATGCTCCTCGATGTAATAGCGGCAAATGTTACTTCATGCTTTCGGCTCGACCCTTGGAATACTTGCTCCCGGGATATCCGTCCCTGGCTTAATTCTGCTAAGCGATCGAATCTGGGACGATATATCTATTCATCAGGATCCATAAAAATGGCGTTGGAGCATTAGTCAATCAAAGGCATGACAACAAACTCGAAGTGTCATACCTGTGAACGGTCTTGGGGATATGCGAGTCCAGTACTCTCAGTATTGATACCCCGGATCTTAATCCCGATTTTGATAACAAGCCCGGATTATTGATCAAACAAATCTCGATGCGTGAGTGGTACTTGTTCTTCAGTTTACTGCATTCAACTTAGGTAATCCACACTGGCGAAGTAGCGTTAGTCTTTCTTTTTCGCGACGATCTTTGGAACGCCACGAGAGGCGGGTACTGGTCGGATGAACCCTTTGCCACGATTCCTGGGTTGTAGGTTAAACTCCTTAAGCTCAACTAGAGCCATCAGGAATGAACTATTGAAATAGGATCGATGCTAGGGATACAAATCGTGGAGAAATCCATGTCTCTCTATGGGGAGGTAATCGGCAACTCTAAATAGGAAATAAATTAAAACGAAATCACACACTTGTGGAATACGATCCATCGTCACCTTCCTTTTTACTCTCCCCGGCATAGTAAAGGGAAGTGCTACAGCCCCATTCTTTCTCAACCACTTTTTCCCCGTCTCTATCAACGATCGAGTCTGACCACCCCCTAGATCCGCATAGAAGCTGACACGTGACCCACAACCAATCTGGAAGGTCACCTTCTTTGAAAAACAGTCTAGGACTGCATGATGTGGGGCTAACCAATCCATTCCACAATCCAAGAATTAAATGCTTGTCATCGTAGGAGTACTGATCAATCACGACCGTATCCCCCGACATTCAACACACAACCTTTGCATCCCCACTTGCTTCCATCCGCCACCCATAGGTGTCTCGACAAACAAAGGACAAGAGAGTGGTGCAATCTCTAAATCAAAATAGAAGCAAAAAAGTAGACATAAATGAAGCAAGGATACTTTGAATCAAACTCTGCCCAAGTGCTATAACATAAAACCATACCTTCCACTAGCACACTAGGCTCTGGATCTCATTTTCCTGCTTAAAAACCTTCTGGCACTCTGAGACCCTTGGCGTAGATCACCGATCTTCCCTTTCTTGGGATCTCCTCCCCTTGGAGGTTGTCCTCCTTGAACATGCGAATGGTTTCTTGATCGAGCGCCCTTGAGGAGATTTGGGTGTTACTAACATTGTAACAGGGCACACCTCCTCAAGTGTCTTGTCGCACCACACTCATAACATGTCCGGGGCCCCGTGTCCCCAGCCTTTGCCTCCAGTGGCTTGGCCTGTTGCATGGGCAGGCTAGCAGTGGGCCAGATTCATCCTTCCCAGGCGCTTAGCCCTCTTATCCCTTGACACGAGAGTCCGCAAACTGGAATTCTTATTTCTTTCATGTACCTCATTTGCTCCTCGATAATCGGGCTCGTGCCACCACCTCACTGTAGGTGCGAAGCATGAAAGGAGCCACTTGAGCCCAAATGTTCAGCCTCAAGCCCTCCTGAAACTGTTCGGCTCTCATTTGCTCGCTTGCCACCACATCTTTGTGCATACCACACGACAACAGAGTAAAGTGGGAGGCATGCTCGGCTCTGATCCATGGCGCCCCTGCTACGGTGCACAAACTCAGTCTCTTCTTTGTCTCCCTCATGGCTCGGGGGAAAGTACTTGTGAGAGTAACTCCTGAGGCAGGAGTCCACCCCGTGTGTGGCGCATCATGGGTGTTCTTAACATATATCCACCATTATCTGACCTCGTCCCTCAACATAAAGGGACGCTAAGAGAAACTCTCAGCTCCCAGGGACTTCAAGACATCGGAATCTTCTTCACTTCCTTTAGCCAATGCTCAGCCTCAAGGAAATTGACACCACCCCGAAACACTGGGGGAATAAGTGCCTTGAAATCCTTGATCAACCGCACGTCCATCTTCTCCGGAATGACCCTCGGAGGTAACGCCACGCTCTCTCCAGCCCCATCCTCTTGAACTGGTGAAGAGGATCTCACAGGCTGTCTGACCCTTTGTCGTCCACTCCTTCTTCCTCTATTCATTATCTATATATGAAAAAATAGACAATCGGGTTATCCACGATGTCATGGTAAGAACCATTAATAACTCTGGGAGTTCTCAGCATCAATTTGTATAGCTATGCAATCTTTACCGCTATTGACCTAATTGTCTTACTCGATTCATAACAATTGCATAGTATAAGAATCATTACACACTAATATCTTATGGCAAAAATCCATACAAGCATTATAATATCTAAACTCATTATATCATGCTTGTAATCACATAACATGTTATCACATAATCTCGGAGTAAAACATGTTATCATAAAATACCCTTCACTAGTTGTATCATTGCTAGAGCCTTATGCCATGCCAAAAGCATGAAATCATATCATCATGGCACAATCCAGCACTAAAACCAAAGCTCTCACTATCATAGCTTAAAGTGTGCCTCGGAATCCTTTGTGTACCTATTGAATTTTCCTTTAATCTCCCAAGGATTTATCCCTTTGCTCTGATACCAACTTGTCTCACCCCAAATTCCACCGGTGTGATTTATGTTACTATTTTACCACCTTATTTTTTTTTTTTTTTTTTTTAACAACTTGAGTCTAAACTCCACTTGGAGTAATCACACAGACGTAAATAAACACTACTCCAGTCTCCAAACATGCACCTTTTTATATATCGGTACAAAGTTAATTCCTGATGTACCCAAAACTATACGCTTACATGATCAAAATAACATTTTACACAAAGTTCCAAAACTAGTGGCTACACAAAAACCAAATATACGTGATGCACAAAAGATACCCATTTGTCCAAGAATATATAGTGTGAATAATATCCACATAACACTAAATATTCATCAAAATGTATCTACTCAACTACCAGCAAGCTAAGGTTGGCATACAAACTTCCCCATCCTCGAAAACCACGGGTGCTTAAAGTATCCTTTTGGCCCCGAGTACAAAGTACACACGCTCCCCAGGTGGAAATAATGGGAGTGAGTTCGACAACTTCAGTAGTGAATCCACATAGAAGCCATGCTCATAAAAACATTTCAATTTATACATAATTCAAGATATCTCAAACATGAGCAAAATTTACAAATAATAGGTTGATGATGAAACACATGAATGCAATACTACCACCATCTCAACCTCATCGGTGACTCTTTTTGGGCTTTCGCAGGGGGTAGCCGGCGATCATCCCGGAAAAGAGCGACAAATTCTTTGGGACTTACCACCCGAGGATATGCCACATCCGTGCCATGACAAATTCTCTTTGGGACTTCTGCTTTGGGGATATTGCCCATCCGTATATACGCGACCTTCTGCAGGACTACAGCCCGAGGACTAGTCATCGTCCGTGTCCACTACATCAATCAGGACTCTCACACGGGTCTATTACCATTACCATGCTTTAAAAAACAATTTCACAAAATTAATGCATTAGATATTTAAAAACATCGTATCTGATTAATTGAATTTCTATATATATAAAAATAGCATTTATATATATCACTAGAAAATCAGCGGTCGAAGCACGAATGGTACATAATTCACACACAACATCAAACCCGCAGTAAGCGGGAGAAGGTTAGCAAGATCCCCTACCTTCCTTGGATTCAAAATCCTCAAGTCTCCCCAAAGAAGTCAAAAGCAGGCTACTCAAAGGATACGCAAATAACAAGTCACAAGATTCCACCAGCCTCTACACAATCCGTGTCAATAAAAATTAAGTGGTTTACATTACTTTATCAGCTCGACTCGCATATATTCTTATACCTTTAACATAAACCTTGATCCCCCAATTGCACTCTCTCTTACACTTACTAGGATCAACATTTAACACCCCTTATTAGGGTTACACAAACAACACACTCAACACTTGTACCCCTTTTTTTTTAACCTATCTCAAGACCCCTTTTTTTTTTTTTCTCAACTACAAATTTTGACCAGCCATACATGCTTTTTGTTCATTGTGGTCTTCTGACCAAAAGTTCCCCTATCTCTTAGCTTTCCACAGCCTCTTAAATCAGGTCATTTGGACCTCAAAATCAAGAGTTATAGTTTTTACGCTCTGACCTCCCGAGACTATTTCCACAGGGACAGAATATGTGCCCTCTCTTCACTGCCCTTACTTTGACGAAATTATAGGAACAAATAGACCATAATTTGGCCATACTTTCATGAAGTTACTCCTATGTGGCTACTTTAGGAAGAGTTTTGAATCACTCCATTTGGATCAATCTAACAACTTATGACTCAAAAGCAAGGAACTGCTCCAGAACAGGGACAGAATCTGTCTGACTTTCAACCTCAAATTCCAAGGGTCTTATGGTAGGATTTAGTTCTTGGTTGCTTCTAGACATTCGAAGGGCTGGAGTCTTGAGCCTTCTCAAGCTGGAATGCGAGTGGATAAGAAATATAGAGCGTATTATGGCCCCGAAATCTTACTTATTTGGTCAAAACAGAAAATTTCAGCCCTTGAAAATGCTAGGGTGCCCATGATTTTCCCCATTTTCCATAAGTTTCCAACTCGATCAACTCCAGCACTCAAACACACATCAAAGCCTCTATTCAACCCAACACATCTTCCAAAACACATCTTAAACAGAATCTAGAGGTTTTGCCAACCCATCCTCAACCAATCTAAGGTTAGGATGAAACCTAACTTTCAAAGAGAAGTTCATGAATCATACCCCTCTATACAAAATCCCCTCAAATCCTTACACAAATAACCCAAGAAGTTAGGGTTTACCACCCCATATCCTTCAAATCTAGGGTTAGGGAGAAGTTCCCCCAACCAAACCCTAGAAAGAACTGCATCTTACAGAATCAAACCAAAAACCCTTACCTTTTGAAACCAATCTCTTTTCATCTCTTCCTTTCTCCTTCTTCTCTTCTTCTTCTTCTTCTCCCTCTTTCTCACTCTCTTCTTCACGTTTTTCCTAACTCTATTTGGCAAAGAGGCTTGAGAACTAACCCTTTGCTTTAGACTAGTTTTTGTCTTATACCAACTTTTTGACTTTTAAGTTTCACTAATAGCACTTTAAGCCATTAACTCTTTCTATTTGCATATCACATTCCCAATCTTATATATTAGCCACTAGGAGCTTTCTCATTAATGACCCAAGGGTCCTCAGAGTAGTAAATTTACCAATTTACCCTTGGCTCTAGTATTAAACCCGGTTCTATCGTTTTATTTTTGGAAAAATAATATTTAGCTATTGTAATAATTCTGGGTGTTACAATCTCAATGGATTTAGAAAATATGCTCATTTATTATGCATTAGGGCCTCTCCGACCACATAATGTTGGCTTGTTGCCTTGTTGAATCCATATTTGAACCATTTGGACCTGGATCTTTATCCCTTTGACCACAACATTACACCTGCTTGATGTTTCGAAAGTGGAAGAATTTGTCAAGGTTGCTAACTTCTTTGAATCTGAGTCGAATTTATACTTCAAAACACTTATAATTATTATAAACACATAGTTACACCTGGTTTAAAGCTTTGATGAAACATTGGCATTTTGTTTCAAGCAAGAGCATCCTCCACCTTTTATTTATATATTTTGTCGGAAAGATAGTGGAATGAGTGATTGGAGAGAGATTGAGGCAAGCAGCCCCCTTGAATATCCTGGTAATGCTTGTTTTATGAAATGTGGAATGACTGCATAAGTCTTCTTCCCTCAATTTGTTTTTTTCCTTCTAATTTTGGTTTTTGATCCAATTTGCAGTAAATGACCCCTTTGTGATGAAGGCTTAGGCAAAAACTTACCTGATAACAGGATGTGAAGTTCTGGCCGATGGATCAAGCATCATACACACATGCACTTGGCCTAGAGCTTGACCTTTCCAGAAAAAGGGCTCAGCACCCGGTCAAGAGGTTTGCCCTCGTGGTGGATGACCTTAAGGTGGGGTTGCAAACGCATTCAAAGACCGGGAGAGTTCACTGTTTCTAGCGCTGATGACATTCTCAAAGCTCTCTGACTCCTCGGTTTTCACCGTGCCTCATGTCTCTGAGCATTCTGGCTATCTCGCCTGCTATCAGGTCTTTTGGTTTCATTATGGATCTGAAAGTATTTTGCTTGAATTAGTGTTAGATGGTCTTTGTGAAAATAAAGAACTCTTGCATTTTGAGCTTACCTTGCCTTCATTGACATACTGAAGATGTTGATGCTTAATACGATGCTCTCTGCCCATTTCAGCTGTATGCACTTATCAATATACAGCAAGGTACGAATTATGTAATAGGAGGCATGGAAAAAACACCCAGATGGACATTCCTAAAAGTTAACTGTTAAACTGCCAAAGCTAGAACGTAGATGTGAAGTTCCTGCATACTGCCAAATGCAGAAGACGGTATGCAGCTCCATTATTTTACTAGGAGTGGGGACACACAGATGAGAGCGCCCAGCCAACCCATTCCTCTGTTTGAACTTTGAAATTTGTGAGAAGACTTGCAATTGGATCTAGAACTATGTCCTGGGGTAGAAATGATCTCAAGTTTTCCGTTAATATCCTATTTTACCCTTGAACTTTTAAGTCCCAAGATATTCTTGACGCAACTATTTTCCTGACCTTAGAAAAGGTCACCGATGAATAAATGTACATTAAAAGCTTTATTGAACACCCCACACATGTTAGGGTTTCTAACTTGGGTATGACTTTTCTTAATGGGATGCACATGGGTGATTATAAAAAGAAAGTTAGGAGTATCTTGGAACTGAAAAAATGTTCAAGAACAAAATGTTTCCACTAGAAAAAAAACTTTTAGGAGCATTTATTGCACTTGCAGAAAGTAAATGAGTTAAGGAGTTTATCAACATATATGGGGGTTTTCAAGAAACAAATTAACAGTCTCCTCTTTCCAATTGTTGTCCAAGATGAGGACATTAGCTTCACAAGAAGAGATAGACAAGTCCGTCCCCAACTAATAAGCGAAAACAGCTTAAAATGGGAAATTTTACTGTGCTGTCACCCTGGATGCATTTGGCGATTTCCAGGTACGTTGTTTGAATCTACTCATTCGTTTCTGTTTTATATGTTGTCATTGCTTACTCTTTTTTATCAAGTCAGGTCACCGTTTTGGGACCATCAACGGATGTGCTTTTCCTATACAGCAATTATAAATGGAGATTAGCAAAACATGTTTGGTGATCTTCTTTAATAAAATCTTATGAACAGCCTCAAAGTGATATTATATTAATGATTAATTATTAATTTAAAAACTTAAATTATAGATGTCAGACAATTATAAATCCAATGTTAACTTATGATCTAAATATTAAATTATTGATATAATCAAAATCTTTAAGTTAATAAATAATAGTAAGTAAAGCAACATTTATATAATATTGACATTAGTCACTTAGTTTACGATAATCAATAAATTACTTGTCTTATCCTAGAATAGAAGATTAATTTTATTCACTTCCTCCTAGGTTTTAGTCAAATATACTTTGAAATGTTTTGAAAGAAAGAATCAATCTTCTTATTATTTATTTTCATTTATTTTTAATTTAATTTAAATTAAATTAAAGAATATAACAAAATTTTAAGCTTCCAATATTTAGTTCAAATCTGAAGGAAGGAAGATGAGTAGCATTTACTTAAGAATCTGAGCCAAGAGTTTTAGAAACAAGCATGGGAAATAAATCAAGTGTTTAATCTACTTTTTAAAAAGTAATCAAAATGTCTACAAAATTATTAATTTTTAAGAGAGAAAATTGGAAAAATAAATAAAATTAGTAAACCACTATTTAAAGGCTTATTTGTTTCTAGTTTTTTAAAACTGTTTTTTGATCTGGAAAATAAGGAGAACAAAAAAAAAACATAAATAACATATTTAGGCCCTATTTGGTTCATGTTTTTAAAGAAATAGTATAGATAGTTTTGAAAACGCGGATAGTAGTAAAATAGTGTTAACGGAAACTATTTTTCTTTGAATTTAATGTTTTTTTCTTTTATGAGTTTTCCTAATTCTTCTTATTTTTTGAGAACATAAAACTTGGTTATTGGTTTTGAAAAATATTTTCTATTATAAAAAAACAAGGAAAATATGGAAAATATATTTGATTTCAAGAAAACATTAAATTCAGAAAAAATGACAAATTTAAGAGAAAACCAAAATAGTATTCTTAGTGTTTTTGTATTTTAAAACGATTTTAAAAACTAAGAATAAGCGAGTCCACTTAGTTTCCACATTTTTTAATTAATATATAAGCATTAAATTTAAATAGCAATAGTTTTTAAGAAGGCGTAAATGATATTAACATGTTTTAAATTTGTTAAAGTTAGATCGAGCAGCCCTTGCATTTATTTATTTATTTATTTTTCTTTCTTCCTTTATTTATTTATTTATCTTTTCACCATAGACCCATTCTATATAGGAACATCCCTGCAACATTAATGACATAAATTCATGAATACCTGCTTCAATGGTGTTGCAGGGCCTGCAGCCACAAAAAGCCTAGTAGCTGAACCATCTCTGCAATCTCATAAATGCTTTATTTATTTTCATTTATTGATTCATTCCAAACCAACAAAACCTCCTAGAAATTGCCATAAAAGCATTCCTAAAGTTAGGCATGCATGATCATGAAGCTCAGCCCCACCCAAGATGGTTCCAACTACCAGCAAAGGAAATCCCACGAAGAACTCACAAAATCATATACCCTCTAACCGATATCTTCTTTCATTATGTTTGACAGCCATGATGCCTTCAAATCAAATAATAAAATTATACAAAATCAGGGTTTAAATCCAAACATTATGGACGTTTTTTACCTTTATTTTTTGGACTGGACTGGTGAGACCAGCTCATTAATTACTTTCTTTTCTAGTCCCATCTGTCTGTATGATAATAATTATATGGGTCTCATGGTTGCCTGTTCATGCAATATATATCTTAATACAAAGCCATGATTAGATTTATCTTTTTAGCAGGGACATTTGTGTTTAAAAATATAGATTCCATTATCATGACGCTCAGCGAAATTTTCAATGGCTGGATGCCGACGAAATACCAGAGCTGTTCTATTTGATTTTTTCCTTTACTTTTTGGTTTCATTTAGCGGATGGATTCTGACCCAACTGCATAGAATGAACACAAAGGTAACTTGTATATCAATTTATTGATTCGAGAATAATTAGAAAGAATATATAAAAAAATATAAAATATATAATTCAATATGATTTTATTGAAAATAATGGTATTTCAAATATGATAGTAAATATTAACTTAATAAATTATAGATACTATTTTAATATTAATTATATTATCAATATAGTAGCTAATTTATTAAGATAGTCTTAGTGTGCTCCATTTGGAAATAATTATGTTTCTATATGATTCAATAGATTTCATAAAAATAATTATGTTTCATATGTGATAGTATGTAAGTAATATTTTAATAAACTGTAGATATTAGTATCTAGAGTTTATTAAGATAATACTTAAATATCATTACATAGAGCTCTGGTATTTTTTTATAAAAATCATAGTAAATCGTATATTTTATATTATTTGTGGTTATTTCTCAATCAATGAATCAACCCACTAAGAAAATGACACTATTCTTAAGAAAACATTGTGGTAAGGTTTTAAACTTTTAATGGTTCAAAGCCGACCTGAATTGATGACCATTAAAGAAAAGCTCAAGATCGGAGCAACTGATGTAACCCTCAGGGTTTATTTTTCTACAAGTCAAGTAAAGTCTCCAATATTACCCTTGGGTCAAAGGTTACAGACATTCTGTGTGAAGAAACTTTTTAGGTTCAATATTCTGTACCAATCTGTAAGGAATTTAAACTAGCTTGAAGCTAGGGGTTCATTTATTGCCTATTCTTTTGCAACATTTTGAACCCAACTCCAGACAAAAATAGTTATTCAAGGAAACCAATCGGCAGAGCGTAAAAAGCACTGTCCTCATTAACAGATTTACTCCATTCAAAGACATTATTACATACACCAAAGAAAATAACAACATGCTTGATTTTGTGATTTTGAATTTAGCTGCTAAATCCCTTGGGAAACAAACAGACAGAAAAAAAAAAAAGGGAATCAGTAGTGGTTAATTTCTTTAGGTTTGGTAACCTGGTTTGTCTGACTTTTTGAATACAAGTTTGCTGATTTTGATATGGGAATGTCTACATTAAGCTGAAAGCTTTACTCAAAAGCAAGAATTTATGCATTAAGCTAAAGACCCAATGAAGGTAGATTTAATTTGGGTTATGAACCGGACTGAGAGGGTGGAACCAGGTTCTTCTCCATGAAATAATGAGGGCGCTAACCCTCAGGGTCGATTTTGGATTAACTCACTCCAAATTATCGTTGATTCGAAATTCACTTAAGGTGAAGAATAAGATGCAGCGAAATCTGGCTGATGTTTGATGATATATCCGTTGGTGTGCTATATAAAATATTTTAGGTCGATATTATGTTTAATATTTACTCCCGACTAGCAGATGTGTTAGCACCTTCCACCAACAAAGAATAAACAAAGGGAAAAGCGATTGTCTGTGGTGAGTTATGTGTTCGGCGCAGTGGGACGACGTGTCGGCCAGGTATATACGTGTGTGGATGATATATCGTCGATATTAGATCTGATTTGGCCGATATTCTTTATTGATGATAGAGATATATTTGAACTACGAAATAAATATTTAAAGTAATATTGGACCTAAAAAGATTTAAAGATCAAATTAGATATATGATCAAATATTAAGAGCATTTATATCTGCAGCATTAACATGATTGCATAAACCCGAAAGATCAGAACTATTGTCAGTTACCCAATTTGAAATTAGTAGCTACTGGTCATGTTGAATAAGTATCGTCATTAAGAGTTTAGAGGTTACAGACCTGGAGTTAATGAGATGAAGAGAAGGCACTTTAAAAATTAGGGGTTTTATTGCCCATCTTGGGAGTAGAATTGGGTATTGGGGCATGGCAGGACCACCTTTTTGTCAATTCTGTCCTCTTGCACGTGTATGCATAGGATGATGGTAAGAGCTATTTTGGCCAACCTCAAAATCCAACGGCCTCTTATTAATGGCAATGCCTGAGATTTATTAATGGTTCACAGTTCAAACTTTAAGCTGTAAGAAAAACTGTCACTTTCACCCTCTTTAAACTATTTGCAAAAACTGAAAGTTAGCTGAATTTGAAAAGATTTTCAGGTTTTATTTTCTTGCATTTTTAAGTCGAAACTGTGTGAGATGAAGAGGGAGAGGAGTAAAGTATAATGTGACAGAAATGGGT
Source organism: Tetrastigma voinierianum (assembly GCA_016808115.1). Taxonomy (NCBI): domain Eukaryota; kingdom Viridiplantae; phylum Streptophyta; class Magnoliopsida; order Vitales; family Vitaceae; genus Tetrastigma; species Tetrastigma voinierianum. The sequence goes on from JAEQBH010001685.1 coordinate 18,816, forward strand.
TCCAGCACACTGAGTAAGGGGCTAGCTAGGTACCGTTTGGATGGGGGACCCATCTTGTATCTTTCTGCGTTTCAAAAAATTTGCTGTTGGATTTGAAATTTATTGAGAGGGATGAAAAGGGTAGTGCCCCTTTGACTAGGCCTCTCTCTCTCTCTCTCTCTCTCATGTTTTATGTTATTTATTGTTTGTTTTTCTCAGAGAGCAACAGCACAGGCTTCCATATCTTCTGAACTCTCCCATGTCCCGCAGCACTACCAGACACTGTTCTTCTCCTCTCTTCTTCTCGTTCTCAACTTTCTTCTTTCAAACCCCTCTTTTTCTTTTGCTTTAACTGAACTTTTTAAAGGACTTTAATAACCATATATATATATATATATATATATATATATATATTTATCATATATATATATATATTTAACTTTCCTATGCTGTATAGGAGGAGCTACTGTATAAGCTCTTCTTCTTGTTTGTGGTCTTAGGAAAGATGGGGTGGCTAAAGTTCATTAAATGTGTCACAGTTGGAGATGGAGCAGTAGGGAAGACCTGTATGCTAATCTGTTACACAAGTAACAAGTTTCCCACTGTAAGTTTCTAAATACCCATCTCATAGAACCCCTTCTTTATGCTATTCTAGCAGTTTTGTTCTGTCCATGAGTTTCCTGTAGTATTCTGTTCATGGGGTTTGATAGTTTTAGTTTTTTCTGTGGCACCCCAAAATTAATTGATCACACCCTATTCAGTTTGCTTTACCCTTGTTTTTCTTTTGTCCATTTTTGTATTTGCTTCGGTGGGTTTCTTATAGTTTAAGATTGTGTATGTGATCTCTCTCTTCCTCTTTCGTTCTCATTTTTTGTGCTTTAATTCTTGTGACAGGACTATATTCCTACAGTGTTTGATAATTTCAGTGCTAATGTAGCTGTGGATGGGAGCATTGTCAACTTGGGTCTTTGGGATACTGCAGGTATAGGGTTTCCTACAGTACATACTCCCTCCCTCTCTTGTTATATTCTTTATGGTTTCTTGATGGGTCTTTAGGGTTTTGAATGGTCCATTTCTGACCCTTTTTTTTTTCACTCTGCTTTAAAGGTCAGGAAGACTATAGCAGGTTGAGGCCACTGAGTTATAGAGGTGCAGACATATTTGTCTTAGCTTTTTCATTGATCAGCAGGGCAAGCTATGAAAATGTTCTCAAGAAGGTACTGATCTCAATGCTAATTTTCCCCCCCTTTTACCCTTCTGTACTTTGCTCTTTATGTTTTTCCCTTTACTTTCTTATTTCCACTTTTGGATCATGTTTGAAACAATTGGGTCATTTCATTTCATATTAAAGCCAACATGGTTGTGTCTGCCTTGCTGTTTGTTAACTCTTTATCTCTGATCTTATAAGTTAGTGGTTATTTTGATATTTCTTTCCCCAAACATTTTGTTTGTCTTTATGGTGTTTGATGTTTTCATGGAATTTTCTTTCAGTGGATGCCTGAGCTTCGGCGATTTGCACCCAATGTTCCTATCGTTCTTGTTGGAACAAAGCTCGGTATGACTTCATCCTCATAATATTCTTCAAATTTTTGTGTATTAATCTCTTCTGCATTGAGATATGGCCTTCTTTTTTTCCTTGCAGATCTTCGTGATGACAAGGGATATCTAGCTGATCATAGCTAGGATCAATGTCATAACATCTGCTCAGGTATGTATTGCTATGTTAATCGTTGGTCCAAATGATCGGGTTATGTAAAACAGGCTGAATTTACATGTAATTATGCAGGGAGAGGGCAGGGAAGCAGATTGGTGCAGCAGCTTATATTGAGTGCAGTTCCAAGACTCAACAGGTAATCAAAATTGTGAACTCAGTAAAAGAAATTCAAGAATGTTTATGAACTTGAAATTTCATTGTTAATTACTGATTTGATGATGATTTCTTTCATGTAAGTTTATTTCCTTCATATGTGTGTGATGATGTAGAATGTCAAAGCGGTTTTTGATACTGCAATCAAGGTTGTTCTCCAACCTCCAAGGAGGAAGGGAGGTGGCCAGGAAGAAGAGGCGCAGAAGCACAGGATGCTCTATTGTGTAAGTTCCCCTGACTCTCTCCCTTTCATTGGGAAGGTTTTTCTTGTGCAAATTATACTGATGTCCTTATATTGAATAAGAACTTCATGAGCAAGCATTTACTGGCCAGAATCCGGCGTCTCACCGAATTCTGGACCTCCAGCTAAGAAGGATCTTCCTTGTCTGAGGATTTTTGCTAAGAGTTGGCTGTGATGACTTCACAAACTTTGTCTCATCCTTCTAAGAACACCTAGTTGTCCATGACCCTCTACCTAACAGTTTAAGTTTTTTTAAATCATTTCATAGCTAAACCCACTACCTAACAGTTGGAAAATTTGATAGCTTAAGACTCTGTTTGGATCTTGGAAAGTACTAGGGAAAGAAAAAAAAAATTAAGAAAAATGTAAAAGAAAATTAAATATAACCTAAATTCCTCAAATTTTTACTTATTTTAAAACTTCTTAGTCTTTATATAACATAAAGAAACAAATAAAATGAGTTTTAATAAACATATAAAATTAATTTATTAAGTTTAAACCTATTTTTTGTTTTTCTTCAAATTTTTTTTTCTTCCACTTTTCCTCTTTATTTATATTCCTTATTACTTTCTTAAACCTGTTTAAACCTATCTATATTCCTTAATTTATTAAGGTGTTTGAAATTTTTTTTATGATGTAGGACTTGAGTTTATATCTCTTGCTTGCCTGGCCTATCTGATAAAAACCCAACTGGGTATTTCTTAGCAAGGTAGCAATAATGATGATGATGATGAGGCCTTGTTTGGATAGCATCATGAGTTTGCTTTAGCTGAAAGTTGGAAGTTAAAACCAAAGTTTTGAAAGAAAATGTTCCATTTGGTTACATTATTTGAAAATTATTTTTTGTTATGAAAAATAAGAAAAACAAGGAAAACACAGTTAACCTGTTTGGTTGTCAATTTTGTTTGCTTAGAGGACACTGTTTAAAATGGTGTTTTCTATGTTTTCAAAAACCATTTTTAAAGAATAATTTTAAAAAACAAGAACCTTTGGCATGTCGGAATAGAATCATAAATTGTGACTTGCTCCTAAATTATTAAAGGCAGAGGTCTTTTCACTGCAGGAGCATTGTATGTGGAGGCTGTGCTGCAGCATAAGGAAGAGGATGAATTGGGTGATATCCAACTTTGACAGTTTCTTTTAAGGAGAAACTCACATTATCTTTGCCTAATTGTGTAGGGAGGTGGGTGGTGAGTGGTGGGGGTATTGCAGCTGAAGCAATATATTTAATTTGATGTTTTTAACACCAAATAGTTGAAAAAAGAAGAGCAAGTGGGGGGGGAATCGTTCATTCTCTCATGCACTCTTGTCTTAGCACATTGTTTTAATTTGTGGTTGTTGTTGTGAAGACTAATTTCATATATTAAAGTCATGAATCAACTATTTCTTTCCTCCACAAGGATTTGTATGTACCATTATGCTTACCAGTGTGTGGAAGAATATGTATGACCTTTGAAAATATTGGAAACTCTTGAACTAGCTTTGTCACTACTTGATAAAACCATCAAGGGTTTTACATTTGCTTCAACCATGGCCATGGACACCTCCGTTTTAGTTTTTTGAAAAATTGTCTTGAAAATCATAATCACTTAAAATCACTTGGTGCTTCAAATTTGCCCTCACATTATTTTTCTATGTACAGGGCGGTTGTGCCAATCAAATAATAATCAATTGGGGTGGCTGGGCCAATTCATATAATAAAACTGTGGTTGGGAGAATGTGCCAACCTATAAGAAATGAAAGTATGATTGGATGGTTATGCCAATCCACAATCCATAAGAAATGCAATACTAAGAAAATAATAATATCCGATATAATGTGATAAAATCCTTAAGAAGCATATCTTAATAGGGCAAATTCGAGAACAAAAATCCATTATGTGATCAAACTGGTGCAAGACCTCAGTAAAAATAATTGAGAATCAATGAAAAACCAATCCACTAAAGCATAATCAATTGAGTGACTAGGCAAATTCATATAATAAAACAATTGGGTCAAACTTTCAAGAAATGAAATATAATTTAAACGTGATATAATGTAAAGGTAAAATCCTTAAAATAGAAATGAGGAAACTATCAAGAAATGAAAGTACAGTCTTGAAGCATTATATAATATGGTAAAACCCACTTAAGACAAGAAAACCTTAATGAGCAATTCGAAAGAATAATCCACTATATATAACCAAAGTTTCAATAGTACTAGTAATTTGGCTCATCCATAATGTCAAATGAGTTAACTCGAGGTCTAGATCACTCAACTTTAACCTATGAGTATGTTTTATCTTAATCTCAATCATTAGAACTGGGTGTTATTAACTGAGCAATGGTGGATGCATAATTTAATTTCATTCTCATTTCAATAAAATTTTAAATTTTTATAAAATTAATCTATTTATTTTAATTCTAAATTTGTCTTATTAAGGTAAAAAATGTGGGTTGGGATGACTGTTGACAAAAATCATTTCATTGTCCGCCCTTCTAAGCCACCATTGGACGATGGATAACATTTTCATTTCATTCAATACATTAAAATGATTCATTCAAACATTCCAACAATTGACAAGGAATGTGGCTCATTGATCAATAGGAGTTTCTTTCGAGTAATCTTGTGTAATGTTTTAAAAATTACATTGTCGTGGAAAAGTGGTCACTCGATTTATGGTTGATACTCAAAATTGATGGATTAAACTAATTGTATTAGTCATATCATAAATACATGATTTATATATTAATAAAATTTAAAATAATTATCCTTTTTCCCACTTAAGAAATCATTGGGATAAAGAAAAGTTTTGTGAGAACATTGGATTGGGCTTTTCTTTAAAATTGGATCTAATGCCAAAATGAATAGAAAAAAAGATCATAATGATAGAACCTAGAACCAATCGCAAATTAAGCCCACTAATTCAATGATTCGAGTTGATTTCGAATCTAAGTTTGAGTATAATTATTTATTGATTTTTTAATTGATTTAGGCTTTGTCAAGTCATGTTCGAGTAATGCATTATTTTTAGTTGAGTTTACGACGTGAAAAAAAAGGCTGAATAAGTCGAGCCCGAGTTTTTCAGTGAGTTGAGAGCCGGCTTGGGTATATCGGCTCGAATAGATTACACCCCTAATAATGATGCAGTCCATGAATTTTATTACAGTCCCTCACCCACTTTTATGGTCATGAAAACACTTCTGGTCAAGGCCCAGTTGGACCATCTTGAGCCCACATCATTATGAACCCAAGGATTAGGCTCCCATTATGACAATTTCTCATTATGAAACTCTCCGTCTAAATCCCAACAGCTCAAAACGGATGTCTCCAAACATCACGTGATTTTTTTGTGGTCCACAACTGGCAATTCCGTCAGTTCACACTTTCCCAACGATTGGATCTGCAAACCCCCGCTCCCTAAAATCAGGTTCCCCGTCCTTTCCAAGCCTCTCTGTAAATGGATCCGCCCAACAACAGCTGGAGCATCCATACCCGACCCGAAATCATCCAGAGTACAGGAGATTCTTGAGCGGGTCGGCGCCGGCGCTCTCCGACGTGTACGGGGTCGGCGTCTCTCCGACGATCTAATTGTCGCTCTCAGAGATCCATGACTACCAGTGGCGTTCCACGCGAAATCGAGGCGCTTCAGGTCGCTAGGCTCCCGAATGTTGTCTTTTTACGAGTACTTCTGGAGCGAAGACGAGGACGCTGTTCTCGTTCTCGAGTTCTTGAAGACCGACTTCACCTCCTTGATCAAGGAGGCTAAAAGGAATTGGGAGGACGGAATCAGCGTCGGCGAGATCAAGCGATGGATGGTTCAGATTTTACATGCGGTTGATGTTTGCCACCGGAATTCGATTGTGCATCGAGATTTGAAGCCCTCGAATTTGTTGATATCCGAGTCTGGCGTTCTTAAATTGGCGGATTTTGGGCAGGTAATGCTTTAAAATTTGATGATTTTCACTTTCACAGCTCTTGAAGTTTTGGTAGCCGAGATCATTAAGGAGGATAAAGTCTAATTCTTATGTTACCATTTATTCTTACTACAATCTTGCATTTCTTAACTTATTTTTTTCTTCTACAACCTATTGGTGGAAATCCTAGTTACTCTCCCTGCTCCTAACTGTTAGCTTAGTTGCAGAAAAAATATACGGAAAAATGAATGGAAGTTTTACATTTTATTAAGTTTCTCTCTTTGATTTTCTTTTATTTGTTCAATGAAGTTAGAGTGTACTAATTGGTGTTCTACAAAGTTAATTGGTGCTACGTCTGTTCAGATCATATACACTTGAGGCGTATTTCATCGTTATGACATTTATGTTTCTATATTCTTTATCCAAAAGTTTGAATTTTTCGCCAAATTGATATTTACGTCTATTTATTGATGTTTTCTATAATCTTTATTCGAGTTTGAATTCAGTATTGTCTGGAATTTTTTTTGATTATGAGATTGATTCCATGGTAAGAAATATATCTTTGTTCATCCAGAAGTTTGAAATCAGAAAACTGGTTTTGATTGAATTGTTGTACCCACATGCATGGAATTTCTCATCATGCATTGGAAGAATTTCTTTATATATATATAATTAATAAAAATGCTTTTGATTTTAAATTATGTGCCATGGTGGGTACTAAGAAACAAAAAATGTGAAGGTTGTCACTAGGGCTCAATTTGGGCGGGTTCATAGGTAACCCAAGTTAAACCCAAATTAAGAAACAATCAACCTGTGTGTAATCCAATCCAACCTCTAACTAGAAATACTCAATCCAATTCTAGCCTGATCTTGTTTTACAAAATTTGGGGGAGTGCAGGTTGGTTGGATTAGATTTGTATTAGTCGGATTGATCTGGTTTTCACTACAGTTAGACTGTCAATACTGCTGCATGCTTATTGTCTTGTAATTTTCTTAATGCCCTAATTTTTTGAAGTGGATTTGAATTGTACTCTTTCTCCCTTTTGCTTTTGTATTCTCAAAAGGTATTATAGAAATCCTGATACAGTACAATTTTTAGTGGAATGATAGGAAAAAGTTCAACATGCTTTTTCTGAACTGTAACAAACTTTACCTAACTAAAGAACACCTTCGTTTGATTACTTTTAAGTTGATGCATCAAAAAGCCTTTCAATTGTTTGAGCTCTCATATCGTTCTCTAGATGATGTTGCTGAAACAAATTCCTGATGGCCATGACACAGCTTTAAGATTTGGGTGAATGATGTAAATTGGTCCCCAGTATTATTATTGAAATTTGTGATCTAAAACTACTGTTATCCAAGCAATGAAGGTGTTTAATCTGACTTATGATTTTCAGGCAAGGATACTTATAGAACCTGGATTTGATACCACTGGAGGGACAAATCAGACTCAGCGTGAACCACATGACCAAACTGTTCATATGATTCAACACGCTGAAGGGTCTGAGAAACAGACAATCCACACCAGGAATATCCAGTTAATTCAAGAGAGAAAGGGACTGTCAGTAAGGAAGAATTTAGTGACTCTAGAGGACCTAAGGTTAAAAACTTCAGACGATATTGATAAGGAAACTAATTTTCATGATGGAAATGCATCATGTCTTGCAACCTGCACAACAAGTGATGTAGAGGAGGATGATCCTTTCAAGGGTTCATATTCTTATGAGGACACGGAGGGCGGAGATGACACGTATGGGAACCTCACATCTTGTGTTGGAACACGATGGTTCAAGGCCCCTGAACTGCTGTATGGTTCCACCAACTATGGACCTGAGATAGACCTGTGGTCATTGGGCTGCATTTTTGCTGAGCTTTTCAGTTTGAGCCCTCTTTCTGGAATCCTTAGATATTGATCAGTTTGCAGAATTTTCGTGTTGGGAAATTTAACTGAGGAAAACTGGCCTTAGGTTAGTCGCAGCATCCTGATTATGGAATCATTTCATTTAACAAAGTAGAAAACCCAGTTGGTTTGAAGCTGGTCTGTCTGCAACTGCCTCCCCTGATGAACTCCTTTTAGTGAAAAACTTGTTTGTTTCGGACCCTGCAAGTAGAGCTACTGTAGATTTAATAAAATTGTTTCATGATAAGTATTTGAATGAAGAACCTCTACCAGCTCAGTCTATGAGCTCCGGATTCCTTCCCAACAACCAGGTGCCTAAAACATAGTTCTCCCTGGTGGAATGGTGTGGCTACAAGGACATGGATTCAGACTGACTTGAAAGAGTTGGCAATTTTAATGTCACTACCACTCAATGCTGGTTTCTTCAATTCAGTTTCTGAGTTCAGAGCTGATAAAGGTACTGTGAGTATATGTGTGGAAAAGCTCTTATGAAAAGTTTATATGTCATTTATTAATGGCATTTTGAATTTTGTAACTTACATGACATATCATATTTTTCAGCAAAAGAATATACATTGAAGTGATATTTTTCTGTGCTAAATAATTTTTGTTCTTTTTAAAAATCAGCATAGTTAGTGGTGATAAAGGGATATTCTTCAATCTCGGTTTATTAACTGTTAAAACTCAAATAATCATTCGCATACATTGCATACAAACAAACAAAAATAATAATTAAACCCAAAAAACAAAAATATAGTGATATTATTATCATAACCTGCCTATAATATATTTTCATATTTAGTACATCAAAGCTCTATTCTTTGAAAATATAAATCAGGGTTCAGGTTCTTGATTACGAAGAGAGGAAAGGTAATCTGTTAGAATGAAATAGAATTTAAATTTGAGAATAGATTAGTAGCTATGAGTAAAAATGAAAATACTTTTAGATATGTATATTCAATATTGTTAGTAGGTATTTCAAAGATAAAAATTTAATGTGCCAATTTGAAAATCCTAACGTTAATACTTATTTGCAGGTGCTAACTGCTCTCACAAATTCCAACTTAGTTATTGTAAGTATGGTAAGGTCCAATCACCCAAGTTAAATCTGATTATAGTGGCATAAATGAGTGGACACTTTATCCAAATTTTACTTGAAATCTATCACATGGAGTAAAAATATTGTTAAATAAGATATTCTTTGCAATATAGCAAACAGATTGCCATTCTGAAATTCTAATGCTAATGTTTCAACTTTCTATTTCATGGTTGCTGACTGCTGCCACAAAATTAACTCTGCCAAATCAATAGAAAAAGTAACTTTCTTTGGGCTGATTTTGAATGCGCATTTTCAGATTCAGCTCAGTCAAGGCTCTGCCTCCGGTCTAATACGGTTGACAAATTGTTCTTCATAGACTAGTTACATAATGTGAGAGGAAGATATTTAATCTTTTTCCTCTTCCAAGACTCAACCAGACAGTCAAAAGCAGATATTATTAGCTATGTGGGCCAGAAAACTATTCCATTTTCTTCGGCACATAATGTCCTATCCTATGAGACATTGAATGTTAATAGACACTTTATCAGTGAAGGGATAAGGACAGGAATAAATAAATAAGTGAACCTGCGAGCCTCCACCATGACCAGTTCACAGCAGACAGTTGCTATCACAAATCTTAGGCCGTTGTAATAAACTGGGATGGATTTCATTAAAGAACCAGGCAAGGTATGGTGAAATGTTTCTCAACATTACGCGAAAATGAAATGATACAACATATAAGAAAAATATGCTAGCTAGGAAAACATGTATGAACTTTAAAGCTAATTTGGATTCGTTATATATGTTTGTTCACATTGAAGGGGAGAACAGTCATCCCGCCGAGAATATACATAGGGCCCCTCAAATGTCAAAAGCGACGAATATGTTCTTCAGTTACTACAATTTCTTATGAAAAACTGGTCTTGATGCTACACTGATGAAGTCTTTGCTCTTCCACTTTCCTGCACAAAAATGTTCCATGGCATCAACAGAAATGTTCGTCAATCTTTGTGGTTAGGAGTCAAGGGAATCTTTTTGTGCAACAGGCATAATTGTAGACTTACAAGTGTCCAGAACTTGGAACTGAACCTTTTTTCAATCAGATATCATTCAAATGGTGAAATTTTACCAGGAAAAGAACGCCCTTTATTCTTATGGAAGAAGTGCTATCTCGATTTCTTGAAGTGATCTCCCTTTCGTTTCCACCACATTTCTCTTCACAAAAACCACTGCCATCAAGCAAAAGGTACAAAACATAGAGTACAAAAAGTTAGTCCTAGTTGCTCCAGTGAATGTAAAGAAGAACAGTTTACGAAGAAATTTATCACCTGGAGAAGACAGTTAATTGAACCAAATGAACAATAAGAAAGTGGAGGAAGCTCATTCATATTCAGTAACAAATTTGATACCAAGGTCTAGATACGTTTAGAAGGTCAAAGCATCACAAGTAAGGATTTTGAACTAAAAAGGATGAGGGTCAGAAAATTTAAAAACAATCGCCTGGCACACCACAGCATAGCAAGATCTTAATAGTCAATTCGGTTTGGGAAAATCTGAAGGAGAAGATCTGAACTGGGCCAGCCCTCAGGCAAATGTTAAGACAAACCTGCATAAAGGAGTCCACATGAGACTATATTCCAATCTCATCATTTTAAACATGTATAAATGTGATTCTTCACTATTAGCCAGCACTTCATATGAAGAATCAGATGCAAATTTCTAAAAATGTTTTAGCTGCTACCAGAAGTCAGGTACGAATGCCAAAGTTAGTCCCCAATTCCCACCTCCCTTGAATTCTATGTACTAATTTTAAATCTTTGTCCATCACTTGCCATGGTATTTGATTCATGCAGCAGACTACTTTGATTATCTTGTCGAATGGTTTCAGAAGGAAAAAGAAAAAAAAGGAAAAGCCCCAGAAAGAAGCAAACCAAGAGTTGAAAATCCAATTGAATTCCAAATTCTCAAATAGGTCCTGGTCTCTTTCTAACATGTTCATCCTTCTCTAATTGCAGCTAAATATACAGTTAAGATGATATACATACTTGACTTCTTTATGAACATCCTATTTAATTACATCAGACATCATGAATGGATGAATACTCACAGCAGCATACCGCCAACGGGATAGGATGCCAGATTCCTGATATGAAAGAACTTGCAACTCGCTACTTGTAGAAACATTTCGTTACTGCCTGATTAATCAAACACATAAATGTTGGATATCTGATATCACACTATATGATTCTTCGCAGAGTATATGAATTGAGAGGGCAGAAAAACACATGCAGTGAGATTCATACGGATGATGCTAGTAGCAATGATAAATTATCATATTAATCAATGTACCATGAGTCCTACAGAAGGTGGATTATTGCTAAAACAAAGTGTGGTTTCCATTTACCATACACAAAGAAGCTCCAAATATGAGGCTTTCCTTCCTAGTTGGTCTGATCAAGATTATTGTAGTTATAGATCCTGTACAGATTTAAAATGATACAATCAAAAGACAATATGAGGTATTACAATAATAGCAAGATCGTTGTAATTATATAATGAAACCATATCTGACAAATTCGCAATTCTAAAGTAAAGACATTTTGTAAATAACCATACCTAAAAGGATTTTAATATTATAGTGAAGAGAAATAAAAAATACATTTATAACAGATAGCTGTTAGAAGCAAACAGGGTTGTTCCAATAAAACAACTGCAAAGGAATCGATAAATACAAAGCATTCTTGGTGGTAAAGAGAACATGAAGAAGAGTTGGCAATAGTAGCAGCACTATAGTAAATTTCTACATTAAATACCCACAAACTCAGATATATATATACCGTGCATCAGATTCACCTGAAATGACGCCCATAAAGCAATCACAGAACTTGACCAATCTGTCTCATCTCCTCTGTCAGGATTTGCAAGTCTGTTATTGGCTATTTGACAGGCAGATCCTCCTAAAAGCTTTCTCTAAATTCAGCTTCAGCTTCAGCAATTCTTCCTTTCTACAACACACCATGAGAAAAATTTAAGAGCTTATGTCCCAAGAAGAGCATATGATATTAGCAGAAAAAAGCAAAGACAGAAAAACACACACAAAGTCCCCTAGGATGGAGAGATGGGTTGATAGCAAAAGAGGTGAAGAAAGATGTCATGTGATGATAAGATGACAAATTGCATGAGAAATCCATGGTCTTGATATCCACCTGATGAGTGGGCTCAAAAAGCTCGTACGCATCCGCCCTGCTACGCTTTTAGCTATATTTATATATTATTAAGTGTGTTATTGCCCAATATCTGATTTTTGGATCTGTATGCATTGGAAGTGAATATGGTAGTTTTTCATAAGCTTTATGGAAATAAGAAGAAGGGAACCCAAGAGCAATGTCGCGACGTTCAAATACCATGACTTTTCCCGCGATTTCATTTTCCGACCAGTAAAAGCATGAGACCCAATTTTTTTGATTATCAAATGTATGATTGGTTTTACTAACCATAGCAAGAAGTCGAGAGATCTAAAAGACTCGCTTTTTTGTATTTCTCTTCTCAAAACTATTAATGATATATAGAACTATGCTTGTATTAAATTCCAAGATGCTTGTATGGATTAAGGTTTAAATCTAATATCATTCTGTTTATTTATGATTTATATCGGTTTGCTCTATATCTGCGGTTTATTTTCATGGTGATGTCTGGCCAACATTGACATAATCTTGTTAGGTATCTGAGATCGAGAGATAAGGACTCCCAGGGATATGAGTAGAGCGACCCTAGTTAAATCGACGAATAGAGATATCCCGATTCCGAGTGTAGCAATTAGGGTTTGAGCATTTAAGCGTTTCGAAGTATAGGGTCGAGGCAGAGATGCACCCAACCCTACTGGCGAGATAGGCGGATATACCTTGAGAGAGGGTATCTCGTAGGCACGATCACCCCGTCATCTAGAATTTATTAATAGACTGAATAGTAATTCTTCTAGGTAATAATCCATCAAATGTGGCAGGGAGAGGCAAAACCCTAGTTTTCACAAAAAGTGATTTCACAAGTTAATTAGATTTAGTTTTAATTTGATACATCAGTTAGACATTCATTAAGAGTTTAAGTCCAGATAATATCATAGGGCCAATTCCAAATAGTCAACGACTTCTCCCTCAGGATCGGAAGCATCCGTACTTAGGTACACTATATTATTTGATACGACGCGTGTACTTGCGCACATAGGCTCTTTACCTAGTTTATACAAATCACGCATCACGCTTTTGACCTATCAAGTTTTTGGCGTCGTTGTCGGGGAGAAGTTTTCGTGTTGATATTGACAATAGCACAATTAGATATTACTTTGGAATTTAATTTTATTCTTTTTTTTTTTTTTGGCTATATAAGTGCTCGTAATCTGGTCTTTGTGTTTGTGCGTGTGACTACAATGAAGGTTATTGTGAATGCATGCATAGACGGGGTCAAGTTGAACTACCTCTATTTGATCCTGAACCAGAAAGAACCTTACACCGTTTACGCAGAGAACTAAGAGAAGCACAACAAAGAAATCTAACAACCATGCAGAACAATGAAGGGCACGATCAGGACCAAGAACAAAATGAGCCGCAAGGGGGCTACAATGGGAATAATGGTAGTAATCATGCTCGCACTGCGATAATAAACTGCATGATCCGTTTATGTTGCTAGAAGAGTTCAGCCTTACCAATCTACGCTTGTCCAAATCACATCCGAAGACCACCCATTCAGTCAAACAATTTCGAGTTGAAAGGAAGGACCTTGCGTGATGCTTCGTAACATTATGTTCCACGAATTGCCAAGTGAGAATCCGAATATGCATCTAACCAACTTCATCGAAGTATGTGACACGATCAAGTACAATGGGGTGATTGAAGAGGCGCTCCGACTGAGATTGTTTCCGCTCTCAATAGGTGATAGAGCTAAACACTGGTTGACAAGTCATCCACCAGATTCCATTACTTCATGGAACGACTTAGTGCAAAAGTTCCTGACAAAGTTCTTTCCGCTTGCGAAATTGCACAGCTAGTGCAAGAGATCAATACTTTTAGACAACTGGAGGGAGAGAACTTGGCCGAGGCATGGGAGAGATTTCATGAACTGCTAAGGAGGTGTCCACACCATAGGCTGACCAGATGGATGCAAGTCCATACCTTCTATAACGGTCCGAGGATGCGCACCGTAACGTTGGATAGATGCCTCCAGAGGGGAGGTGCATTAATGAAGAAAACTACGACCAAGCATATGAAATTGGAAGATGCTTACTAACAACAATCGCGCCTGGATAGATTACAATCGGGAGCAAAGGGTCGTGGGAGACGCAGATAACGAGGTTCTCAACAACTGTTACTCATGTGGCGTCCACTAAACAAGGTAATCAGAATGCCGCTCGCACTGTACCCATGGGAGTTAGTGCGAATTATGTGGGGACAAAGACAAGAATAAATGTTAGCCTAGACAAAGAAATGCGAGTTACGCCCGTGATAAGGTCGAGGTTTAATCACCACACAGCGTGGTCAAGATGGGGAGCAACAATTATCAACTTAATCAAGGCCAAGGTCATGTAATAATCGAAAGTAACTCGACTATGGATGGAGGAACAATCGGAACAACATACCCCCACCACGAGTGAGCAAACCGCCACCAGAGAAAAAAGTGGACTTGGAACAAGCCCTCGCTTCAAATAAGCTATTTCATACCGCCTTATGAACGGTGACAAAGGCGAATATAAAAACCAAAGCACCTAGTTGAATAATCAAGCGAAGACACTTGAGAAACCCGAGGCGTAAATAGGCAAATGGCTAATATACTTAATCGAGGCGCCAGCGTTCCTTACCAAGCAATTTAGAGAAAAACCCTAGGGGTGATGGTAGGGAGCATGTTACGACTATCACATTAAGAAGTGGTAGAGAGCTAGCTACACGGGGCCCACCACCAATAGTAAGAGAAGAAGGAACTGAGGTAGTGGAACTGTTTAGCCCAGAAGATCAGAGGCCAGGGGAGCAGCCCCAAGAGGAGAAGCCAGCAGAGACACCGAATGGGAAGAAAGAAGCTGAGAAACATGCAGCTACAGCTGAGCCCAATGCACCAGTACCATATCCCCAAGCGGTTGAGGTAGAATAAACTGGATAAGTAGTTTACTAAATTCATGGAAGTATTTAAGAAACTGCACATCAACATTCCATTCGCAGATGCATTGAAACAGATGCCCAGCTACGTCAAATTCATGAAAGATATACTTTCCAGGAAAATAAGGTTATCGACTCGAGACAAAGGAATCTTACGTAAGAGTGTGCTATACTCGCAGGAAATTACCACGTGTCGAAGGATCCAGCAGCCTTACAATCCCTTGTAAGATAGGAACCCGATTCGAGAGAGTCCCTATGACTTCCGGGAGGTAGTATTAATCTCATGCCTTTATCCATTTTCGCATCGACTCGGTTTAGGTGAAGCTACCTACGACGGTCACACCGCAACCGGTGATAGATCACGCCAAAACATCCTCGAGGAGGATAGAGATGTGCTAGTGTGCAGATGTTTATCTTCCCAGCTTGACTCATAGTGTTAGGACATGGAGGAAGATAAAGAGATACCCATCATATCGGCAACCATTTCAGCACTGGCGGTGCCTATGATTGATGTGCGAAGGAGCCGACACTAAGAGTTCAGATGATGAAGTCGATTTAGCGCATGACGAGGTGGGGCATCCAAATGGAGTGATGCATGCTTCATGATGTGGTGGGCAGAGAGGCAGAGGCTATGGTGCCCAGCCGCAGTGGTCTGACCGACCCTTTCGGAAAGCTGGGCCAAGGCAGGTAATGCCAGCCAAGAACTAAGTGAAGAGGCCAAGAGTATGTGAAGTGGATGGACTCTTCTATCGAACAGAGGAAGTATTATGCAGCCGTTGAGAGAACTCCTGTATTCTGCCTCGGTCGAAATGACCACTACGCTTGAGCAAAGCCAATCCCTAGTCACTGAGGCATGCGTACCTAGGGGAATCCTCAACCCTACTCGGGCCATCATATCAAAGATCTCTCGATAGCAAAGGAAGAAGAGAAGCTGAGTGCTTCTGAGATCACAAGAATGCTATCGGTGGTCTCTAGTCGATGAAGGGGATTCGCCTCCATGTGTGTATGCAATCGAACTTATCGAGGATGGGCACAAACAATCAATAGAAGCTCAGAGGAGACTAAACCCGACAATGAAGGAGGTGGTAAGAAAAGAGGTGTTGAAGTGGTTGGATGCAGGAGTGATCTACCCCATCTCTGATAGTTCGTGGGTAAGCCCAGTACAAGTTGTCCCAAAAAAGGGAGGGACCATAGTGATACGGATTGAGAGTCACGCACTACTATCTTCTCAAACAAAGCATGTGGTGGAGGATCTCGTGATACTATTGAAGTTAAATAAGGCTACTAGAAAAGATCAAGCTCTACCTCCATTCCTCGATCGATGCTGGGACCTGGGCCAGCGTAAGGCTGAGCACATCGCTTTCTTAATTCGATATTCCTGCCATAATCGCATCACTATATCACCGGAGGACCAAGAGAAAACAACATTTACGTGCCCGTATGGTACGTTTTCTTTTAGGCGAATGCCCTTTGGGCTATGTAACGCACCGGGCACGTTTCAACACAGATGATGGCCTGGTACCGATACGGTCGAGAACTATTGAAGTATTCATGGATGATTTATCTGTGTTAGAGAAATCTTTTGATAATTTCCTGGAGAACTTGAGACAGGCACTGATAAGATGTGAGGAAACCAACTCAGGATCAATCGAGAAGTGTCACTTCATGGTGAAGGAAGGCATCAGACAAAGCACTTGACATCGAAGAGGAATCGAGGTAGATAGAGCCAAGGTTGAAACAATAGAGAAGCAACTGCCCCCATCTTCAGTGAAAGGAATAAGGAGCTTTCTAGGTCACGCAGGTTTCTACAGGAGATTCATAAAGGATTTCACCAAAATAGCTAAGCCCCTGTCGAATCTACTTGTTCAAGGAGCACCCTTCGAAGCTCGATGGATCGTCTACAAGCCGCTCTTGTTTCTCAAACAAAAATTGGTGTCAGCACCTATTGTAGTAGCGCCGGACTGGAATCTTCCGTTTGAACTCATGTGTGATGTGAGCAACTATGCAATCGAGGCAGTGCTAGGCTAAAAAAGGGACATAAATTTTTAGGTTATCTATTATACGAGTCGGACATTGAATGATGCGCAGCTCAATTATGCAACAACTGAAAAAGAACTTCTAGCTATTGTGTTTGCGTTTAACAAGTTCCAGCCGTACTTAATTGGTAACAGGTCATGGTGCACACCGACCATTCAGCCATAAAGTACCTGATGATCAAGAAGGACACTAAACCAAGACTGATAAGGTGGGTGTTACTACTCTAAGAGTTCGACTTGGAAATTAAAGATAAGAAATGAATTGAAAATCTAGTAACCGACCACCTTTCACGATTGGAATGGTCGAGTAAAGAAATTCAGATCAATGATGATTTCCCTGACGAACAGCTCTTGGCAATTGAAGACAAAAAGCCAGTACCGTGGTTTGCGGATTTGGTGAATAACTTGGTAGCAAAAGTGCTCCCCCTAGAATTTAGTTATCAGCAAAAGAAGAGATTTTTTGCACAACTGAAGCACTACTATTGGGAGGAACCCATCTCAGATAAGCATCAAGGCTACTGCATGATAAGAAGATGTCCTGTATATGAAATAGAGTATTTTGGCTCATTGTCGCATTAGCATGTGGGGGGGGCATTATCAGAAATAGGACAACTGCAAAGGTGCTTCAATCGGGATTCTATTGGCCTACCTTATTCAAGGATGCACACCACTTTGTGTCTACTTGTGACAAATGCCAAAGAATGGGAAGCATATCAAAACGGGATGAGTCGCCTTTGCAACCTATTTTAGAGGTAGAGCTGTTTGATATATGGGGGATGGATTTCATAGGTCCTTTTCCTTCATCTTTCAGCAACCTATACATCCTCTTGGCCGTAGATTACGTTTCAAAATGGGTGGAGGCCATACCTACCCGAACTAATGATGCCAAAGTGGTAGCAAACTTTCTCCGCAGTCATATTTTCACCCGGTTCGGAACTCCAAGGGCATTGATCACAGATGGGGGAACACACTTCTCAGAATAAATTCATTGACAACGTGTTGAGGAATATGGTGTGTCCGATGACTAACCGCACTTGCATACCACCCACAACTTAATGGCTAAGCAGAAGTGTCGAACAGAGAAATCAAGTCTATCTTAGGAGAAAAACAACAATAGCCTCGAAGAAAAGATTGGGCGAAAAGACAGACGATGCACTTCCCGGGGCGTATAGAACAAAGATTCAAGACACCATCGGGAATGTCACCATTCAAGCTTAGTAACTGAGAGCGTGTCACTTCTGCCTGGAATTGGAGCACAAACATATCAAGTAACCAGGCACCTGAATATGGAAAGTAAGATGGCCTACGAGAAACGCATGTTGCTCAAGAATTAGAGGAGTTCTGCAATGAGGCATATGAGAATGCGAAGATATATAAGGAAAATACGAAAGCCTGGCACGACAAACATATTGCAAGGAAAGAGTTTGAGACAGGTTAGCGGGTCCTCTTATTTAATTCCCGACTCAAACTTTTCCCAGGGAAATTAAAGTCACGGTTGTCGGGACCATTTATCAGGATCTACAGTTTTCCCACATGGAGGAGCGGAATTATGCACCCAGAGAAAGGAACCTTTTAAAGTTAACACACAAATCTGCTGAAGCCATACTTGGGGGCGAGTTTCATGCGAGCAAGCAAAGCATTCATCCGAGCACACCGTAAATATTAGGAAGGTGCGCCCCGTAATCTCCTAACACAGATCTCAGTGGAAGTCGAGCAAAACTTATTACTAAACAAAGTGCTACTTGGGAGACAACCTAAGCTTTTTGATATTTTTTATTTTCGGAGCGTAGTTTAGAGTGCTTTTAGTTTGCATGTTTTTTTGCTTTTTCGTAATCGGAATTTTCTTTTTGTTTGTTTGTTTTCGTGGACTCGAGAGATAGCAAAGTATAAAGCAGAGAGCTAGTTTGAGAAGCTCATTCCAGGAGTGCGACGGGGTTGGAACTTCATTCAGGGGGTTTTCTCAGACTTAGAAAATTTTGTAAAATTTTTCAATTTGATCCTCTCTGCAACGTCGCGACGTTGAAAGCAACCAAAAACCCCAGCCTCTGTCACGTCGCGACGTTGGCAGACCTTATTTTAGACCCCTCTCTGTAACGTCGCGACGTTGGCCTCAACGTCAGATTTCAATATGCTCGGGAACGTCGCGGCGTTGGCTTAAGAGACTCTCGGGTAATGTCGCGATGTTGAGATACGTTGGATCTCAACGTCGCGGATCTCAACGTAGCTGCACGCTGGTGGCTATAACTCTTAGGAACGCCACGACGCTGACCAACGCCGCAACGCTTTTCCCCGCTTATGAACAAAGGAAGTGTTCATTCCGCTGCCTTCTCGCACCTTGAAAAGCCCTAACGCACCACCGCTTTTACAGATACCTAGAAACCATTACGGCTTCGTCCTTAACCGGGCCCTAGGAACCCCACAAGCCCTACGATCGCCCTTAGAGCCACCAATCACTGCCTACCTTTGCTTCTTGAGCCCTACTCCCTAGCTTTGGTTACGAGTGATCATACCCAAATTCACTTCAGAGGAGTGGTTTTCGCTTCTTGTGTCTCTGCTTAGTGGCTTATGAAGGCACCTTAGGAGTGGTTAGGGATAATAGCAGTCCTAGGTTAGAGTCACAACGCCCATCTCCAAAGTGCACAATAGTTGTTCGACAGTTTGCCTAAGTGAGTTGTTGGGTGGACTCATTTGGGTAGATTGATCCAACTGCATCACACGGGTGTTAGTAGGTCTAGAGGCCAAGAAGAGGTGAGATAAAACTTCGGCCACCATCCAACCCGACCCTATACATGCCCAATGTCGAGTAAGAAACAAAAGATGACCTCAAAGAGAGGTCGGGCAAGTGAGGAGCCTACGCATAGTTACGATCATGACAAATTTGTTAATGAAAGCGCAGCCGAGAAGTTCGGCCTCATCTCCAAAAATAGGTCATTCATTAAGGAGAAGGGGTTTCACCACCCCGATGACTTCTTTCGCAAAACGATTGCGAATAAGGGATGGCGGGCACTATGTCAACCTCCTAGCCCAGCTGCCACAAGTGTGGTACGAGAATTTTACGCCAATCTCGCCTCCCATGTATTGAAAAAGGTTCAAAGGTGCTGGTAGACTTCACAGAAGTCTATCAAATCAAGACTCATAACCTAGGAACCTAAAACCCCAAGGCCTTTGATCGGCTCCATGAGCAACCCAACTACCCCGGTCCCAGATGTCGACTCAAATGGGCACCTGAGTGGAAACTCAATAGTGAAGGGCACGCCGTGCACTTCAAGGCCAAAACATTCGGGCTCACATTCCCATATGGCATCACTCACTACACGTGTCTCATTTCGACGACTAATGTGTGTGAAGTGACGGCCATGCGAGCCCTGCTTAACTATGCCATTATCCAGGATGTACCCTTTGATGTCAAGGTGCTATAGGAGGATGCAATCCTCTATAACAAGGATGCCAAGAGGGGAATCTCTGGCAATTTCTTCTCATTTACGGCCTATGCAAGCAAGTCGGGGTGCCCATAGAGGATAATGAGGCTTGGATACACCCGATCAAGGCGATCATGGTAAAGAAAGATAAACCGGGTGTACCAAGACCAATGGAGGTGTACGACTCGGGAAATGAGCCCTCCCATGAGGATGAGCTGAGAGCGTATCAGTCTAGGTTTGGGATCCCCGTAGGCACCCAGGGAGAAGGAGCCTGGGCCGCCCCCCCCCACCCTAGAGGACCAAAGTGGACCTCACCGCTCGATGTGATGCATACCGGGATGAGAGAGACCCAAGAGCACCGGTCCTCATCGCCTAGGATAACATGAAGGCCCTCCCACGCAACATGCGCACTGGCCATGCACAAACTAAGCTTGGCCTCATCCTCCGCAATCGCCAAATTCCCTCCAGGATCACCGCCCAAATCTTGCCTTCACCTTACCACTCACTGCCACCTCACGCTGATCCGGGCGATCACTAGGGAAGTTCACTACACCCTCTCTTATTCTTCCATAGACATTGAGGACACTGTCCGCACTTATTTGGGGGGTATGGGTGATCGGTTTGTTTTTGTGTTTATTTCTGTGTTTCCTGATTTAGTATGTCTATTTCCAAGCTTATTTATGTGTTTCCTGTTTAGGGTTTCTTTGGTGTTTATGCTCATTTTGGTCAGGTCTCGTTGTGTTTATTTGTTTCTCACATCGGGGGTCTCGCTTTAGTCAGGTCTCGGTTTTCTATTGTTTTGTAGTCAGGTGAGTGATGCCATGATTGCTAATCAAGGATCCCTTTTGACCTCTTCAAATATTTTTGGAAAAACACAGTATAAATCAAGAAAGGATCCGTGGGTTGTTAGACGCTCGGGAATTACTTGTTGGATAGGTAGGGGGGACATAGTGAGTCACCTCCTGGGTATTCAAGAAACCAATTCTCAAGGAGTCTACCGCACCCACACACATGATCTCCAAGGTATGCCCAGCCCAACCCGCTACTAAGCTTCAACAAACTCGGGTTTCGTAAACACCAAAGTGATGAGACACCAAAGTGGAGCTCTAGTCAAAATCCCTCGGACACACCCAAGGGGCCTTCAGCCTCAATGCCCCGAGCCAACTCGGCCCGAGCCATTGACTTCACCGCCTCGCTACATGGGACAGGGACGGAGTTTCTCATGCCTAGGGCCCTTAGGTTTAGCTGGTTGTTCAGCGGCTCGGCGACCGAATCGCCCCGCGCCCTTAACCAACTAGTGGAGAGTCACCAACGAATCCCCGCTACATGAACACTCAACATAAACTTACGGGCACTGGTATTTCTTTCATGAGTAGGTAGGTTAGTTGAATAAAAAGGGTGCATTCTTATCCTTCCGTAGTTAGACTCTCCCAAATAGGTAAGTTGAATTCAAGTTTGGGGGTATCGGAACCGAGTTATATGCTAGAGATCATGTATCAAATGCACATAGATTGCTTGGGAAAGGCTATTGAAAACTTAAGAGGTTAGGTCCCTTGTCAACCGAACCGTGTTCAGCTAAATTCTTTCGAAAGTCGAACAACCTTATGGATCCTCTGAAATTTGTAAAAAAGGGCAAGATTTGTGAGTCGGTCCATTTTGATCCTTCCTTTTGGCAACATGTGCATCACAATCATGTCGTTGAGTTTTAGTATGTTAGTTTCTTGTGTGTCTAGTTTCGAGTCCGTTTCTTGCTTTAGGACAAACAAGAAGCTAAGTTTGGGGGTGTGATGAGTGTCTAAAACGCCAAGTCATATCTGCTGTCCCATTGAGTTTCCTAGTTATATTTTTATATATTAATAAGTGTAAGGCTGCCCGATATTTGATTTTTGATCTGTGGTGCATTGGTAAATAATTTTTAAGTGCATATATCAGTTTCTACTGGGAGACCTAATTTTTGGATTATCAAGGTCATACTCGACGAGCGGAAAACGAAGTGAAGAAAGAACCCGAGAAATCAAAAAGACTCTATTTTTGTATTTCTCTTCTCAAAACTATTAATGATATATAGAACTATGCTTGTATTAAATTCCGAGATGTTCTAGAATTATTTCTAGGGTTTTGTTGAACCTTGCTTCAGTTGTATGGATTAAGGTTTAAATCTAATTTATTCGCTTTATTTATGATTTATAATGATTTGTTTTTATATATGCGCTTATTTTCATGGTGATGTCCTCACAACATTGACATGATCTTGTCGGGTATCCGAGATTGAGAGAGATAAGGACTCCCAAGGATATGAGAGCGCACCCATGGTTAAATTCCAGCATCAGAGATATCCCGATTCCGAGTGGCGACAGTGGCTCAGCATTTAAGCGTTTTTGCAGTACGTGGCCCAGGTGAGACGCACCCAACCCACCGGGGCGAGATAGGCTGATATGCTCCCAAGAGAAAGTGTGATTCTGAAAACATCACCTCATCGAGAATTCATTAATAGACTGAATAGTAATTCCTTTAGGTAATAATCCATCAAATGTGGCAAGGGGAGGCAAAACCCTAGTTTTCACAAAAAGTGATTTATCAAGTTAATTAGATTTAGTTTTAATTTGATACATTAGTTAGACATTCATTAAGAGTTTAAGTCCTGATAATATCATAGGGCCACTCCAGATTCAACGCATTCTCCTCGTGGATCGACATCCGCATCTTGTTAGGTACACTATATATTACTTTGATACGGCTGCACTTGCGCACATAGGCGCTATACCTAGTTTATACAAATCTCACATCACGCTGGGCCTACTACCACCCCTCTGACCGGGAGAAACTTGATAACGACCGCTTAAGAGAGTAAAGAGTCTCTTCTGCTGAGAAGCTCAGAATCGAAAGAATGCCCAAGTCCTAAAAGTCAAATCTAGCCCGCGCATGGGAAATGATACAAGAAGATAACCTATAAAAGGTAAAAGTAAGAAACAACCACAATATTAAGGTTGGATCTCTTCAATGGGATCCCACACCCTAGTTGAATTATGAGAGGCCCCTAACAATAGACCTAACAAGAGGAGGGGAGAGACCCAACCTTACAACCTAATTCACAGGCCAACTCTTTCACATTGTCTACTCTTCCAACTAGGATGATCTTACTCTTACTCATGTTGATTCTCAAGCTAGAGATGGCTTCAAACCACATTAGGGTACAACTAAGATAAACCAGCTGGTTCTGGTTTGCTTCATAACACAACTGTTAAATGACCAACTCTCCTAAAAGCTCTGCTCAGAGATTTGGAAGTTTAATACGAATATCATGATCCAACACTCCTCTCACGTGCACATGGCCCCATACCCATGCACGCGAGAAATGCAGCCATTACGACTTTCTCAAATAAACATAGCATTAAATCGCAAAGCGAGAAAAAGCCAACATGTGACCTCTCACAAACCATGCTCTGATACCATGTTAAATGACCAACTCTCCTAAAAACTCAAACTTATAGGATTTGGGTTTTAATATGAATATCATCCTCCCTCACGTGCACATGGCCCCATACCCACTGAGACGTAGAGTTGAAACACTTATGACCAAATAAATATGGGGATTAAATTGCAAGGAGGATCTGAACTCCAGATCTCCTCACAAACCAAACGATACCACGTTAAATAACCACTCCAAGTTCTCAAACTTGTAGGATTTGGGTTTAATATGAATATCATGCTTCAACAACAACAAAGTGTCATCTGCATAAAACAGATGGGAAATAACCATCAACTCCTCCCCCTTCTCCCAATCTTACATCCTGCTAAGAAGTTCCCTTGCACCCTAGTTGACATGCATGGGCCAATGATACTACAAATGAAAGGCCATAGGCTAAGAAGAAGGCTTGCAATTAGGAAACATTGCAACAAGAATGTGAACTAAGAGGGGGGCGCGCGCTTGGCACACATGAGCCGCTAGCATGTGGATGATTTTTGTGGGGTCTGGGGGTAGTGGGGTGGGGTGTGTTGGCTTGACATGATTCAACACTTGGCAATGGCAAAAACCAAGCTATGGTGGCTAGACTTGAAAATAATAGCACTTGGGAGGTTCAAGGTGTGGCACCTATCAAGTAAAAGCCTAAATGAACATCAAGGAGATAACACTTGGCAATGGGATCTTGAAAGGCAATAGACATGAGAGACATGACGAAATGAGATGCTTGATAAACATGGCATGAGTTAGGAAAATCTTTGCAATGATATGGCAGGTCACATAAATGGTGCAACAAGATCTAGCAACATGGCATGACCAAGGGAGTGGGTAGTTGAGTATATAGTAAAGGTGGAATGAGCAGAAGCGAGTAAAGGAACTGCTGAACAGATGGCAGTAACTAAATCCGTGAAAGGAACAACTACAAACAAGAATGATCTCTAAACAAGCACAGAAAGGGCAGGAGCACTTCATCTTTAATTTAACAATATTCTTACCAGCATGCGCTCATTACCATATAAAAAAAATGAACATCACTAAAGTTTTGTCTTAAGAAAGAAGTTTCTACCCATGTCTGACTTGCTAATTTCAGAAGATCATTATTCTTCCCTTGATTTTTTTGTTCTTAATTTGATAAGAATAAGATGAAATCAAAAGAATATTGCCCGAAAGTCAATGATCAAACTAAACTACACACCTGCTGTAGAAAAAAAAAGAAGCAATATTTACAATTTTCAGCACCAGATTTAACAGTGAAGAGAGGTTTGCCATGGTATCACTAGGCAAGACCAGGTATTAGCATAATTATAGTAAAATTCTGCAGGAACCATAATTTAAACTCTAAGGAGGTTAGGGTTGCCAACAAGAACATTATAAAAAAGATTGTGAAATTTTGGTTCCTTAATCAAGTGTCATATTATCTCCATAATTTTTTTCTGGTCAGTCATATCATCTTCATATTATTTATTGTTCAAATTATTCAGTACATTTTTCAATATGAAGCTTCTAAGATTATTAGCTTTTATAGCTAGAGAAAATAGTTAAGCAAGCAAACAGACAATACCGTAATTCAAAGCAACAGAAAAAATAATTATAGCACACAGAAGCACAAGAAGACTGATCAAAGCAACAGAAACTAGCACAGGGGTGGACAAGACAGTAATATCTCAGGGGACAAAAGGGATGTATGACAGAAAACCTTGTATAGCCAGTGTGGACTCTCTGCACAGAACATCATAGCAAAAGCAAGAATTCCAGCTGGAATTGTGGCTATCCAAAAACAAATGCGCCACCTGAGCTCTCATAAGTTAGGAAGTCTTGTTCACAGCCAAAATATCAACAATTAAGATTTAATATTCCATGATCTATTCCTTTTCCTACCATCCAATAATTGCCTTGACTGGGATTCCAACAAATAGAGCCCCCATGAGGCCAAGGCACGTAGCAAGCTGAATGAAGCTGCCGTAAGTACCCCTTACAAATGCAGGAGAAACCTATATAAACAGAAGGAAAAATCAGATCATGGGAGAAGAAATTTCAAATAGAATGCAAAGAAAGGACCACTATATAATCCATGCGGCTAAAGATAGTGACTTTGGTACCTCTGTACATAGAGAGAAGCTGCTACAGGAGGACCCACACCCATTCCAGTGCTGACCAAAACCTTCCTATGTTATCATTCCTTCCAAGCTTTTGGTTGTGACTGAAAAATGCAGACTTTATGTCTTAGAGCAATACACAAATAAAGTCCTCTTAAAAGGAGAAAAAGGAAGGGCACTAACAATTGATCTCAAGTGATATATGAAGAAAAAAACATCCAAATAGAACAAAGTTGCCAAGAAAATTATAAATACATCAAAAGAAGAGGATTTCTACTTATGAAAATAAATCTAATATCCCTGAGAAAGCTCCAGAGATTTAGCTCTCTCAGTCACAAGCAAATTAAAGTTGTATGCTTGACATAGGAATTGTTTTAGGACAAGCATTTGCTTTATTGCACAAAGATGTATATATATACCTCACAGAAGCACCACAACCATATAAAGCACATAATTGAAAAGCTCTTCGACGTCTCATCTCATCAGCAATCCAACCACTGAATAGAGAACCAATGAATGCATTCACCCAGGCATAAAAGCAATCCACTAGACCTTCATTCACATTAATAATAGAACTACTAAATGGATGTCCAGATGCAGAAATGTAAATAATATTAAATCAAATAAACTTATTAAGATCCACTGTAGGTTACCTTCACAAAGTATTCCACTAAAACCAAGATTCAAGAAATTGTTTCAAGTGCCCATTCACTACCCTGTGTGGAACAAATGAAAATACATTTAAGTCATAGAAATTTAATTTTCTCGATTCTTAAATTACCACAAAAGACTGAGTTCAAGATGATGAACAAACCCAAGATGGTAACCGAACAAGAATGAAGAAATTGTTGCCAATTATATGGAGTGACAGCTTCCATGAAGGATTTGTGATTTCTGCTCCATACCGTTCGGGAAGAAGCAAAGGACACACAAGGATTTAGTCTATATACCATTTTAAACCATTCCAAATTACTTGGACCAATTAGGAAGTGTGGCTGAATAAAGCATAAATTGAAAACTAAAAGTTCCCTCCCTAAGCATGAGAATAAAATTGAGCAATGAAATCCAAGCAAATGCATGTGAAAAAAATACAGGAGAGAAAAATGTCACTGCATCGTTATTTTTTACTCAAAATCCAAGCCAAACTCATTTCATCAAGTGACACTAACTATATTTTTCCACTCAGTTTCACAACAGAGCATAAACAGAATAATTGATAACAAATACAACTTTTACTGGTCCAAACAACTGATGGAGTCACCTGACGTTTCTTCCACATCAACTTTCGCATAATCTCTTGATGACATACGCTTGTATGTCATGGAAGCTTCACCTTGACGTCCCCACATGCCCAATTGTGACTAGCCTTCCTCCAATTTACCTGATTTGGAGATCTCTGGAATCAATGTTGCCCCACATTAAAAGCTAACAATTACAAGCGCTCATTAATCCCTTTCACCATAACACTAGGATTTCAATTTCCATGTTACCCCAATAATTCAAAGTTCAAACAAATTCACAACCACTATCCAATTCGAACCTATGATAAATTCTTATGCATTATTAGAAAGCAGACAACAAAGCTTCAAGAAGAGCAGGGATTAAAGAGTAAATCAATGAGCTTTGAGTACTAACTCCATTATTCACAAAAACCTCTAGGAAACAGATCTTAACATAAGCTTTTCCATTCCTGCAGAATTGAACAACAAAAATCACATTTGTCATATTTACTTTTATATTCCTTTTCTTTCTTAAAGTTTTCAGGAATCAAAGATTAGTTTCGATTCAGTTATTTTCATCTTAAATCATAAGTAAAATCAAAGTAATAAAAAATATGCATACAGACGTATACTTCAATGCTATTAACTGTCGTCGAAGCGATCACCGAAGAAACTGTCCGGCTTAATTGAATGGTGAACCGTGACAGATCATTTTTAGTGATTGATTTGGTTTATGAAGAAGATGTAGAAAAGACGATTCTCTGAAATTCTGAATGCTAGATTTTGCACAGTTTGGAACACAAGAAAACCAAAGTTTCGCTCCCTAGTGCCCCAAGCACCATCAGCTATAATAATAGAATTCATAAAAAATAGAAAATCTATCTTTAACAGTTTTCTTTCCCTTCTCTCCAAGTTCCGTACTTCCATCACCAACAAAACAAAACAGAGCTCTTAAAAAAAACAAAAATTAAAATAAATTGTTATATTTGCAGATTTTCATTAAAATTCTTCATTTCTAAATCCGATTCACTTTCCATTAAATAGAAAACCAACAAACATGCCAGAATTCTCAATACTTCCAGTTCAAGCAATGGCTCAAAGCTCGTTACCTCTTTATCGACGGCACGTCAAACGGAGACAAATAATGGATCTGAGACACTGCCAGGGAAGCTGTGAGCGAGCTTTACCGCACGTCCGCGTCGGTGAAGTAGCCGTGACGACGAATTCCGGGCCTGCGAACCGACTCCGAAGCTATAAAACACCAGTTTTATATAGAAGAAAGAGAAGAGAAGGAATGAAGGTTCGTGCTACTATGCGCCTGGTAGTGTTGTGTTTCACACGGAGTGAGAACAGACGGAGAGGGAACGCCCATAAAGAAGAAAGAAACAGAGGAATTGTTTGATCCTTTTCTCTCCTGAAAATAATCAACAATAAATAGCAATTAAAATTGTTAATCATAATAAGATTATATCCCAGTTAGGCTGGTTGCCACACACCTGTTGTGTTCAGAAAGCGGTGACGTGTCATTTCGGTAAAATACAATGGTGATTTACTTATTATAACCTTTTCAATAAATACTAAATACGATACCCGCGTCTCTCCCTCCCGCCAGCTGTCCTGTTTAACACGTGTCCTCTTTTCAGAGCCTTCCGTCATTTTCAATTTGTAACTCGGTGCTGACTTAACATGACTCAACGCTTCCAGTGTCTTCTGCCAGGCGTGATGTTGATGTTGATGATGAGTGATGAGTGATGAGTGATGAGTGATGTTGCAAATTCTAAAAAAAGTGTTACTAATAAAATAATTGTCAATTCCACGTATCTAAGGTTGATTATAACGTAATAAAATAATTGTCAATTCCACGTGTCTAAGGTTGATTATAACGTTCAAAATTTAAAGGCACAGGATGAAGAGGTATTCGAATCCCAATTGGAATATTTTATTACATTATATTAAAAATGTTTCTTGCCACATGATGAAAATCATAATCGATGACTTCGTTTTTAAAATTTTAAAAAAAATTTGTAATCACTAATTATGATTTTAATTTGAAGCCTAAATAGTTGGTAATTATGATTTTAAGTGTTTAAAAAAATTTCAAATCGTGGGCACTAGGGATGGACATAAGGGGGCATTTGCTCCAAAAAAGTATTTCCCTTTTGCTCCTATCAAAAATTGTAAGAATTAAACCATTAAATTAAGTTAAGGTATACGATATTACTTAAGTTTATCCCATTAATTCTGAATTTTAAGTTCGCTAATGGTAATTTTCGTAACATGATAATGAGCACTAATTTGAGTATTATGTTTTGTTTGGATAAATAATTTAATTAAGTAATTATTTTATAAAAACTTATTATATGAGAGCTTATATCATAAATATTTTATTTAATAAACTATTTGTGTTTTAATACATATTTTTAAAAACATTTATGCATCATTTTAAGATATTTTGATGCATTATTATTCAAACAATTATAATAGCTGGAATTACTGAAAATATCATTATAAACACTTATAAAATTAAAGTGTTTGGATAAATAAACATTTGTCATAATGTTTAAAAAATTAAAAAAACTAAAGAACTAAAGAACTATATATATATTTATTAAAATAAAGTGAAGATTAAGTGTATACTTAAAGCATTTATCATTCTCACTTGTAATCTCTAGTATAAAAAATAACTAAAGAATCATATTCTCATCTTCAATTTTGTTTTATATGCATTAAATAGATTATAAAAACTAAAGTATTTTATGTTTTTTTTAATTAAAATATTTAATTTGGATGTTTTCTATAAAATTGAACTCGATATACTATGTATTCATAGTTATTTAAGCGTGACAAAACGTCTGCCTCTATACTACTTAGGTTTATATTTGGAGGTGACAAACTTATTTAAGCCGACACATCCTACCTAATATAAATAAAAACTATATATCTCATTAAATATTACCTATATTTTATATATAATAATAAAATACAATAAAGGAAAAAACATCAGACATCAATAATGTTTCTCATCATCACAAACATTTTCAAAGCAAAAATAACAAACACCATTAGTGTTTTCCATTATTACAAAAATTCGAAGTTTCAAAACAAAATAAACGCTAATGGATTTGCATTAAATTTTAAATAAATAAAATCATCATCAATATATATATTTTTTCTATTTTTTAATTATATGTCATAAATTTTTTTCATAATTTTTTAATACTTTTTCTTAAAATTTTTACCTATTTTTACATAAAATTTTGGAAGTTATTTAATTTTTTCAAAATTTACCAGTTTTTACATAATTTTTCCTGAATTTTTTCATTATTTTAAAAAAATTACTTTTTTTTATAGTAATTTTCAAAAAATTACATATTTTTTACATAATTTTTTATAAAGTCGCTTACATTGGACAAGCATTTATCAATTTTAGCCTTTCATATAAACTATTTCAGCTTTTATTTTATAAAACTTATTTATTTAAATTTATTTAAATAAACTAAAAATAACTTATAAGCTATTTTTATAAACTTTTTTAAATATCTATAATTTTTATAAACTCTTTCAAATATCTATAACTTTTATTAAAAATACTTATGTTAGAATATAAATTGAAATAAATTGTATTTAAACTCTCCCAAACGCACCTAATTTTAAAACGTGTATTGGGAGTTTTTTTTTGAAAAAATATTATTGTAGGAGAAAGGTCGATGATGATAGCAACTAGCAAAACGGGACACACCAGGGATACGATGGCCACGCGCGGGAGTAGCAGCGCGTGACCGTTGTAATGGGTAGATTGTGGTTCACGATGTAAAATTAGGGGTTTGTAGGGGATTGAAGTGTAATTTGGGAACACGTGCTGTCTTATACGGCTAATGTAGGAAATCTGTCGCTTTCAGGTGGTAGGTGGTCACATGGGTAAGGTACTGACATGCCATAGGAAGGATCGGCCTTTCGCTTGGATCAACTTAAATAATAATACATTTGACTTATATATTACAAAAAATTGTGTAATTTGAAGTCAATCATTTTTTATAATTTATAATTTTTAGAATCATTAATCTTTCTAAAATATTCAAATATTTTAGAAATAAAAAAAAAAAGAAAATTTATAATTTTTTATTTTAAACTAATAAATTATCCAGCTTGTTATAAAATGTGCAGTATGGGTTGCCACAAAAACTCATAAAATAAAATAAACAAAATGATTTATAAGTTTTAGAAATTAGCTCTTTGCTTGTTTAGTTAGGTTGCGTTTGTTTTTAACTTTTTTTTGAAATTTAATCGAATAAGACTTAATAAGATAGCATAAGCTTATTTCGTTTTTTAACATTGTAAGAATAAAGAAAGCGATTTGATAAATCTGAATATATTATTTGTGCTCTCGTCTCCGCCGTTCCACCCGCACACGCGACTTAATTTAATCGGCTTTAATGGGTTTGAGTTTATTTTCAACCGATACGGCTCGCGTGATTGCTACCGTGAAACCCGAGAAAATTGGGGAAATTTTCAAAAATGGAAAATGTTAATAAAAATAATAACCGTCATAAGAGCCGCGAAGTTTTATAAAAATTTTCTAGATCTCGGATAACGAAAAGCGACTTCGCCTCGAATCCAAATGACTCAAAAGTTTCACGACTGGCATTAAACTGAAATTTTTCGATTTTCGCTGATAAATGACAATGAATCTAACGACGAGATTTTTTCGATTTTCGATTTAAACTTAATCTCGAACGAAGAATACGAACCATATATCCAAAATAAAAATAATAACTCACTGATTATATTTAAAATATTTTTTATTATTTTTATTTTTTATACTTTAATATAAATAACATAATTATTATTATAATGTTTTTTAATAAATAATTTATAAAAATTATAATATTTTTATTTATGAAAATATTAATTTTAATATAATAAAATAAAAATCAAATATAAAAAAATTAAAATTAAAATAAAACAAAATAAAGAAACTTAGAATTTAGAGTTTTCATCTCCGCCTATCTTGCTTAATTTTAAACGGCATGTGCTTTAATTGAAAAATAAACTAGCGTGAAATGATGACCGCCCCATCCCAAACCCTCCCGTTGTCATCCCTAATAGCCGTATATCACAAATTTCCTTCTTTTATCAACAACGATTTAGCTTCTTATTTTCATGAATGACTTTTTTCTAATGTAAAAAGTTCCAAATATTTTCACTTTTTCTATTCGTAACTTTAAAAAAATTTCAACAATAAAGCTCATTTAAAATTTTAAACAAATAAATTTTTTACCGTCGAGCCTATTCAGCTAACATTGCTCAAAAACAAACGCCACCTTAATGTTTGATTTTTTGAATTTAATAGTAGGAGAGAAAGATGGAGTGTGAATGGTTATTATTGTAATGATGTTCAATCGTAGTTTATATCTAAAGGTAAATTTGGTGTAGCTAATGACTTTTAAAATATTTAATTAAATGAGCCATTTTCAGTAACGAGATTGAGAAAAGACTGGGAGATTAATGTCAAAATAGTTCAAAGCTTAAGAAAAAAAAAATACATAAGTAGAATTCTCTTTAAAATAATCATTGAGCTAACTTTTTCAATTCAAGCTTTGAAACTTTCATTATCGTGGTTTTAAAAATTAACCCTAAAATTATATTCACTAATTATGGTTTTAGGTTAATTTTTTAAAACTATATTCATCGACTACGATTTTAAGATTAATTTTCAAAACTATAAATGATGAATGCGATTTTCAAAATATTGATTATTTTTTTTAGAGAAGTATATATATATATATATATATATATATATATATATATATATATATATATATATATTTAGATTGTAATATTTTACATTAAATTAAAAACTTGAGCATCCCTCAAAGAATGATTCGAAAACTTTTAAAACATACTTTTGAATAAAACTTTAAAATTAATTCGTGAAATGATTTTTTTTTTTTTATCCAGAGAGGGGTTACTTCTTACAAGCTTAAAATACTATACCTTGCAATTGTTTTTGGTCAATGTTTGCCTCATCTATCAAGAACAATTGGATCCCTCTACCATATCGTCCATCCCTTGGTCTAATAGAGGGTTCTGATGATGTTCCTCAATAAGATTTTGATTTCCCACTCGACTGTCGTACAAATTCTTGAAATCTAGGGAGTGATTCACTTCTCAGAGGTCTCGGCTCAGGGATACTCATTACAACTTAATATTAAGGCCCCACTCGCGAACCTCATCGCTCAAAGTCCTGGCTCTCAGGTTTCCTTCTTGCCTCGACCGCTTGTCCCTTTCTTCCCGATTACCACGTTATGCATAGGTGTTTTTTGATTAAAGTTAAGATATTATGTGGCCCCCATCTGATCTTGCACTTGAATATTAGGTCTTTTCTCTTTACTCTTATTCTTCATACGATGCATTTCGCTGCTTTTCCTCCCTATAAAATACCAATTTCCCTTTTCTCATTTAGATCTTGTGGGATCTATATCTCATGCGTCGCCCTGATTGCATCAAAACAGGATACCCTTTCTGTAACGCCCCAAAAATACCCTATAATTTTTATAATAATTTTATTATATTCCTAGACGAATTGAGCCAAACTCGAGTTTTCTAAAAAAAATTGATAAATTGTTAAACCGTGAAAATGAAAATGTGAGCATGCTGATTAAATATTATATGCTAAAATGAGAAATTATTGAACCCGGAAATAAACCCAAGTGAAAAAGGGTAAATTTGGAAATTTGTAAAATGAGGACCTAAGAGTCAAATGATAGTGTGACGCCCCAAAACCCGGGGGTCCGTTGACAACCCGTCAACCTCGTTGAATATCCGTGATGCCTGCAACCACACCACTTACAAAAATCTGTGGTCCCTTCAGACGGAAAGCTCTGCCCGCCGCACAAACCCGTCTCAATAAGTTTACAATGACCACAGGTCCACATGCGAGTAAAATAATAATGGCCATTTGGGCCCCTGTGATCAATACTCATCAAAATATATCCCAAACTAAATATATTACATGGTTCAAGAGTTTTTCCATTACTTAATTCAACATATATTAAAATTTACAATTTAATACATGTTATAAAAATCATCACCAAAGTCACAATCTGACTTTCTTCTAAAACGCGACATCTAGCGAGCCCGTCCCGTGGCACACTCCCCCGTACCGAAAAATGGTGATCCGACAGGCGGAACAAAGCCCAAGAAGGATAATTTCCTACACCTGCTACTTCACCTAAGTGCACATGTCATGACAAACAATCACATCCAAGCAATTACGTTAACCTACCGAATCGCCTATACGACCAATCCCACGCCTCGAAGCTCTCACCGACTCTCACATATGCCTAAGCCAATGCGACAAATATCCGGGCTTTCAAAAACAAAAGCTTTTTGTTTTAGAAACCTTACCACCGACCCCCGTAAATACATCGACTACCCTCCGAGGTGAATTGCTGGATATTTCTCTCGAAATGCCATGGGTCCACCTTCAAGATGAACCGCTGACAACTCTCCGCGTAAATTCTTCGTAGTAAATCTTCCGTCGAAATTCCTTTCACAAACATTTTCGCTTTTCTTCACCTTTATGTCACGACTCACTCCTAATATTCTAGGGGTAGTGTCCCAAAGGTATACGAAATGCATTTACGCCAATCCTAAAACATTCATGCTAATATATTCACATGCATATATATTAACATAATTAATTCAAACAAATCATGTTATTAAATTCACATCAAGAACACCAAAATTAGCCCACATGGGCTAATTAGCAAACACAAGCAATTCATTTGAATAACTTACAACACACATTTTCACACCAAGAAAATCTCGTCACTATTCACATGAACAAAGGAAACTTCGCTGGTACCGCTCACGACCACCAATCTCCGATTTTCTCCACTTGGCTCAAAGGTTTTGAGACCGAATTTACGCATTAAATCCCAAGCCTCTGTATCCCTAACCATAAACATGACTCTTAGCCAAAGAATATCAAAAGTAGAAAAAGATCCCTACCTGAGTTGTCTAACCCACCAACTCCAAGTGTGCACGCTGCAGCCCTCGTCACAGAACAGCCTTTACTTGTTCGCCGAGAACCGACTGCCTGAATCTACGAAATCTAGAGAGAAGACACGCTTTCTCTCTCTAGAATTTCAAAACCAAGCACCTACCGTATCTCATTCCTTCCCACTGTACGTTTGTTCTTCAATTTTTGGAGAAGAAGATCACTATTTAGCTTTTGTCTTATTCTCATTAACAATTCCAATAATTCCCAATGTATCCATTTTCTTGATTTTTGACACTTGGCACTATCTAGGTCATCCATTTCATCCTCCCACTAATCATGCAACATGTGTCACATGAGTACATGTAGTAGGTGACTTTTTCACATCACATGTCTCTCAAAAGTCGTTTTATGGCACCCGACATCCGGTGCCTCGAAAAATGTGAAATTTCGATTATCTCGGAATTCGACGAAATTCGACGTGGTAGCTAGATTTCGTGAAACGATTCCAACAATGAAGTTCGTTTCGTCATCCGAGATCGAGAAAAATTTCGGATTTTTACCGAAATGACCATTTTACCCTTTTCAGAAAATTGGAATTTTCTCGGGTCTTACATTCTCCCTTCCTTAAAAGGAATTTCGTCCCGAAATTCTGGACAATCACAACCATTCACATGCATATGCAACGTGCACTACCCCATGCATGTAAACTAGTCATTTAAGTATTAAACGACTAAACCACGTACCTTCATCCCTTAAAATGTATGATAGGTGGCCCGCATCGCGGTCCCCGCGCCCCACGTTAACTCCCTCCACCTACCTGCCGCCATAGCACCCTCGACCAGCCTCACGGTCTCGCAAAACCCGATCCCGGCCATCCACAATGTACACACTGTCCCTCCTCGAAGGTTCCATCCGCGGTCAACCTCAATCTCTCCCACTCCACTACATGAGCCGGATCTCGAGGTACCGTTATTGAGACGTGAAAAACCTCATAGACACTGGGGTCGTTAGGCGGTAGCCAACCGTACGCTTATCGCGCTTCACCTCCCGAGTACCTCGAAGGTCTAACAAACCCCTGCAAGGATAGCTTCCGCCAACCCACCACCTTCAGCATCACCTTCCAAGAAGACGCGATCTCCAACCTTAACTAAGGGTCGACGTCGTACACCAAGATAGCCTGGCGCCTGGCCTGAGCCGTGAGGAAGATCGCCACATATCAAGCTCACCTTCCTGGAGGTGTCTCTAATCAAATCACGACCGATGGAGCTCTCTCCCACCTCACCCAACATATCGGGTGACTGCATACCTCCCATACAATGCCTCATATGGTGTCATCATCCGTATACTCGCCTCCGACAACTCGTTTGCAGCGAATTCCACCAAGGGAAAATGTCTTCCGACCACCCTTATGATCCGTGACGCATGCTCGCAGCATGTCCCTAACACCGTACGGTCCTCCGACTCACCATCCGCCCGTGGGCGGAAGCTCAGATCATGGTCGGCCGTGTGCCCATAGCCTTGAAACTTCCTGTAAAGTGCATGTAAACCTCGGGTCCCTATCCGACACTATAGATACTGGTACTCCATGCAGCCGGACTATCTCTCAAATGTACAACCGGCAGAATCTCTCCAATGTGAAGGTCATCCGCAAGGCTAGAAAATGTGCCGACTTCGTGATCCGATCCACTATCACCCATACCACATCATGCCTCTACGGTGTCTGTGGCAAGTGGGTCACAAAATCCATCGTGACGTGCTCCCACTTCCACCACCACCTCCACGGCCGGGCGAATCTTTACCGGGCTCCTGCTCACCTTTAACCCGGTCGACACGTGAGACATCGGCCGAACAAAGTCCCCACGTGGCCTCTTCATTCCGCCTCCGCACACCGACAACGGCATCCCGGTACATCTTCGTACACCCCTGATGCACAAAGAAATCGAGAGCAAAGAAACTTCCCCGAGAATCTCCTCTCTCTCAAATTCCATTAACCCGGGGAACCACTACCCGCCCTCTATACCGTAAGACTACCATCTCGCGTGGATCTGGCCCAAATCTCATCAATTGCACTCCGATCGCACCCTAGCCCTGATGGACACTATCTCCGTCCCGTCTCGGGACTCAATCACTTTTGCTCAATAAAGGACGGTGTACCACTAAACTCCCAACATACCCTAAGTCCGTCATGATCAGAACCCAACCGGTCCCACGCCTCGCATCCGCCACTCCCTGAAGCTAAGTACTAGCCAATGCTCCCCGTGACTTCTACCGAGTACCAGCCCACCACATTTTCCTTACCAGTGGTGGTAATGCAAAGTGAAGTCATAATCCCTAGAACTCCATCCATCCGCGTCAGTCATGTCGAGGTCCCGCTGCGTGAAAATATACTCTCGGGACTTTACGGTCCGAAAGTACACCCGAACTCCTCGCCATATAAGTAGTGACGCTAAAATCTTCAAGGCGAAGACTACTCGCCGCCAACTCCATGTTGTGTAGGGCACTTCGCTCTACGATTCTTCAACTAACGGGAACCATAAGCTACTACCCTCCCGGACTGTATCAAAAAGCATCCCAGTCCGACCCTCGATGCATCACAATACATTGTGTACCCTTGTCCCATGTCCGGGACTATCAAGATAGGAGCTGAAGTAAGCCTCCTTTTCAACTCCTGGAATGCCTTCTCGCATCGATCATCCCAATCAAACTTAACCTCATTTCGGGTCACCCGCCATAAAAAGCGCGAATCTGGGAGAAATCCTCAATGAATCTCCCGGTGAACCCAACAATCCTAAGAAACTACGTGTGAATCCTAAGACTCACTTCACCTCTCCCAATCCATCACTACCGACCTTCTAGGTCCACCGACATCGCTTGATGCCGACACCACGTGTCCTAAAATCTCACCCCGCAAGCCAAAAACTCGCACTCATCGAATCCTCCCGCGTATAAACCGATGGTCTCTCAAAGAATCAAACAATCCTCAAGTGATACTCATGCTCCCTCTCTGACTAGGAGTAGATCAAAATGTCATCCACAAAGACTACGACAAATTGATCTAGATAGGTCAGAATAATTCCCATGCATGAGGTCCATGAATGCTACTTCAGCGCATTCACAATCCAAAGGGTATCATCAGAAACTCAAAGTGCCCATAACGTGTCTTCAATGCTATCTTAGGGATATTCGCCTTCCAACCCTCACCGATGGTAACCAATGCGAAGGTCTATCTTGGAGTAGACTCGCGTTCCTCCAACTGATCAAACAAATCATCAATCCTAATGGGTGCCGACGAATCGTAACCTTTGTTCAACTGGTCTAATCAATGTGACAATAAGTGGTTCTGTCTCTTCTTCTTCGCAAATAGAATCGAGCGCCTAAGGGAAGGCCGCCGGGTCTAATGAACCCCTTGTCTAAGAACCCCGTAGGGGCCGGGACTCCTCGAGTTCCCTCGCAACTCAATTGCCATCCTGCGTGAGTCATAGAGATGGGGCGAAGCACCAAGGTGTAACTCAATACCGGTTTACAACCCCTCTCGCGAGTGCAATCCCGTAGCCCATCCCCGGTAAAACATCCTCATACCTCGCAAACTACTCAAGTAGATTTAAGTCCGGGTCTTACCGTCTTCAGGTAAGGTTCGCTTAGCCAACCCGCTTAATCGTCCCTCGACACTTGACTCGCATTAATCGGCCTCGGGGGCAAATCGTCAGTGCTTGCCCCCGAATACAACACTAGTATCGTCCCCCGCGTGTAGGCGGTAACCTCCTATGCTCACAACGATGACGACCCCGTAAGTCGTCACCAATCCATCCCCTGTGATGACGCTCGAACTCTAACATGTCCACGACCCTCAGTCCACAAAGGAGTAGAATCCCGAGATTCTAACTCGCAACCACGAATATCATCCCTATCCTCGCCTAATCCCTAGGAGAACTCACATACAAGGGCTCCTCCAAGGCCTCAACCTCTAAGCCCAACTCTATCACAACTGATGCAGCATCTCTAAGGTGTAAACATAGCCTAGAGACACTATTCACATATCAAAAATTTTTATACACTATGTCCATGCATTCATAGGTAATGCAAGACAATAATTTAATATTTTAAATCATATGCAACAAAAAATTTATTTTATGTAAA
This sequence comes from Tetrastigma voinierianum, assembly GCA_016808115.1. Lineage (NCBI taxonomy): Eukaryota > Viridiplantae > Streptophyta > Magnoliopsida > Vitales > Vitaceae > Tetrastigma > Tetrastigma voinierianum. Next base: position 58,254 of record JAEQBH010001685.1, read on the forward strand.
TTTCATTTTATTTTTTTATTTTTAAAAAAATATTATATATATATATATATATATATATATATATTTTTTTTTTTTTTTCATTTTCCAAGAGAAACTAAAAAATATTTTTTAAATATTTTTTTCCTATTTTACACACTGTAAAAAACACAGAAAATTCTTTTCTCCTCAACACAATTCATTTTTTTTCATCTCCACAGCCTCCGCTACTCCTAAATGCAGCTTTTGAAGATGCAATTCATACAAACTCACAAAATTTTCAAGAGTTTAATTACAAACCCTTTTTCTCAGGCAAACTGAATTTTCTCCTGCACTCACAACCACAACTGCTCATGTTTAAAATGGAGCTATACTGTTCAGATTTTTTTTTTTTTTGTTTAATTTTGGACTATTTGCCCAAAATTCCTCAAACAACTTGTTCTCACACTAAACCCTAGTGTTCAACAATTTTTTCCCTATGTGCTATTCACCAAGCACACAAATCACATAATACATACACAACACAAAATCAAATCACACATCACATTTCATTCACCAAAATGCACAAGGATGCATGATTTAACCCGTTTCCCATCAAGTCCTAGGTAAACCACATACCTAACTTACCGATACTAAGTTATAACCCTAGTATCCAACATCGAGCTATAATGCTCATATACCTTAATGACCATGGCCTGTTTCTCCAAGTCCTTCAAGCCCTAGGTATCTCGTGATACCTAAGCTCCGATACTGCCGTGATCACTCCAAAACCTGGGGTGGTCCGTTGACAACCAACCTCATGGACAGGGATGCTCTGCAACCCGACACCACGATAAAATCGGGCAGAGTCTCCTTTGTACGGGGAGCTCTACCCAAGTTACAAACCTGTCCTAACAAGTTTACAATGACCACACAGGGTTCATATGCGAGTAAAATAATGGCCACTTGGGCCCCTGCATCAATACTCATCAAAATATATCCCAACCAAATATATTACATGGTTTAAGAGTTTTTACATGACTCTTAATTCAACATATATTAAAATTTACAATTCTAATACATGTTATACAAATCAATAATTGCTCGCTAACTGACTTTCTTCTAAAATGCGGCTCTAGCGTAGCGCCGTCCCGTGCACACCCGCACCGAAATGGTGATCCCTCGACAAGGTGAGCAAAGCTCAGTAGTGATAATTTCCTACATGGGTTACTCCCCACCTAAGTGCACATGCCATGACAAACAATCACATCCAAGCAATTACATGAACCTACTCAAATGTCTACATGACCAATCCCATGTCCCAAGTCCTCACCGACTCCTTAACATATGCCTATGCCGAATGCGAGTAAAATATCCAATTTTCAAAACAAAAACTTTTTATTCTCGAAACTCACTACCGAATTTCGTAAATACATCGATCTACCCTCCGAGGCGAACCGCCGGATATTTCGAAATACCAAGGGTCCGCCTTCTTCGAGATGAACCGTTGACAACTCTCCAAGGCAATTCTTCGAAAATCTTCCGTCGAAATTCCTTCTGCCAAACATTTTCGCTTTTCTTTTCACTATGTCATGCACTCACTCCTAATATTCTAGGGTGCCCTAGTGCATATGGAATGCATGATGTTAATCCCAAAACATTCATGCTAATATATTCACATGCATATATATTAACATAATTAATTCAAACAAATCATGTTATTAAATTCACTTCAATAACACCAAAATTAGCGCACATGGGCTAATTAGCAAACACAAGCAATTCATTTTGAATCACTTACATAACACACATTTTCACACAAAGAAAATGTCGTCACTATTCACATGAACAGTGAAACCCTCGTTGGAAAATCACCGCTCACGACCACCAAATTTCCAATTTTCCACTCCTGGCTCAAAGGTTTTCAGATCAATTTACGGCTAAATCAAGCCTCAGAATATCCATAACCATAAACATAGCTCTTAGCTACAGAATATCAAAAGTAGGAAAAGATCCCTACCTCTTGGAGTTGTCGGAACTCCACCAAATCGGTGTGCACGCGTAGCCCTCGCTACGTAGAACAGCTTTACTTCTTGCTCCATCGAGAACCGACGGTCCGAACGACCGGAAATCTAGAGAGAAGGCACACTTTCTCTCTCTAGAATTTCAAAACCAGCACCCACTACATCTCATCTCCCCACTGCACATTTGTTCTTCAATTTTTGGAGAAGAAGATCACTATTTAGCTTTTGTCTTATTCTCATTAACAATTACAATAATTCTCAATGTGTCCATTTTCTTGATTTTTAACACTTGGCACTATCTAGGCCATCCATTTCATCCTCCCACTAATCATGCAATATGTGTCACATGAGTACATGTAGTAGGTGACTTTTGTCACATTACATGTCTCTCAAAAGTAGTTTTACTACACCCGACACCCTGGCCTTCTCGAAACGTGAAATTCGATTGTCTCTAATTCGACGAAATTAACGTGGTGGCTAGATCGACGATTCCAACGGTGAAGTTCGCTTCGCCATCCGAGATCTAGAAAATTTTGAATTTTATCGAATGACTCATTTTACTATTTTCATAAAATTGAATTTTCTCCGGGTCTTACGTATAGCTAATGCTAATGTTAAACAAATGATAAATGGAAAGTCAAATGAAACCAATAAGTGAGAAAATGCCAAAATGAGAAATGGATTTTATTGAAGTGTCAAACATGGCCTTATAGTAGATATGGTAGTAGACCACATTTGTCTTAGGGACCTCCCACAAGCGCAAAACGTTTTGAGAGCAAAAGAGGAGAGAAGAGCTAGGTTTTGGGAATGATGGAGATTTGTGTGAATCCCTCCATGTTTATGCAAGATCTTGCAAGGAGGAAGGAAGAAGAGAGCTAAGGCTTCAAGTGCAAAGTGATTTCAAGGGACCGGTGAGGTTCACCTAACCTAGGACCGAGATTGAAGGCAAGGCAAAAAGAAAGAGAAAGATTGGTTTGTTCTACCTTTTCTTATTCTCGTTTCAAGATTTGAAATGTTTGTTCTATCTCCTCCTATTCTCAAGTCATAATATTTGAAATGCTTGTTCTAATGCACAATGAAAAACATAGTATTGATTGTTTTAATAGATTTGAGGCAAATGATTGCGAAATGTTTGCATATGAAAATTGCATGAGTATTGAAAATGAACCGTTTATACAAATGTACTGTATGTTACTATAAAAGATTTAAACGTCCTTAATAGAATGTTAACCGTTAAATTCGCATAAAGGATAGACCGGTATACTAATAAGGGTCAAATTAGCAAGATCATAACAAATGTATTGATGTGTCACTGATCCATGCCAAGGGGATGCAAAGAGCGTGAGTGTTCAATAATTGATTTTGAATAATCGCCGCAGACGTCCAGTTGGGACCATACCAGTGATTCCGATATCCTGAATACCGAAAACATAGGTTAAATTCGTTAAGGGCATAATTGAATTGAATTGAATTGAATTGATGACATCTTGGAATTGAAAAGCATGATTGTAAATTGAAATGAAAAAGGGCATTGTGAAATGCATGATTTGGTTATAAATGATTTATAACATATGAAAGTGTATATTTAGGATGATCAATGAACCGTAAATGATTGTATATGAAATAAGTATATGTATTACATTGACATTGATCATCCAAAAAAATTTGAAAGCTTTGTTTAGCAAAATTGCATGCTTTGACTGAAACTGAAATGGAAGAATGGAATTTTATAGAACCACTAAGCATGAAAATGCTTAGCGTATTGTTTTTATCAATGCGCAAGTACCGAGTGATTGATAGTGATTGAAAGCGGACCCAAGGTCGAGGAGCTCAGAGTCATAAAGAAGGAATTGCGGAGTATGCTCCAACATATGCATTCACTCTATTTCTTTTGAACATTAATATTTTGTAAAAACAATTTGAACTCTGAACTTCTATTTTGTAAATCATTTTGAAAAGGCATGGAATGCCTTCATTGTAAATGTATTTTGTTAAATGTTATGGGCCTATTGAATTTGTAAATGTTTATGGGCTCGCCCAAATTTGAAATCGCTTCCGCGCGTTTTTGATAAATGATTTTGATAAAGTGATTGAGTGGTAACCGGGCGTCCCCGGGTTCTGGCCCGCCCGCCCATCGATCGGTCGCTCGTGGGTCGCCACACTTAAAGTGGCATCGTAGAATCTCCGAATCCGATTCGTAATTCACCAACTGGCTCCGACCGAAAAAGGGGTGCCACACTTAAAGTGGTATCAGAGCCTAGGTTTAGGTGTTTATGAAAAAAGGCCCTAAACGGTTTTGAAAATTGTATTTGACATACATTGCATTTTCATATAAAGGATGACATGAATTTGACGCGGATCTTGCTGGTCTTAATAGGATAAGCATGGATAGTTCAGCTCCCCTTAGGGTCGAGGATGACAGGGAAATCGTCCTGATAGTCCTACTAATGTGGAAAGTGGACAAGCATCTCATGCTCCACCAGTGAATGAACCGGAACAAGTGGTAGGAGGTACTATGGGTATCCTCCAAAAATTAGCCTGTGCTTTGCAAAGAGTCAACCAAACAAGTAATAGCTCATGAATGATCACCATTGAGAATGGCAAGGCAATCGAATCGATAGATTTCTTGAAAAATGACTGAGCCTTCTATGGCAGAATTGGCCTGAGAGAACTGCTAATGCTTGTACAAATGCATTTCGTACATCGGAAGAGAAGTTAGAACAAATGAATCTCACTACTATGATTTAGTGGCTTAATGCTGGTGGGTTTCCGTGACTAGGACCGCACCATCAGAGAGTGTTACATGGAAGTTCTTCTTTGATGAATCCAAGAAGCACTATGTGGGTCACATTTATCTGAGCAACATGAGACGAGAGTTTCATAATCTAAAGCAAAGCATGTAGGAGTGTGACCGAACATCGAGTTTACCCCTGGAGCAAGTATGCTCCCGAGATACTAGTGGAGCGAGGAAGAAAAAGTGTCGTAGGTTTGAGGATGGCCTTAATGACCATATTCAAGCCCATGTCACAGGATTTTGCCATCCAAAATCGTGACATGTGCATTGAATGTGGAAAGAGTAAAGAAAGAAGAAAAAGAGAGATAAATATAAAAGACAGGGAAAGAAAAATCCCGGTCAGTCAAGTTCGCAACAACAGCAAAGGAAGAAATTTAGAGGACCATAGGGTTCTATTCAGCCTACAGCTCAGGCTACCGATAGTAAGAATATTCTACCGGCGCCATCGGTTGCGAGCGCACTGTGCCAAGTGTTTCAGAGGACAGATCGCTTTCTCATCAAGCCCTATCAGGGAAAATCATAAAGGAGAATGCGTTGAGACTTCACTCTGTAAGGCTTGTTTGATTTGTGGATCCAAAGAGCATAGAGCGAGAGATTGTTCTAGAGCTCGTTCATTTACAGCACCCTAGACTGGGGGTACAACTTCAATGGCACAGTAAAGGCAATAAGAGTGTTGCATCACCGAGTGTTTCGAAACAAGGGACACAAACTATGGGTAGACAGATGCACGTGCTCCAGCTAGAGCATATGCAAAGAAGGCAGTGGAAGATACCGACGCTCCAGATGTGATAGTCGGTAATTTTACAATCTTTGATACTACTCTATTACGTACACTGGACCCCGGTCAACCCACTCATATTTGTAAACGCAAATACCTAGTCTGGGGAAATTTACCAAGGAGTGCAACCGAGTATGACATCTGTGGGTCCCCTTTCCCGACCCTACCCGTTTGGGTGGATCTGAACCGAGTCAGGGATGCCACTAAAATCACTCAATCACTCGAAATCATATTGACAGGCCAAGAACGCGGTGTGTAAAATGAATGCCTATGTGCGCAAGTGCACGCGTAGCCCCAAGTAATATAGTGTACTTAACGTACGGATATCGATCCACAGGGAAAGGTGAATTGACTACAGAGGTTCTGCTTTTCAGACAATATCTGAATAATTGATTCTAGGGTAAAATTTAAGTAAGGAAACTACAACTAAGCTTATTGGATTCTATCGACCACGGTGTTGGCGCCTAGGTTAAATCTCCCTATCACGCTCAATGGATTACTTTTCAAAGATATTGTTATTCAATATATTTGTAATATGTCAATGGCGAGGTGATCTGTCATTTAGATATCCTCTCTCGAGGTATATCCGCCCTATCTCGAATAGAATCATATATCTCATCTCGACTCAGATTCCTAAATGCTTAAATGTTCTAAACCCCAAATGCCACCTTCCTCGTGTTCTGACATCTCTATTAAACCGAATCGGCTAAAGGCTACTTCCACCTGCATCCCCGACACCCTCATCTCTCGAATCTCTGATCTCCAAAGGCGATTATGCTAACATTGGCGACATTATCATATAATTGCACATGTATAGAGTAGATAGTGACAATTAATAACAACTCAATAAATATGAAAGATCAAGTTTTAACTATCAGAGGTGATGTGGCTCGAGTGTAACCCTAGAAAGAGATCTAGAAACATCATCGTAGAAAAGATCAAATTATAGTATTAAAAACATCATCATATTATCCAAAAGAAGACTAACTATAAGAAACGGTCCAAACTCCGAGTACTTCCTCCAAATCTCTCGCCGATCCGCTCCGAATTCCGTGCCTTTTCTCGCACGCCCGATGCCCCAATTTCGAGCCATCTCGACTTTTAAATGATGAGGTGATTTTCGAAATGACGTCAGCGACGTGGTGATCGCCGCACGTGGTGATCGCCGCGACGTGACGCTCACTTTGCCCGCCTCCTCATTGTCTAAACCGCTTCCAAAAGCCGCCTTAACGCACCAATGAACCTGTAACCACACGAGACACAAAATCAGGGATCTAACCACAAAAACTATGAAATTATTATAAAATAAATGTGAAAATGACGAACCGACGCGAGTGTAAGATGAGTGTTTTAGGCACTCATCACACCCCCAAACTTAGTTTCTTGCTTGTCCTCAAGTAAGAACCGAATTTCCAGACAGACACATACACCCGACATAATGTAACTACCACATGTTGATGCACATGCTGAAAAATACTGGATCATGACTGACCACAGGTCCAATCGCTTTGCTCGATAACCAAAGGAAGGCATACAAATACTTGACTTTCGGTAAATTCGATTGAGATAGGTGAAACTGACTAGTGCATAATCCCATGGTTTTCAATAGCCTTTCCCAAAAACCCCTATGCTTATAAGCAATGACCTGCATTGCCTAGGTTCCGATACCCTAAACTTAAGCTCAACTCGCCTATTAGAAGAAGCTAACTAGGAAAGGATAGGAATCCACCCATTTATGCATGTCTTCATACTTAGAAATTTCCTACTTACCTAAAACAAAATGGAAGAAGACCTAGTGCTAAGAAGTTTTAAATGAAGGTGCTCTGCATGATCCATCGTGACCTCACCGCTGGTTAAGGGCACCAGATTACTCCTCTTCAACCACCCCGAACACTCAACCAAACTCAAAAGGGCCCTAGGCTGCGTGAATGATCCATCTGGTCCCATGTAACAAAGTGAAATGGGTTAATGACTCTCGCCAATGGGCTCGTGGCATTAGGCCTGATAGCCCTCGCATCAGGCCCGGGATTCCGATTGATGATCCCGCTTTATTCCTATGCATATACCTATTTTTGTCATATTTCTTTTCTTTTTCTTTTTCTATTGTTTTTTGCATTTTCTCTCTTTGGTCAACATGGCAATCCTCTTTTTGATTAGGTGTCCCATCACTCAAATGGTTCGAATCTCCAGTTGATCGAACTTCTAGTAGAATGTCTCTAGCACCTATGCATACCCGAAAGTCACTAGTGTGTGAGTGTGATAGGGTTTTTGAGAATTGGTTTCTTGACTACCCGGAATTGATTCACTAGCCCTTTTCAACTATTCAACCTAATTACCGAGCATCAAGCAAATGTATGCATTTGAACAAGTTTATAGTGAACTCAATCCAAAATTGATCCTCAATATTCAACATGGCACACAGATACGCAATTATTACATGCAAGAATGTCCTAAAACACACGCAAACAACTAACACATGACTCATCAACATGAAAGGATAAAATAAACTAACACTAAACCCAAACACCACCACAACTCGTGATGCAATACTAAAACAAAACACAACTAATATGCGGAACAAACTAAAAATACTGCATACTACGGAAATCAAAACAACAATAAACAAGAACAAAAACATAGTACTCTATCAACACATCCCCCCCCCAAAATATCCAGTGTCCTCACCGTAAGATAAAACAATAAAGAGTAAGGGACTCCCCAAGATCACCGCTGGAGGTGGTGGAGGCTTCTGCGGAAAGCCGTGAGCCGGGTGAGCTAGGCCCGCATAGGACCGCCGTCTGTAGAATGATGGCCTGACACAGACCGCCCGCATGTCAAGACGCAACGCCCATATCTCGGGTAACGAGGACTCTGCAGCTCTTGGTCTCATCCCGTAATGCGCCAAACGCTCGCGAGTGAGAGCACCGGTCCCCAATATCCGGGAAGGACTAGGAGCGGCCTCGCCCCGAGGCCGCCGCCGTGGTGGTGGGAGGTGGCCGAGACGAGGGTGGTGGTGGAGGTGGTCGAGACGAGGGTGGTAGGGCGGGAGGTGAGACGCAGACTCGGCCACACGTCCTCCCGGTGTCACCCAGGAATCCAAAGCGAGCCCGATAATCGGGAAGCTCGTCCTCTGCTCCCGAGGGCTCGTGACCTCGAGCCGTAGACCCTCAGTTGCGGACACTGTGTGTCCCGCTTTGACCGATATGGCCTTGATCGACGGCCAGCCTCATTGTCGCCAGGCACCCCGGCTTGCCTGCGACAAGCCAAATATCGGTGCAGCCCCGTGCTCCACCTTCGCGATTCCGACATGGAGGATGGCATCTCGATAACCCGCCCAACATCGAATGGTATATCCCTGATGATGGCGGTTGAGCAGGAACGCTGGTCAAGCCACCACACACATCCGCCGCCTGATAAGACGCCAGGCGATGAAGTGGATGCCAAACCTAGAATGTTAAATGCTCGGGCCTTGAAAATCAATCGCATGGCTCGTGACCGCCTGATCCCTCCACTCACCCCGGCCTTGGTCATCACGGATGACCATGGTAGTCTGATGCTCGGCAGAGCCGATCAAAGACACATGGGACATGCTCTAGGCCATAGAAACTATCGATCGACCGTGACCAAGCTCGACCAATACACCTCGCACCCTCGACCTGAGGACATGGGAAGCTTAGGTCAGCGTAAAATTCGAACTACGCCATTGCCGCCGACGAGGGGGTTGGCATAAGGCACGCCACCTTAGCCTCGATTGTCTTTAAAGAAATCATCGCGATGAAACCCTTCTCCTTAATGAAGGATCGGCTTTTTCAAATTTGCAGGCTAAACCGATCCGCAACACTCGCTTATAAAACGTGAGGCATCGAACGTGGGAGTCGGGTCCTCGCTGGGCCGACTCCGCTTGGCAGGCAACTTCTGCCTCTTGCCAGACATACTAACCTAGACAAAAACTCGAACACCTAATGTGCACCACAAAAAAAAAAAAAAAAAAAAATCAACTAAATAACTACCTAATGACTCAACAAAACCTAAATGGGACTCAAAGACCCTAAGGAACCTAGCTAACCCGAAATGAATTCCTAAAAGACCTCTAGACTACACAAAAATGCACAAATGAACCTTAGACTACTGTACCCAAGCTAGAATCGGGCACACAGTGGTGGAAATGCCACTATGACCCAAAACTGGCCAAAGAGGGTGACTTACAGTGGTCGGCGAGCAGGGGAGTGGTCTCCGACCAGACGAATCTGAGTTCTAAGGTCAGTAATTTTGACGGTGCACAGGGAGCTAGGGTCTGGAGGAAAGGGGCGACTCGTGAAGGTGTAAATGAACCATTCTCGGGCTAAACAGCAACGCCGCTGGAGCAGGCGGGTCACCGCGACGTGACAGAGAGCTTCACTAGGCAACGTCGCGACGTGGAAGTCCACGTCGCGACGTGACAGAGTCATATTAAAATGACGTCGCGACGTGAAGGATGACGTCGCGACGTGACAGAGGCTTGTGCAAATCCACGTCGCGACGTGAAAACTCACGTCGCGACGTGACAGAGGGGTGCGTGGCAAATTGACGCCGCTGACGCGGGAAACACCACCACCGCGACGCGCGACGAGGGGTATTAATTTGACGCCGCGACGCGGAAAATCCACGCCGCCGACGCGTGATTGCAGGAGGCAAATCGACGCCGCTGACGCGGAAAACCGCTACCGCGACGCACAGAGGGTGCGACGCCGCGACGGAACCACGTCAGCGCGTGACGTAGAAAAAATCGAGCCGGACAGATATTTCATGAACATGAACCCCCTCTCTCGTACTTAGGACACTATGAGCTTGTAATGCGTAGTTGGAATGAATTCTCCCCCTGACCTGCATCCGCGCATCCTGAAAGTAAACAAACAAACCGAAATACCAATCACAAATAAAGCTAGAAACCTAAAATCGCAGAAATAAACAATAGAACTTGGAGTCAAGCAAAAAGGGAAAGTTCAAGAACACTCGTCAGCTCTCAAGAAGCTATGTTTAATGTCGTTAGCTAGACGACCCTGAATCTCAATGTGCAAGGCACTTAGGATAAACCGAGAAATGCTTATGCACATCCTTATATTGCTCACACCCAATGCTTAAGGTGGATGAAATACTCTTCTGTACATGCCCTTGCCCTTCCGGTCTTTCCGTAAGTACTACAGTTTATCCTCAAGTTCGGTCAGATCGCCTTGCAAATTCTCTGTGTAATGAAGGGGCAAGATATCTTCATTTGACTGGCCATCCGGGTGCTTCCATGGGTTGGAAGACAGGGAAAGTGACTCCTGCCTCCTTGACTCTTAGTTTGAGTTCACCTTCTTGCACATTGATTTGAGCTTTTCCCGTGGCTAGGAAAGGTCTACCAAGTATGATGGGGACCGAGTCGTCTTCCTCCATGTCCAGAATGACAAAGTCTGCTGGAAGGACGAACTTACCAACTTTTACTAGCACATTTTCGACTATACCTCGAGGGTGTTGGTATGACCTATCCGCAAGTTGTAGACTGATTGTGGTTGATTTCTCAAGCCCCAACTTTAGCCTTTAAACATCGAGAGGCATCAGTTGATGCTCGCTCCCAAGTCACATAAGGTTTTTCCGATACCCATTCCCTATAGAGAACGGTATACCCCTGGGTCTTGAAGCTTTGGGGAAGTTTCTTTGGTAAGATGGCACTGCATTCTCGCTAAGGCGATGGTCCCATATTCTTCTAACTTTTCTTACTCTCGCTAAGATCTTTTTCATGAATTTCACGTAACTAGGCATGTTCTCCAATGCTCCAAAAATGGTATATTAATATGTAGTTTCAAGATGTCAAGAAACTTTGCAACCGCTCCAACTTACCTTCTTCAACCTCCGAGGGAACTGGATTGGTATGACAGTCTGATCCGCTTTTGTCCTGCTTCTGCTTCTTCCCGCTTTATTATCCGGGTCATTGGCCGATCTCTGCCTCGCTTTGGGCTTGTATCCGGGTCTTTGAAATGACCTCGACCATGTCCTTTATTTCTAGTTCTCGTATCACTGGTTGTGGCCCCAAGTTCTCCAATTTTCCACTCCTTAGCGTATACCTTGCGTGATTCTTTTCCCTTCTCCTCTGGGGTTTGGCCCTCCTAATTCGTTTTCGGGTAGTGAACGTCGCCGCTTTCACCAATAAATCGCCATTCACCCATACGTATTCTCCAAATTTCTCAACTGTGCTGCTTGATTGTTCAATTGAGTTGCTTGTTGCTGCATGTTTGCTTTAGTCTCATTCATAAAAGCAGAGTGGGAAGTTAACATCTGCGCAAGAGCTTGTTCTAAATCCAACTTTTTCTCAGAGGGTGGTTCATTCGCTCGGTTTGAGGGCATATTGTTCCTCGTTATTTCGCCATCCATATCCTTGATTGTTCCGACTATTCCGGTTCCGATTGTTACGCCACCCTTGTCCCCGATTCTGATCTCCCGGTAGTTGTTTCCATACGGCCCTGCCGCCGTGGTTGATTCTGGACCGAACCTCGACATACCGGGCTTCGTCTCCACCGTAGGTTTCCCGACCGATTCCACACTACTATGTCAGTTCTCCACGTAATTCACACAACTCCCATGGAGTGGTCTCATATGATAGCCGCTCCCTCGCCTATTTAACTGCCAGTCACCGAGCCACATGATTTACCGCATTATTGAGGACCGCATTGTTCGGTGGCCACCCACCGTGTTTACTCTGGTGTAGCCTCTCTCTCTAGGCCACCGATTAGTGTCGGGTCGCGAGCATCTTCCAAATATCTCATACGCCCGGTCTCGTGGTTTTCTTCATCAATGATCCTCCAAATTCGAGGCATCTATCATTGTCTTCGGGTTGCATTGCACTCATTGTGTATGATGACTTGCATCCATCCGGTTAGCTCCAGTGGGTGAGGACACTTCCGCAATAATTCATGAAACCCGTCCCATGCTCAGTTCTCCTCTAGTCACCAAACGTATTGATCTCTGCACAAGTCAGGCAATTTTCGGCGTGGAAAGAATTTGGTCGAAACTTTGTACCAAATCGTTCCATGCAGTAATGGAACTGTACGAATCGGGTTAGCCAATGCTCGCTCTATCCCCGGTGCGAGTGGGAACAACCAGAATCTTAGAGCTTCTTCCGCCACTCCGGTTGTACTCGAGTAGTATCGCAAACTTCGAGGAAGTTAGTCAAATGCATGTTCGGGTTCTCATGGGGTAGTCCATGGAACAAGATATTCAAGCATCCGTGACTGGACCGAATTTCAATTCGAAATTGCTCGCTTGAATCTGGGTGGTCGCCCGATCACGCCCGAACAATCATGCGGTAAAACGAACTCATCTACGCACGTAAGGATCGCCCTACGTATAAATGGCCTGGGCGCTTGATTCCTTCCGTGATTCCCATTTCTACTTTCTCTGTGGTTCAGCCTTGTTCAATGCCAAAATCTTGTTCTTCGTTGTTTTCCATGACTAATGGAATCCTAGTCCGTTCCGCTCTCCGTTCCTGGCGCAATCAGGTGTGGTCTTTCCGCTCAGATCACATTGTGTGTTGATTAATTCGATTTTTCCGTCGAGATGTACCACGAAACCCAGACCGCAATAACACGAACTAACAAAACCAAATTACCAGCACTTGAAAAAATAACAAAATAACGAAAAATTCAGAATACTATCTATGTGCTCACTTCTCTATATCAATTTAAACCTTCTCCTGCAAGAATCTGCCAGCCAAAACTTGGATGTGCCAAGAACGCAAAGGTGTAAAATGAATGCCTATGTGCGCAAGTGCACACGTGAGCCCCAAGTAATATAGTGTACTTAACGCATTTTGATATTCAATTCACAGGAAAGGTGAATCAATTACGAGGCTCGCTTTTGATAATATCCGAATAATTGATTCTGGGGTAAAATTTAAGTAAGGAAACTATAACTAAGCTATTGATTCTATTGAATTAATGGTGTTGGCGCCTAGGGTTAAATCTCCCCCTATCACGTTCAATGGATTACTTTTCTAAAGATATTGTTATTCAATATATTTTTAATATGTCAATGGCGGTGATCTTGCCTACGAGATATCCTCTCTCGAGGAGCATCCGCCTATCTCGGAATAGAATCGAGTATATCCCTATCTCGACTGCATTCGAAATGCTTAAATGTTCTAACCCCAAATGCCACCTTCTCGTGTTCGACATTCTATTAACCGAATCGGCTAAAGGCTACTCTACCCAGATCCCTGAATACCCTCATCTCTCGAATCTCGGATCTCCAGTGCGATTATGCTAACATTGGCCAGACATTATCATATAATTGCAATACAGGTATAGAGTAGATATGACAAATTAATAACAACTGAATAACATGAAAGATCAAGTTTTAATCCATTGTATGTGACAGGGTTTGATGTAACCCTAGAAAGAGATCTAGAACATCATCAGAGAAAAGATCAAATTATATAAGATTAAAAACATCATCACATTATCCAAAAAATAATATCTAACTATAAGAAACGTCCAAACTCCGAGTACTTCCTCCAAATCTCCGCGACCGTCTCCGAATTCGCGGCCTTTCTCGCACGCTCCCGATGCCCTACTCCCCGAGCCATTCAGACTTTAAATGACGAGGTGCAGATTGCCGGCCGACGTCGACGCCGCGGGTGACGTCGCGCGACGTGGTGACTCCTCGCCGACGTGACGCCACTTCCCTTGCCTCGCTCCTCATTGTTCCAAAATCGCCTAAAGTCATTTGAACGCCCAATGAACCTATAACCACACCCGCATACAAAATCAGGGATCTAACCACAAAAACTATGAAATTATTATAAAATAAATGTGAAAATGACGAACCGACGCGAGTGTAAGATGAGTGTTTTAGGCACTCATCACATATCTTTGCGGAAACGATTACAAAATTGGGCAAGCCCATAAACATTTAACAAAATACACTTACAATGAAGGCATTCAAGCCTTTTCAAAATGATTTACAAAAATAGATGTTCAGAGTTCAAATTGTTTTATATAATATCAATATCCAAAAGAAAACATGAAATGAATGCACATGTCGAAGCATACTCCGAAATTTCCTTCTTTATGACTCGACGCTCCTCGATCTCAGTCCGTCGATCACTATCTATCACTCTGCACTCACGCATTGGTAAACAATACGCCTAAGCATTTTCATGCTTAAGTGGTTCTATACAAATCCATTCCTCGCTCCAAATTTAAATCAATTCATGCAATTTAATAATTCGAACTTTCAATCTTTTTGATGATCAATATAAATACAATACATATACTTTGTTATGGTATACAATAAGTTATAGTTCATTGATCATCCCATAAATACATTTTCATAATCAATATTTCACAATCTCAAATCAATTCAAATACGCTTCACAAATTCACTCCCGCCCGTAATTCAATTCAGCCTGTCATTCAATTCACCTCAAAATCAATCTCAGCTTATGCCAATCAATTCAGTTATGCCCTTAACGAATTTAACCTATGCTTCGATTTACAGGATATCGAGTCACTCTGCACGGTCCTTACCGGGTCAGCAGCCAAGATCACATGGTTTTGTTAACACAAGCACAACTCGCCGGGTCATGGACTCCGGTTATAAACAATCAAATAGTGAACACTACCGATACGGTCCCGCTGGTCAGCCGACGTGAAAGTGACACATCACTGCATTGAAGCTCGCACATCGCTTATTTGACCCTATCGTATACCAACATATCCTTAATGCGAAATAAATGGTTAACATTCTTATATGCTCAAATCCTTTATAGCAAAATATAGTACAATATGTACGCTTGTATAAACAAGCTTATTTCAATAATCATGCAATCTGATATGCAAACATTTCACAATCACTTTCTCTCAACCAATTAAATCAATTCAATATGCTTTTAGAACAAAAATGCAAAAACTTGAAACGAGGAATTGGAGTTGGTAGAACAAACCCAAAAATCCTTGCACTTTGATTCCAATCCTTGGAATCTCAATCTCAGTTTGGCTTTTCCTCCTCGTTTTCACCTATTCCGTTCATTAAAGAACAATAATATTCATGTGTACTAGTAGTTTTGGCTAGGATTGATTTTCTGAGTTTAATATGAGTTCCAATTTCAATAGGATATATATATATATATATATATATATATATATATATATGGATTCTTGACTCAATGGGCTTTCCATAGAGTCAAAGAACACCCGAATCGGAGTCCGGACGAAGGAGTTATGACCTTCCGAAGTTGGAGGTCATACATAGTCAAATTCTGAACTGACGAGTTGACCTGACTTGGACGAGCTCGATCTATCAAATTCTGTCAAACATTTATCCTCCTCAGGCATGAATGTATTCTGACTCAATGGGCTTTCCATAGAGCTCAAGAACACCAAACGGAGTTCTGACGAAGAAGATATGACCTTCCGAAGTTCGAGGTCATGCGTAGTCAACCCGCACAAGCCGATTCCGAACCGACGAGCTGACCCGACCTGGACGAGCCTGACCTAACACCTTGGTCTGACATCTAATATCCTCCCTTCAGGTATATGAATGTATTCTTGACTCAATGGGCTTTCCATAGAGTCCAAGAACACTCCAACCGGGAGTTCGACGGTTATGACCTTCCGGCTGAGGTCATAATGTAGTCAAATCCCGATGGGCCGATTCGAATCGACGAGCTGTTTCATGTGACGAGGTCGCTTACCTCTACAGGATGAGGTGACCTTCACGCATGAGAGGTCTATACCGACCTCGCGTACGAGGTCCCGGCCGACCGCTTGCATGAGGTCCGTCGACCCCACCGACCCCACCGCATGAGGTATGCCGACCACGCATGAGGTCCCCGCCGACTCAACGCATGAGGTCCGCTTGACCCCACCGCATTTAGACCTCTCGCCGCATGACCCCATTGTATGACCTCTCGCCCGTTTGACTGTTCAAAGTAAAAAGACCATAACTTGGTCTACAGGGGTCCGAATTGAGAAATTCAAAAGCCTAACATCAATTTCATTGATGTGGCTACAACTTACTAGAAGGACTTACTTCCAAATTACCTTTATTTATGACTCAAAAACTCGTTCTAAGGTCCGGCTAGTTGACCAACTCGCGTAATCGACCGACTGCATCTAGCCGGGCTGGATTCGAAAAGACCATAACAACTTCTGGTCTATAGAGGTCCTAATTGAGAAATTCAAAATCCTAACATCAATTTCATTAATGTGGCTACAACTTACCAGAAGGACTCACTACTAGATTCTCTTTATTTCTTACCCAAAAATCAGCTCTAAGGTCCGGCTAATGCGCACTACCACAATGTGGCAGCTTAGGGTAGAAAATGACCAAAGTAGGGGAAGGCCTACCTCTTGGAGTTTGTCGAAACTCCCCGATTTCGGTCTCTACTTGCAGCTCTTGTCACGAGGAAGGACTTTCCCTCTTGCTTCGCCTGGGACCCCATGATCGATCATCGGGAAATCTAGAGAGTAGCTGGAGAGCTTCACTCTAAAATATCTCCACTTTTCTCTGCTTTTCTTTTCTTATGGATCACTTCTAAATCGTATTTTAAAAAGAAAAGGAGGAAACTTCCTCCCACTTCCTACATGCCACATGCCATTTCCTGATTTTTTTTCTTCTTTTCTTTATTTCTTTATATTTAGGTCCCTCTCCATTTCTCTATTATTCTTCATTTAAGTCTCCTATTCTCACTTAGACATATGAACTTATTTACAATCGACCTCGGGGTCCTAATTTTACAATTTCCATATTTTCTCTTTTTCACTTGAGTTTACTTATGGATTCAATAATCATTTAATCAATATTCATCTAATATTTCCAGAAAAATACCTAAGTTGGCTCAATTATACCCGGAATATATAATAAATTTTATTATAAAAATTCTAGGGTTTTTTTTTTTTTTTTTGGGGCGTTACAACATCTTGGTCACGAACTCGCTCGGGCATAGTGTTATTGTGAATAGAGTGTATAGAGATTGCCCCATCCGAATACGAGAGTATGAGTTTCCTAGGGATTTGATCAAATTATCCTTTAAGGAGTTTGATGTGATTTTAGGGATGGATTGGTTGCCCCGACACCAAGTGATGGTGGATTGTAGAATGAAAAGAGTGACCTTAAGGACACCGGATGAGGATGAAGTAACTTTCATCAGCAAGAGGACAAACCACCTCTCTAATGTGATATCCGCAGCCACTACTAGAACAATGGTGCGGAAATGATGTGAAGCCTATTTGGCTTATGTGATTGATACGAAAAAGGCAAGACCTAGTGTACCCGATATCCCTACTATTAGTGACTTTCCAGACGTGTTTCCCGAAGAGTTGTCGGGATTGCCTCCATAGAGGGAGATTGAGTTTGCTATCAACGTTGTACCAGGTGCCACACCGACATCCATTACACCGTACCGAATGGCTCCAGTGGAGTTAAAAGAATTGAAATTGCAGTTGCAAGAATCAAGTAGAAAAAGGGGTTTATTCGACTGCTGTATCACCATGGGGAGCTCCCGTGTTTTTTGTTAAGAAGAAAGATGGTACACTTAGGTTATGTATTGATTATAGATAACTGAACAAATTGACAGTAAAGAATAAGTATCCGTTACCCAAGATTGATGATTTGTTTGACCAACCGATAGGTGCAAGTATCTTTTCGAAGATAGATTTGCGATCTGGGTATCATCAGTTGAGAATTAAAGATATGGATGTGCATAAACGATCATAGAACGAGGATATGGACATTATGGAGTTCCTTGTAATGCCGTTTGGTTTGACACAAATGCTCCAAATGGCCATAGACCTAATGAATCATGTTTTCCGACCGCATGTGGATCAGTTTGTCGTAGTGTTCATAGACGACATACTTATGTATTCAAAGGATCGAAGATCATGACACACACCTTCGGGTAGTGTTAGAGACTTTGAGAAAAGAGCAGTTGTATGCGAAATTGAGCAAATGTGAGTTTTGGTTTAATGAAGTGTCCTTTCTTGGGCACATTGTATCGAAAAAAGGAATCCGAGTGGTCCAAAGAAAATAGAAGTGGTTGTTGAATGGAAGCCACCAAGAAATGTTACGTATGCGTAGTTTCGGGACCGTCAGTTACTACGTAAGATTCATGGGTTTTTTATGACTGCAACATGAAAAGATTGTTTTTAAAAATGTAAAGTATGAATGGAGTGAAAAATGTCAAAGAAGTTTTGATAAGTTGAAAGCATTCTTAACCGAGGCTCCGATACTTCCTCAACCGATCTGCGGTAAAGAATATGTGATCTTTAGTGATGTGTCACTAAATGGACTTGGATGTGTCCTAATGCAAGAGGGTAAAGTGGTAGCCTATGCTTCAAGACAGTTGAAGCCACATGAAAAGAACTACCCCACGCATGATTTGGAATTAGCTGCAATTGTATTTGCGCTAAAAATTTGGAGACATTATTTGTATAAAGAAAAGTGTTTCATCTACACCGATCATAAGAGTCTTAAGTATTTGCCCTCACAACGAGAACTTAACTTGAGACAATGGAGATGGATGGAATTGATAAAAGATTATGACTGCGTGATTCATTATCACCCAGGAAAGGTCAATGTAGTGGCAGATGCTTTGAGTAAAAAGTCAATACAATTCAAGCGCTGAATGCCCATTTGTCATTATCAGATGATGATACCATAGTGGTAGAATTGATAGCGAGACCGAATATGTTGAACCGAGTGCTAGAAGCACAAAAGAGAGATGAAAAGATTTATGCCCTAGTGAGTCAAATTGGAAATGGTAAAGAAACCGAGTTTGAGGTAAAAGAAGATGGAGTTTTGTATTATAAGGATAAGATTTGTGTACCTGATGATAATGATTTTAGGAAATCCATACTGGAGGAGGTACATAGTGGATCTTTTGCTATCCATCCCGATAGCACAAAGATGTATCAAGATTTGAAAATATCATTCTGGTGGTCCGAAATGAAAAGAGAAGTATCTGAGTTTGTAACCAAGTGTTTGGTGTGTTAAAGAGTAAAGGCAGAGCATCAAGTTCCTTTGGGATTATTGTAGCCTATCAGAATACCGGAGTGGAAATGGGACTGAATTACCATGGATTTTGTGGTCAGTTACTATTGACAAATGGCGGGCATGACTCGCCTGGGGCTCATAAGACCTGACACCAAGTTAGCTCACTTCCGCCAATGAACCGACTATTCGCTTGATGCTTTCAGCGTAGTCGTATATCAAGGAAATAGTTCGCCATACGTGGACTCTCGTATCCATTATTTTAGACCGAGATCCGAGGTTTACTTCGAGATTTTGGGGAAAATTGCAAGAGGCCTTGGGCACTCGATTGAATTTCAGTACAACGTTCCACCCGTAGACAGATGGACAATAAGAGAAAGTGATCTAGATTCTGGAAGATATGTTAAGGAGTTGTGTGATAGACTACGAGGGTAGTTAGGATCGACACATTCCTTTAGTTGAATTTGTGTACAACAACAGTTTTCAATCAAGTATTGGAATGGCGCCTTACGAGGCATTATATGGAAGAAAATGTAGAACACCGTTGTGTTGGACGAAATTAGGTGAAAGGAAAATTGACCCTGACTTGATACAAGAAACTGAAGAAAAAGTGAAAATGATTAGAGAGAGATTGAAAGTGGCCACCGATAGACAAAAATCATATGCCGACATGAAAAGAAAATATATTCGATATGAGATCGACAACAAAGTGTTTTTGAAAGTATCGCCTTGGAAGAAGGTGATGCAATTTGGGAAAAAGGGCAAGTTAAGCCCTAGATTTATTGGCCCATATGAGGTGATTGAAAAAGTAGGTCCGTACATACCGCTTAGCCTCCATCTGACTGGAAAAGATCTATAATGCTTCTTCATGTTTCGAAGGTCGAGGAGGTACCGATCGCACTCCACGATATAGTCTCTTCGAAACAATTGAGATGAGACCGGATTCGACATATGAAGAAGAGCCGCAGGAAAATCTTGGCTCGGGAAGTGAAAGAATTGCGGAACAAGAAGATTCTGTTAGTCAAAGTGTTGTGGAAAAACCACAAGACCGAGGAAGCCACTAGGGAAAGTGAAGAAATGATGCGGTAACAATATTCGCAATTGTTTGAATAAGGTAAATTTCGGGGACAAAATTTTCTTGCTGGGAGAGTCAGAACGTTTCAAAATACCCTAGAATTTTTATAATAATTTTATTATATATTCCGGGTATGAATTGAGCCAAACTTGGGTTTTTCCCGAAAAAAAAAATTGATAAATTGTTAAACTGTGAAAATGAAAATGTGAGCATATGATTAAATATTATATGCTAAAATGAGAAATTGATTGAACCCTTAAATAAAACCCGCGAAAAAGGATAACTTGAAATTAGAAATGAGGACCTAAGGGTCAAATGATAGCTTAAATGCTAATGTGAAACAAATGATAAAATGAAAGTGAAATGAAACCAATAAGTGAGAAATGCCAAAATGAGAATGATTTTATTGAAGTGCCAAACACGGCTCTAGTGGATAAGTGGTAGTAGACCACATTTGGTCTTAGGGACCTCCCACAAGTGCAAAAACGTTTTTGAGAGCAAAGAAGGAGAGAAGAGCTAGGGTTTTGGGGAATAGATAGAGATTTGTGTGAATCCCTCCATGTTTATGCAAGATCTTGCAAGGAGGAAGGAAGAAGAGAGCTAAGGCTTCAAGTGCAAAGTGATTTCAAGGACCCCAGAGGATCACTCGACTCCAGGGACCGAGATTTAAGGCAAGGCAAAAGAAAGAGAAAGATTGGTTTGTTCTACCTTTTCTTATTCTCGTTTCAAGATTTGAAATGTTTGTTCTATCTCCTCCTATTCTTGTTTCAATATTTGAAATGCTTGTTCTAAATGCATACGAAAAACATATTGATTGTTTTAATAGATTTGAGGCAAATGATTGCGAAATGTTTGCATATGAAAATTGCATGAGTATTGAAAATGAACCGTTTATACAAATGTATTGTATATTACTATAAAAGATTTGAATGCCCTTAATAGAATGTTAACCGTTAAATTCGCATAAAGGATAGACTAGTATACCAATAAGGGTCAAATTAGTAGTACTGCGAGCAAATGTATTTGGATGCCACTGATTCAGAACACAATGACATTATCTGCAGTGTTCACTAATCATTTTTAATAATCAGTCAAGAGACAATGGGACCGCATCAGGTTAGAAAATGTTTCTGATACCGACTTAGAGCCTAGCGATCATGGCCTGGATTCCGATATCCTGAATACCGAAAACATAGGTTAAATTTGTTAAGGGCAGAACTGAATTAAATTGAATTGATGACATCTTGGAATTGAAAAGCATGATCGTAAATTGAAATGAAAAGGGCATTGTGAAATACATGATTTGGTTATAAATGATTTATAACATATGAAAGTGTATATTTGGGATGATCAATGAACCGTAAATGATTGTATACGAAATAAGTATATGTATTGCATTAACATTGATCATCCAAAAAGATTTGAAAGCTTTGATTAGCAAAATTGCATGCTTTGACTTAAACTGAAACGGAAGAGTGGAATTGTATAGAACCACTAAGCATGAAAATGCTTAGTGTATCGTCTTTTTCAATGTGCAGGTACCGCGTGATTGATAGTGATTGAAAGCGGACCCAAGGTCGAGGAGCTCAAAGTCATAAAGAAAGAATTGCGGAGTATGCTTCGACATATGCATTCACTCTATTTCTTTTAAACATGGACATTTTGTAAAAACAATTTGAACTCTGAACTTCTATTTTGTAAATCATTTTGAAAAGGCATGGAATGCCTTCATTGTAAATGTATTTTGTTAAATGTTATGGGCCTATTGAATTTGTAAATGTTTATGGGCTCGACCAAATTGAAATCGCTTCCGCGCGTTTTTATAAATGATTTTGATAAAGTGATTGAGTGGTAATCGGGCGTCTAAGGGTTTCGGTCCGGTTCCGCCCATAGGATCGGGTCGGGCTCAGGGGTCGCCACACTTAAAGTGGTATCAGAGCATCTCGAATCCGGTTCGGACCCACCAATCAGGTCGGACAGAAAAAGGGGTGCTACACTTCATTTTGAAGTATGATTTTTTATAAGTTGCCTTTGAGGTCCACTGCTCGTCTTTCTTATACTTCTCTCCCACATCTTCCTCATGATGCTGACTACTTAGATGACGACGAACTTTACTCGATGCTAACATCCATGACCCATAGCTGTCAATAACTTTTAGGCTAATTGGGGGTATTGATTCCTTTTTTGGACATTTCCTTGATCATTACTAAGGTTGTTGTTCTCCTTGTCGCTGATTCTACTTCTAGTTCCAGTGGTGTCGTATCATGCTCCAAATGGCATTCATTCTCCCGGTGATTTAATTTGCCATAACTAATTAAAACACATTAAGTGAATACCCTCATATTCAATATTCATTACCTTACGCATGAGTTAAAACTTAGAGATGTGACTTTCAAATAAATTTCCACACATAGATAGGCAAAATGACCCCTTGAAACTAAGAATATGGCTTCATCAATTTTGACAAACTTACTTATCTTCTTCCAACTTTTATGAGAAAACTCATATCATAATACTCTATGGGTAGACAAGGAATCCTCACCCAAACTGTGGGGTTTTTCAAGTTGTTCTACTCAGGTTTGAAGTCGGTTTTCATGGTCGGACGATGGGGTAATGATTGAAGATCGTCCATGATCCACTGTATTTTACGAAATCATAGTCATCCATTGCAACAAACTTAACTAGGAAAAACCTGTTATCCATCGCCATCAAGTCTATTGATGCTTTCAATTTCCACAATAAAGTAATTATTTGAAACAAAGTTTTTTATCTAATAGATTGGCCAAGAAGTTTTATAATCAGCATTTATCTCCATATAGCTTCATGATTCTACCTTTCTCCTCCTTTGAAAGTTGTAGCTTTGAATAACAAGGGTCCCCATCTTTTTCCAAGCCATCTTCTTCGTCATTTGAGACTTAGTTGTTTGTATCATTCTTAGCATTGTTAGCCTGCAAGCCCATCAATTTTTCTCGAAAAGAGAGGTGAACTTGTTCCTTCTCGGAATAAGAGGTGTAGGTACCAAGCCTAGAGCTAGCTCTATCATTCACTAGGCCTAAACACCTTTACCTGCAGGCTAGGCCTAAGTATCACCTTCCAGCCGATCATGGGATACAACACCTAGACTTATCCCCTCCTAGCCGGGAGCCATCTTTAAGATGACGACCAACTAATGATTACTCGACTAATCTCTTAGTTTAAAGACGCCCCCACACACACACACACATAACCGTTTTTTGGAGGTGGTCAAATACTTCTTAAAGATGTTACTTCGCCAACCGGCCATATCAAAAAAAGGAAGAACATGTCATGGCATGCAAAGAACGCCCTCTTTCCCCTTCCGTTTCGGAAGGAAATCACCCACTTTCCATGGAAATCGGATCATCTTCCTCCTCCATAAAGAAAAGAGGAATCATAACAAGGAAGGTACAACATTCTTGGCTGAAAAAGACGGACACTTTCACTCTCTAGATTCCCCGATCTGACTTAGGCATCGGAGAGGCGGCGGGCGCACCATCGCCGTTTTCTTGTTTGTTTTGCAAGTACATGCTAGCAGGTTAATGCTCCGACGATCCAGTGACTTAAAAAATTCAAGAGACTACAATTTGAGCCGTCTGTGGGAACGACTAAGCAAGAAAGCTCATCGATGATTTGCAAGGGCTTGACTACATCCATGTTCAAGTGATCTCCCATCCTCGGCTGCATTTCCGACATTCCATCAGACCGGCCTGCTTCGCCACTACGACCAAAGAACCCAAATGAATCAATCCTTGGAAGACCAATTCCTTCGCTGGCGCCAGGATATGGAGGCAAAGCAGGAGGAACATGCCAGACAGATGGTCAAATTGCAGAGCCGTGCTAACCATCTATAGTAGGAAAACGATAGCCTGCGGGCTCGTCTGAAAGGCGAGCAGACCGAAAATGCACAAGGGAGTAGCCACCTTGCACCCCTAGTTAAACAAAATAAAGATAAGGAGCTTATCCGGCCGGAAGACAGCGACGCTGTAGCGGATGACGAGTTATCTTCCGATAGCTCCCAGCTTTCAGATCTGCCACCTCCAAAGAACAATGTGGAGGCCGAGTCAAGGAAGAGGCCTCACGCCGCTCCAAATGCTCGTTACCGCATGCCTGGGTGCTGAGAGAATTGCCAGTAGTTACGCCAGCACACCCCTGAAAACATACCCACGTAGCTAGGGGGTGTAACACCATCACTTCCGTTCGGGTATCTCACCTTCGGAGCTGCACCAGCCCCTCATACGCCCCCGCACCTACCGCCGTCCGGCTCGGCGACACGCCGTCGTCCCCATCGGGCCGCATCTTAAGTTATGAGCCTCCCTATGGCTTTGTCATATTGCTATTTTCCATGTATGATGGCTCTGGTCCTCGTGATGACCACATGCCGCACTTCAAACTGCCGATGATTCTCGAAGCGCGAAATGACCGTTTGTGCAAAGTGTTCCCAACTAGCCTTAAAGGACCCGCCCTGGCCTGGTTCCATAAACTCTTGAGGGGATCCATCAACTGCTCAGTGAGTCAGGCTGAATTCGCTTTCCAAGCACTTATGTTCTGTTCGTCAAAAGGGAAACATCAGTTCACTACAAACCATCTTTAAGCGGAAGGATGAATATATCCAGGATTTCACTAGAAGATTTGGACAAGCTGTCCAACAAATCGATGCATACAGCATGGATGCGGTCCTCTAGAACTTTCGAAGAAGCTTTGGGCTGACTACACCTTTCTTCCAATCGTTGTCCCTGGATCCGCCTACTACAATGGAAGAATTATACAGACAGGCGGACAAATACTCTACACTAGAAGACAATATCCAGGCAGCCTCCCAGATCGTAATGATTATCGCCCAAAATAGCAAGCCGACCACAAAGGGGCAACCCGAGCAAAAGCGAGCAGTAAGAACCGAAGATTTCCTGGGAGCGAGAAAGCAGGGAACTCCCTAGTTCACCCTCAACATCTCCTGCAGCATGACGCTCTCCATCCATCCGGATCACCCCGACTTTAAATGACTTCGCAGACTAATCCAGCTCCGATCCCGAGCAACGCAATCCCACGACACACAGGGACCACCTGGCATGAAAGTCTAACCGATGCTCGAACCTTAAAGTTCCTAGTGAGAAACCCGATCCGGCAAGCCACCTCGAGGATATATTTTGGGAGCCAACCCAGAGCGTAAACAGCCCAGCAAGCCAACTAATAGTAACCAACTCGAGCCTCCCCCGTCCAACCCCGTCCACCATTAATTACATATTGGGCAGCCCAACCGATGACTTGTATCAATCCAAGCATCAGAGGAGAAAGCTACTACGAGCCACAATAGTTCGAACCCGGGTGAAAACCATCAATACCCCGGACAACAGTAGAGCACTACAACCGGTTGACGACCCCATATCCTTTCATCCCATTAACCCGTCCAGGGTCATCATTCCACACCACGATACACTTGTGCTTACTTTATGCATTAACATTTTTGATGTACATATAGTGCTCTGGCTGACCTGTACGATCGACCGTTACGCCCCACTTTTAGCGTATGAAAGTTCCACTTGACAAGCTCGCCGGCCAAGTGTATTCTGTCCGAATTTAATGGGGCAACCACGCTAACCATGGGTGATATTGCTCTCCTTGTCAAGGCAGGGCCGGTTATTCAGCAAGTCTTATTCTCAGTTGTCGAAGACTTGGGGCCAAACAATGCCATCGTTGGTCAAGCCTAGCTGCACGCTATGAAAGAAGTACCCTCAACCTACCATCAAACAATCAGTTATCTTACCAGTGCCGGACATATTGACCTCCTGAGTAGCCAATTAGCAACTCGCTAGTGCTATCAGCTGTCGGTACAAGAGCGTGAGAAAAGTGAAAGCTCCACAATCACCTACTAATGAGCAGACGGGCCACGTAGACCAAGGGATGGGTCGAAGTCAAGGGCATGGCTCGCAGGCCGGGACTTCTAGCTAGACGGGGCAGACGATATGCTACTATTGTCGCCAGCCTGGGCACATGAGACTGGATTGTCCTTAGAGGCAGGGGTCCCATGGTATCGCAGGCGGAGCTTGCTGATCAGTCTGGTATACAAGGTATGTTTACGCTCTCACAGGAGTGTTGTTTAAATTCTCGACGACTACATTCATGCTTATTTGCCGCATTTAGTGTCGATGTTTCTCGGCTTAGAGGTGGAAACCCTAAAAGGCAAGCAGTATGTAAATTCTTCCTCAGAACTGGGGTGGTGAGTGTTGATTAGATATATCGATTATGGCAAGAGACGGGGATTCTACCTCACTGCGGGACCTAATGGTCATGGACATATTCGGAGTTCGATGTCATCCTTGGGATGGACTAGATGACTACACCCATGTGTCGCCATTAATCAGGAGCGTAGAGGGTTACCGCCGCATGTGACCCATACTGTGGTTACGCCTCGTGGGGACAAGCTCTATGTTTTGTCCTGCACTGCGCGATTCCGCATGGCACGAACATTTAATGGTCGCTAGCAAGCCTTACCCTACAGATGAGGGAGACCCGGATTCAGCTCCACCCTCGTGGCTCGCGTACGAGGATGTTCTTCCGACGAGTTACCGATTATTCAAGACAAGGATGTGGACTATATCATTGTTACACTCCCGGTGCGTTGTATCATTTCTAAGGACTCTCATAGGATGGCACCGTGAGTTGCAGAACCTCAAGGTCCAACTGCAAGGATTGTTGGACAAGGGTTTTATTAGACCGAGCACTTCACCTTGGAGCGCTTCGGTTCTATTTACTCGGAAAGAGGTTAAAAAGAAAAAAAAATCGAGTGGAATGACCTGTGTGACAAGGCATTCCAGACACTGAAGAGGAGGTTTTACATGGGAGACCATGTCGATCACTGATTTGTTGGACAGAGGTGGGAGAGAGCTCCATCATTGGTCCAGATATGATTAGAGACATCTCGGAGAAGGTGGGTTTATGAGTAAGAGATTTCAGGGATTCTACTCACTGTGGACCTAATGGTCATGGACATATCGGAGTTCGATGTCATCCTTAGGATGGACTAGTTGACGACCCATAAAGTCGTCATTAATTGTGAGCGTAGGAGGGTTACCGCCTGCACATAGGACGATACTCGTGTTACGTTTCAGGGGGACAAGCTCTATGTTTTGTCCCAGACCATGTGCGATTCCAGATGGCACGAACATTTAATGGGTTGGCTAGCAAGCCTTACCCTACAGGATGAGGGGAGACGGGATTTGAGTCTACCTCAGGTGGTTTGCGAGTACGAGGATGTCTTTTCGAATGAGTTACCGGGATTATCTCAGCACAAGGATGTGGACTATATCATTAAGTTACACTCCGGTAAGGTAATATTTCTATGACTCTCAGATGGCACCGGTGAGTTGCAGAACTCAAGGTCCAACTACAAGGATTGTTGGACAAGGGTTTTATTAGATCTGGAGCACTCACCCTGAGCTGTGTTCTATTTACCTCTTAAACAGTTAAAAAGAAAAAAAAATTCGAGTGGAATGACCTGTGTGACAAGGCATTCCAAACACTGAAGAGGAGGTTTTACATGGGAGACCATGTCGATCACTGATTTGTTGGACAGAGGTGGGAGAGAGCTCCATCATTGGTCCAGATATGATTAGAGACATCTCGGAGAAGGTGGGTTTGAACGCGCAAAGATCTTCTCATCGTCGATCGGCAGAAGAGCTACGACAAGTGGCGTCGACCTTGAGTTCGGAGGTGGGTGATCACTTTCGAGGTGATGCCTAAGAGGAGTGGTCGTTCGACAAGTGAGCCAACAGGTTTATTGGGCCCTTCGAGATACCGAGTATGCACGCGAAGATACCGATCGCATTACCACATAATATGTCTGGTGTTCATGAGGTGTTCCACGTCTCCATGCTCCATAAAGGCGCTGCATCCGCACCATGCTGTGGGATTAGGAGAGATTAATGCTGGTACGTATGAGACCTTCGAGGAGGGACCAAGAAGGCGTATCTTGGATAGCCTGGATCGTTTTGCGATAAGATCGTGGAGGTTAGCTGAAGCGTCGTGGCAACATCAGGAGTGAGGAGGCAACGTGAGCGCGAGATCACGATGCCACCCACCCTTTCTTCTTTGAGGACAGAAGGCAATGTGGTTTAGTCATTTAGTAATTAAATGACTAGTTTACATACAAGATAGTACACATTGCATGCATGCAAGCGATGCGAACGCGCTTTAATTTTTACGAAATTATTTTTTTAAGTGAAGTTAACGAAACTCGATAAAATCAATTCTTTCCGAGGAAGGGTAAAAGGTAATTTTAGTGGGGAAAATCTGAAATTTTTCTGATCTCGATGAAAAAACGACTTACCGTCGGATCGCTCGCGGGCCCAACCACCACGTCGAATTTCTTCTCAAATTCATGACAAAGATGAATTTCACATTTTTCTCGAGGCATCGTGAGGGCAAAGACAATATCACGCGGGCACACAGGAGCCATGGCATATAAAGAGTGTCACAATCGCACACGTGTCAAGCGCAGTGTTAATTCAAACAAAGAGTCATGGACTCCATAAGAGACATGTAAGAACACACGACGGGAGAGAAATTCCACAGAGATGGATAAGGTGATAAGGGAAATCCAAGGAGCCAATAGGAGAGTGACAAGTGGTAAGAGAGGACATCCCACTTGGCTTTAGACCAAACGATTCAGTAAGAAGAAAGGGAGGAGAGAAAGGAAAGGAGAAGAAGAAGTGTAGTGTGTTGAGGCTCTACATTCTAGATTTTCCAACGATCAACCATCTGCTTCACAGTTAGTATGCAGTTTTCCTCGTGACAAGAGCTACAACAGGACCGAATTGGGAGTTTCGACAAACTCCAAGAGTGCGCATTCTCCTTACTAAGTATTTTCTACCCCTATGGCTAGTGGTGGTGTCTCGCCCCAAGGGAAATGCTCGTTTCATTTTTGAATCAAGGGAAGTTACCCTATTTTGATCATACATACGACTTTAGGACTGGCTTCGTGGGAAATAAAGGGAATTTGGTAGTGAGTCCTTCAGGGAAATTGCATCCACATTAATTAACTTGATGTTAGGCTTTTGAATTTCCCAAATCGGACCTCTCAGAGCCTGCTACGGCTCCATCACTCCGAACAAAGCCTGCGGAAGCGGTCAGCTGAATCCGGCCAGGCGACTCGATCCGTCGACATCCGCCGTAGCCGCTACCAGCTTAGGGCTGTCAGCTAACGGTTAGGTCAACTGGCTAGTGGTTAAGGCTGCCGGCTAACGGTTAGGTCAGACGGCTAGGGCCGCCCTGGCCATTGGCTAGGTCACCCTGCTAGGTTCATGTGAAAGCCCAACTTCTGACCCACCATAACTTCTTTGGTCCGAATTGCTGAGTGTTCTTAGACTCTATAGAAATCCCATTGAGTCAAGATTCCAGCCATATTCCTGTAGATGATAGTGGGTGGACATAACTTGTTGAAATCTATGTTTTTCCAGGGCTGCTAGACGGTTAGGGCTGGCTAGCTAGGGTCAAGATGTCTGGCGTGGCTCCAACTTCTGACCAACTTTTCAAAAGGCCTAAACCGTTTCGTGTTTCGACCTATGGAAATTCCATTGAGTCAAGATTCTATCCATACGCTGTGAAGGACAAAGGTGAACATAACTTTGCTAAAATTCATGTTTTCTCAGTGGTCAAGTCGAATCCGCTAGGGTCAGTCGAAGGGTCATATTCATGCCGCTCTCCACTCGACCACCATAACTTCTTTGTTCGAACTCCGTTTCAGGTGTTCTTGGACTCTATGGAAATCCCATTGAGTCAAGATTCTAACCATATACCTGTGGAGGACAATGAGTGAACATAACCTACTAAAATTTATGTTTTTCAAGGGCTGCTGGACGACTAGGGCTGGCCAGCTAGGGCTGACTATTCTTGTGTGGCCTCCAACTTCATACGGCCAAAAGTTCTTTATCTGAACTCCATTTCGGGTGTTCTTAGACTCTATGGAAATCCCATTGAGTCAAGATTCCAGCCATGTGCCTGTTGAGGACAGTGGTTAAACACAAACTTGCTTAAATTTATGTTTTGCACCGAGTGTGCAGGTTGCTTGGTTGTGTTGAAGTGAATAGCCGGGTTTTAACATGACCATTGCATGGCATGTCAGAGATACTGTGAATGATAGGAATTACCATGAGTTAGCTTCATAGAAGGTTGTATGACGATGTTGTTTATATTCATGGATTGATGAATGCTAATATATACTGACATATCTTTATAAATATATTACACAGCTATATGAAATTTATATGCTTGTAATATATGTTTGCATGGAAATTGACATGAAGTATAACTGATGTGAATGATTCATGTAGTGTGCATCATACATGTAACATGAGAAATTATAGTGACATTAGCATTACATATGCACAGTATCATCACGTTGAGTCGGGTTTGGGTGCATAGAAATGATTAATTCACCATTATTGGTGAATGTGTGTGAGCTCAAAACAAACAGCTTCCATTTGAGACTTACAGTGGTATAAATGAATAAACCAAATGAAAATAAATTAATGTGTGTCAAGGAGCGTCAAAGTATTGTTTAACTCCTCGTGTGAAAAGCCCGAACCTCAGTGTAAGAGACCCACGGTATGATCCAAAATTTCTGTATTGGTGTAAGAGACTCGCGGTGTAATTCGAAAAGTTCTATTGCCCAAAATAAGCATACAACGACAACACATGACTTCGAATGTGAGATAAGAGTCGGATTGACTTCGGCATTAGTTGCCTTACCCGGCACTTGCAAAGTGGGTACCGGTGAGTCAAGAAGGGTTCGGTATATGGGCCTACCGCACTAATGACCGGTTGTCACACTTGGTATAGGCATGTGACGAGTCGCAGCGACGATATGAGCATAATGACATTCGTAACACCTCAAATAGGTGCCTCTAATCGTTTTATAACATGTTTAGTGGGCATAATAAAAGTAAAAAGTATATTTTTCCCGAAATAAAATAAAGATAAAAAATAAAATAAACAAGAACTTGAATTAATACAAGTTAAGGGTAAATGCACACTTACTCAACCATGACCCAAGGGTCATAATTTAATAAGTTCATATGCCAAAGTAGGAATACGCGTGAAGTTAAATTAAGAAGATTAGAGAAGATGAGAGGTTACTCAGAAAATATCATAAATTGATTTTAAAAAATATTAAAGAGTCGAGGACCAGCAAAATAAAAAGGATAAGATTCAAATATGATAAGACTGTAAGATAAATATCTCATTTTGTCTTCAAGAAAGAAAGAGCAAAACCAGATAAGAGAGAATGGAAGAGAAGGAAGCAAGGTTGTTGGGCTAAGAAGAGAAGAGAAGAGTTAAGGAAGTGGAAAAGAAGATCACATGCATGCACCCCTTCCTAGTGACAAAGGGAATTCTGCCTAAGAACTCCACAAAGCAACCCCACCCGCTCAAAGCCGACTCCATGCCACATGTAGCTTCAAGTCGTTAAAACTATTGAAATTGTCTGGGAAAACGCTGGTTATAAAAAAATTTTCACTTTTCTATCAAAATTAGACCTTTAGATTTAACGAAAATCCGGCAAAGATAACAACTCACTTTCAAGTGGTCAAGCCCAAAATACAAAATCACCTGTATAAAAAAAACACAGTCCTAATATTTTCCAAAAATCCAACTACAGCCATAAAGGACCTCTGGTCCTCCTCAAAATATAAAAGGATCAATCCAACATAATTTCCACTAAACTATTTTTCTCAAACCATGCATGAAGAGCTATAAAAGATATTTACATATACAAAATGTCACATTTTTACTTTTACTAATGCTATTTTTACTCCATTATCTTATATATATATATATATATATATATAACACAAATGTCTAGACTAAGATCCCCAAATTCTTCTATTTCGCATTCCCGCACCTGAAAAATTATTTAAAAACAAAAAACTCAACCAAACGGCCTGAGTACTATAAGTTCTAAATGTTGTTGTCTCGCCGCTTGCACTCCCAATATGAAAATTTGTACGTAAATGGTTGTAAACCGTTTATGAGAGAACCGAAGCTTTTTGCGCGAAAATCATTTTCAAAACTGCTCAAAATTATTTCGCCAAGAAAATCAAGCTTCGCCAAGGAAACTAATTCTCGCCGCTGAAAACTATTTCGCCGCTGAAAACCGTTTCGGTGGTTAATATCCGAAAGTGCTATACCGAAATCAAGTACCAACCACCGGCCCATTTATGAAATACCCTGCACGTGATGCCACCTTAACCCTGACCGGTGACGGTGAACCCTGAACACTACTCCGGCTAAGATGGTCCGCGAACACTGGCGATCTCTATAAATATAATCTAACCTCGAACCAAAACGCTCATGATTAACCCCAACCAACAACCCATCGCCACGTACTAAGTCGGGCCACTAACTATATACACCTCGAACGTGCGTAGGGTGATCTCACCATATATATTCCTGGGGATCTAACCCCCAATTGCCGACCAAGCAATATAGTTAGTCATACGAGATCCGCCATAACCTGCGCACAGTCCGAAATACATCTCGACCGGGAATCGAGCCGTACATCTAAGGGTTTTTTGCTAAACCAAAGCCAACCGGCTTTCTTAAATACCGAAATCGAACTTTTCTCACGAGTATAACAAGTGGGAGGTAAAAAATGCTTTATAAATTTATGTTTTCAAAGACTTTTACAAACTTGTAATTTAAACACTATGAAAATGATTTTTTGAAAGTAATCACCTTTTCTCCACCTTACTTCTTTCTCAATAATTGCCAAGACTTTAGACTCGCCGACGCTTCACCGCTTACACAATCCATACAAAATACCGAAACGCCATCGCTCAACGTTAACCATAAACATACACGTATTCAAGTGAATATATCATCCAACTTCGATTCTAACAAAACTTTACGCTAGTCCCATTTGATAAGGACATCGATGCAATATGATGTGAATTGACCAAAATGTCCCTACACATTAAATGCCCCATAAAAACCATTCTGTTTTATCCAACTTTAGACTCAGCTGACTTTCCATAAAGTCTAAAAACACCCGAAAAACATTTCCTCGGAATTATGTCCGAATTCGTCCGACTACCATCTTGAAATTTCAATCCGAACCGCACCAAAACAAATTCCGAAATTCAGCCCGTAATGCTCGAACACGCGGCCCAAAAAGCCTTAAAACATAAACTCGCCTAAAAATTTTTGGGACTCGAAGTTTACCACCTTTCACGGCTTCTAAGAAAATTCTAAGTCATTACATTGTTCTTTAGCTCAAAATAACACAAGTAGGAAAAACTTCCTACCTCTTGAAGTGACAAAATGCTGCTTGGTACCTACGCCGTAGCTCTCGGCTGCAGAGATCAACTTTGGTCTTTCGTCCAATTTAAAAATCTACCTGGCCCGATTTTTGTAAATCTGAGAGAGAAGCAAAGAAAATCAAGAAGAAAATCGTTTCTTCTCTCTTCACACTTAGACCTCTCTCGTATTGTCCCGTCCTGTTTTCTCCCCGACTTTTAACTTCTTTTTTTAATTATTATTACATATTTAATTAAACGATTTCTATTAAGTTCCATTCGGTTCCATTTCGTCCCCAAAATTTTATTTTTCAATTCACTTTATTGTAACAAACTTAAATCAAGCCACTTCGACTTCCAGATTTTTTGTAAAAATCTCTATCCCTAAAGTCCCTCCACTTTTCATCACCCCGTAAAATCGTAAATATTCCTCGGATCGGCCTTGTAATTCAATGAAATTTTTCGGGTCACTAGACGGCGTATATAATTTAACCTGAGCAAACTGGCCACATCCGACATCTAGAGAATTTTCTAGGCCTCCCCAACCATTATGGTAATTTATTATTATTATTAGTCCTTTAAAATTCCATACTGGAATTCCACCTCCACTTTCCTTAATTGCAAAATAATTACTTCTGAAAACTTTATATTTCCCTCTTAATCAGTACCCTATTATGGTACTACAAATAATTAAGGAAGCTCCTCGTGCACATACGGTTACACATACCGCACACCCTCTCTGATCTGTGGCTACAAATCCTCCTCCTTTAGAACATTTCGTCCTCGAAATGAACAAAACTAACATAAAGAGGATACCTTAATCTGAAAACAACTGAGGATATTGACTGCGCATTTGAGCCTCTGACTCCCACGTAGCCTCTTTAATCCCATGATTCCCCCATAAAACTTTGATTTGAACTAATGACCTTATTCCAAGAAAATCTGCTCTCTCGCGATCTACTATATGCATTGGCTCGCCCTTATAGGTCAAATTATCCTTAGTTTTACCGGCCGATCTCCGAGTACATGGGAGGGATCTTGAATTTATGAGCATGGATACATGAAACACATATGAACCTTAGACAATTCGAAGAAGTTGTCTAATCTATATGCTACTGGTCCCACTTCCGTACAATCTCATATGGCCCTATGTATTGGGGCCTGTTCCCGCCTTCCAAATCTCGAGGACACCTTCCAAGGGAAACTTTTGAGGAAGCACCTATCGCCCACCTTAAATTGTAGATCCTCACGGCAGTCCCGCATAACTTTCTCGTCTGTCCCTATCTCTGAGTCCGGTTTCGACAATCCGGGATCTTATATAAGGCAATCTGCTTCACTCCCAGCTCATCGCCCTCTCTCCTACTTCATCCCAAAGATACCTGAGTACCGACACTCCCCACAGCACAAAGCTCAAAATGAGCCATGCCTATGCCGGATTGATAACCTGTTTGTTGTAGACTAACTCCATCGAGATAAATGCGTATCCCAAGCCCCCTTAAACTCTATCACGCATGCTCTAAGCATTATCTCTACCGGGTTCGAATAGTTCTTTCTCGACCGACCACCGGGGCCCGAGGATGGAAAGTCGTGCTAAAGTGCACCAGTCCCCATGGCATCCTCGTAAACTGACCAAAAATCTCGGATGTGAATCTAGGTCTCGACCGAGACTATCGATATAGGAACACCATGTGGGCCCAATCCATTCTCCACATAGCACGCCACCGCCCAACAGACGTATCATTATTAACTCGAGAAAATGCGCCGACAAGTAGTCTATCCACTATCACCCATATGGCATCGCGGTTGTCTCGAAGTTTCTGGGTCCGGTAACAAAATCCATAGTATGATCCCAATCTCCATACAGAACTAAGGTCAGATCTTCCCGTTGGCCGGTGCTCGCCTACCCGCCGATAAAATAAAGACCTGGATACCGAAATCTCGCAGGTTTCTTTCTATGCCCTTCCAATAATGCTCCCTGTAGTATGATTACACCCTGAAGCTACCAGTGGTGTACAGAATATGGCTTACAGTGAGCCTCTCTTCCATGATTTTTAGTTTACCTATGTCGCACACACATCACTCTCTAACTATTACGCCCATCGCCTCTCGGACTAAACTCCCCGGGTTTCCTACCACCTCACCTTCGCCCCTCAACTTAATCATTTCGAATCCGGCTTCTCGACCTTCCTTGATCTGATCCACGAGAAGAGGATGAACATAAATGATGCCAACAAGGTCCCCGATCGCCTACTTCTGCAACCGAACTCCCAAAAGATCCTGCGTCCTATCAACAATGGGAGATATACCACTCGGGCAGATAAGACAAAGGAACCCCTCCTAAGCTTCCGGCTTAAGGCACGACCACTACATCGCCTTCCTAGATGGTACTCTATCGCGGCAATCATAATCCTTAATCAATCAACCATCGGCTGCCTTAAGTTAAGCTCTTCAGCAAAGATATTTGGTGTGTCTTTACGATTCTACGAAGATTCCACAGAACGATGATAATGTCTCCAGATCTTGAGCTAAAACCACCGGCCGCTAGTTGCTCCAAATCATGGGCTCGGGTAGCTTCGCCAGTGTTTCTTTAACTGACGGAAGCATAAGCCATCACTTAATTCCTCCAGATCAAAAACACACCCCAACCCTTATCTGGGAGGCATCACCGTATACCACATAACCCAAGCCCTTTCTCGATCTGCATGTTAACATCGAGCCATCGCTAATCTCCGCCCGCCTCCTCAAAACTATGCCGGGTGCACCCACCACTCGATTCGATCTTCAATAGATTGGTCAATGGAGTCGCTATCTTTGAAAATCCCCTCAACAGTCTCCCTGCACAACCCGCCAATCCAAGGAAACCCGCGACCGTAAACATTCGCGAAGCTCAATTCCATCATTATAGCTTCGATCTTCTCGAGGATCCACACTAATACCTTCTACCGAAAATGACATGCACCAAGAAAGTTACTATTCAAATCAAAACCGTATCTTAATAAACTTAGCGTATAACCGACGCCTCTAAGAATTCCGCAATACCGTCCGCAGATGCTCGCATGTTCCTCTAGACCGCCCAGCACACTGGGGAATGTCATCAATGAATACGATCACAAACTTATCTAAATATGGACTAACACTCGCTCATCAAATCCATGAACGCACTCGGGGCATTAGTCAACCGAATGGCATCACTAGAACTCGTAGTGACCGTATCTCGCCCCCAAAGCTCTTAGAAACATCATTCTCCTGACCCCTCAACTGACAGAATGACCTGGGGTCATGAAAATATACTCGAGATCCATGCACTGGGTCAAATAGCTCATCTATACGAGGAAGCTATACCGACATGTGATATCTCCCGGGATTCCGCCTGTTCATAGTCTATACACAACCGCAGTTTCCATCTTTCTTTACTACAGTAACCGGAGCTCCCCCACTCCGTGAGGTACTAGGTCGGATGAAGCCCTTACTTAGAAATTCCTCCAATTGTGCCTTCAATTCTTTCAACTCTGTTGGCGCCATTCTGCATGGAGGAATCAGTTCAATAATGAACTCAATTGCTCTATCCGGGGGTAAACTTGAAATATCATCTGGAAAGACATCTGGGAACTCTTTGACTATGGGATGTCCGCTACCAGGTCCCCTCTGTCTCCTATCCACTACAAATGCCAAATAACCCCGGGCAACCTTTTCTCAAGCATTTTCGGTACGGGTCATGGCATTAATGAGACTAAGGGCGATCTCTCTTCTGATTGCCCGAAATATCACGCCTGGTTCCTCTGGCCGAACCAATCTTACTTCTTTCTTATAGCAATCTAAGGTGGCTCTATGCTTGGATAACAAGTCCATACCCAAGACTATATCGAAATCATGGATACCTAACACTATCAAGTCTGTTGGAAAATCCTTATTCTGGATCACCAATCTGCTACCTAGAACTATCCTTTTGGATATCATAGTATCCCCATTGGGTACAGAAACCACCATATGACCATCTACGCCGGGACTCTATCCGGGTGCCTCTCGAATGGTACCGAAATAAATGAATGAGTGGCTCCCGGGTCCACTAATGCATATGCATCATGATCGCAAACTCCGAATCATACCAAGAATCACGTTCCTCGTGACGTGATCCGCCTACCAAGTATGTGGATTGTAAATATCCGAGCCTCGAGTACAGTACCACTCAGATTCGGGCCACTCCGGTACCGCCTTTGCCTCCCCGGCAGACCCTACCGCAACCCTACCGTGCGCCGCATCGCCACCTCGCTCGAACCACCCCTTACCGTACTCGACTGGACCGCCGGTGCCCGGCAGAGCGCCATCGCATTCCACCGAGGTCTCGGCAACTACTAACTGACGCTCGGATAAAGTGACCTTCCCAAGACGCACGGAAACATCTTGTCATGTTCATCCCGCACTTCTCCGAGATGCCCCTCCGACATGTGGCACAATGGAAAAGATGATCCTAAGGTCTACCACCTCCTGCCGCCGGTGATCGAACCATCACCGGGCTGCATGCCGCTCCGTCCCGGTGTTCCCACCGCCTGGCCCACTTTCTTTCCTTTCTTTCTACTGTAATCGACCAGTGGTCCGTCGACTAGTGCCGGAGCACCTCTATCGCCCTGCCGCCCTCGAAGTTAGAACTAAACTGCCCTTTCTACCCTTAGTACCCAACCAACTTCTCCAGTTATTTCAGATGCCTGTGCTAGATGAACTTTAATTTCGACGTTCAAGCCTGCCATGAATCGCTTACACTTATGTTCCTCATTTTCCTATATCATAGGCACCAATTTCACGAGTTCTGAAAACCTCTCGCCATATTTTGGTCACCGTCGTGGATTGGCCGCTTCTAACCCGCAGTTCCTTTTCATTTTTGCATCCCCGATAACTAGGCGGGTAAAATCAACCGTAAATGCCTCGTCGAACCGGTCCCAAGTGACTCCCGTAGGCGTCTCCTCTAATAGCCTCCCACCGCCTCCTGCCCCGCTTCCATCAAGAACCCCGAAAAAGAGGACTTTTCCTTCATCTCAACACCCCATCACCGCATAAATTTCACTCAACCCTAGCCATAAGCACGCTACCAGTCGCCCACCATCATAAGTTTTAACCCCTAATTTAGAGCGAGTTCTATCATGCCCTACTTTTCCGGGAGGCTTCCGTGCCCGGAATTCCGGTAGTCAGCCGTAACAATCAGATAACCCGATCCATCGTCAAGGTACACGCCTACCCAGTCTACGGCCCCCATGGTCTCTCGCCGGGCTGATTCATCAAGCATCTTCCGATCTAGGTGCTCGACATATCTCTTCTCGTGATGCCTCCTGGTGAGGAAGTCCTAGATCGAACACCTCACGACCTCGCCCCACATACGTCGTGAATTCAAGATTAAAAGATTCACCGACGCTTTTCAATATTTGATGCATGCAAGGATTAGCAAAACAATGTAGGTCAGAATAGGAAAATCATTATAAAAACAATTCTATAGGAAATACCGTGGAAAACGCACAAAACGTGGGAACTATCGCTAAAACTGCTTCGATACCAACTGATCGACCCCTTCCTATGACGTGGAATCCGCCGCAACTCCACAAGAACCTCCCAGCCAAGCTCGCCGACCGACAAGTTACCATGAAGCTAAGCAAAGCACACTACTCGAAACTGCCATCGAAAACGGGTTATAAAAATTTTCACTTTTATATCAAAATCACACCTTTAGACTTAATGAAAATCCGCAAAGATAATCATCGCAAGGTGGTCATGCCCAAAATACAAAAATCACCCGGTATAAAAAAATAAAGTCCCAATATTTCCAAAATCCAACTATTAACCATAAAGGACCTCTCCGGTCCTCATCAAAATATAAGATATGGATCATCCAACATACTCTTCATCGCAACCTCGTTTTTTCTCAAACCATGCATTTATTATTTACAAAAGATATTTACATATACAAAATGTCACATTTTTACTTTTACTACGCTATTTCTTTACACCTAATCTTATATATCACAAATAAGTTTGTGAACTAAGGATCGTTTGGGAACCATGATCCCGGAGCGTCTTTTCGCCAGCGACTCGCGACCGAAAAATTATTTAAAACGAAAACCGTGAGCCAAACGTGCTCAATGTGAGTACTATAAGTTCTAAATGTTGTTGTCCGCTTCGTTTGTACCTCCCAATATGGCACCAGACATAAATGGTTGTAAAACCGTTATGAGATAACCGAAGCTTTTGTTCTCAAAATCCATTTCGAAAAACTATTTCTCGCCGCCGAAAAACCGCCGCCGGGCCGAAAACCGCTTCAAAACTAATTTGTCGCGAAAACTACTCGTTGTCGAAAATTGCTTCTGGTGGTTAATATCCGAAAGTGCTATACCGGGAAAATCAAGTACCAACCACTGTGGGCCACTTCGAAATACCCCAGACGTGATGCCACCGAACCTCTGGATCCGCACGGCAGTGAACCCTGAACACTACCCCGGCTTAAGATGGTCCGTGAACACGGCGATCTCTATGTTCCTAATGGAACCTCGAATCAAAATGCCCTGATGGAACCCTAATTCCTCATCGCCATGTACTAAGTCGCGCGCTAACTATATACCCGAATGCGTAGGGCGCACCACCATATTCTGTATCTAACCCCAATCGGGCCGACCGTGCAATAAGGCTTAGTCATAATATCCCATAACCTTGCCATGCACAATCCAAAATACATCTCGACCGAACCGAGTCAGGCCATCTAGGGGTTTTGGCTAAACCAGCCAAACTGTTTAAATACTAAATCGAACTTTTCGGGCCGAGTACAACAAGTGGGAGGTAAAAAAATGCTTTATAAATTTATATTTTCAAAGCACTTTACAAACTTGTAATTTAAACACTTTCGCGAAAATGATTTCAGTAATTTCACCTTTTTCTCGACTCAATTTCTTTCAAATATTGTCACACCTCTAGATTCTCGTCTGGATAGTTCAAATTGCCTCACACAATCCATACAAAGTACCGAAAAATGCCATCGGGCTCAACTGCTTAACCATGTACCACAGCAGCTTTCAAAGTGACTATATCGAACCTAACTTCGATTCTAACAAACTTTACGTGCTAGTCCGATTCGATAAGGACATCGATAATATGATGTGAAATTGACCAAAATGTCCCCACACATTAAATGTCCCATAAAAACCATTCAGCCAGCCTCAACTTTGACTCAAGGGACTTTCCTTAGAGTCTAAAAACACCCGAAAATATTTCTGAAAATTATGTCCGACCTGTCCGACTACCATCTTGAAATTTCAATTCGAACTATTCGAAAATAGTCCCGAATTCAATGACTGTCCGAACACGCCTGTAAAAATTCTAAAAATTCATAAACTCGCCTAAAAATTCTTGGGACTCCAAGTTACCACCTTCACAGCCTTCTAAGAAAATTCTAAGTCATTACATTGTCTTAGATCAAAATAACACAAGTAGGAAAATTTCCTACCTCTTGAAGTGTGACGAAATGCTAAGCTTTTGGTACCTACGCGTAGCTCTCGTCGCGTAGACCAACTTTGTCTTCTGCTCCGACGAAAATCTACGGTCTGATTTCTATAAATTTGAGAGAGAAGCAAAAAAAATAAAAAATAAAAATAGTTTTCTCTCTCTTCACACACCATCTCTAATGTCCGTCTCGTTCTCCCTTGACTTCTTTCTTAACCTTTATTTATTTATATTTATTAATTATTATTATTATTATTTCGATAAACGCATTTATCGGTTTATTCTGGTCCATTTCGCCCCAAAATTTTTTATTTCTTTTCAATTCACTTTATTGTAATGAACTTAAATCAAGCCACTTCCTGACTTCCGAGATTTTTGTAAAAATCTCATCCCTGAAGTCCTTGGCGACTTATCACCTAGAAAATCGTAAAATATTCCCCCGACTGCCTCTCGTAATTCACCGAATTTTTTTGTCACTAGATTTCGCGAGACTAATTTAATCCACGCAACTGCTTTATCATCCGAGATCTGTGAGAATTTTCTAGAATTTCAACCATTATGATAATTTATTATTATTATCCTTTTAAAATTCCATAATTGAATTCCACCCTCCACTTTCATTAATTGCAAAGTGCCACAATTCTTGAAAACTTTATACTTCACCCCTCAACTTTCAAAAATTCCTATTATGGCACTAAAATACTAAGGAAAGCCCTCGTATAAGACATACACACTGCTATATTAACATACCGTACACCCCTCAGATCTGGGGTGTTACAAACATGTATGAATTCTAAAGGAAGTTCAGTATTTTGTATGGATTCAGAGTATGGTATTTTGTCTAGTTTTGGTGATAAAGTAGATACACATATTGAACCCTCTATTTTGTGTATAGGTTGGGTTTGGAACTCCATAACTCATTTCTTGTTGTGGTTGAGTTGAGAAGAGCTCTAAGGCTCCTATATATGTGCTTGGGGAAAGGTCCGGTTGCAATTTGAACCGTGGGGCGTGGCCCCTATTTTTTTGATCACACGTGATACCTGACCTTAGAACCTGATTGGGTAAGAAATAAAGGGAATTCAAGTAAAGGAGTCCTTCGGGTAATTGTAGCCACATCAATGAACTTGATGTTAGGCTTTTGAATTTCTCAATTCAAACCTTTATAGCCCAAGTTATGACCCTTTTTCCCCGACAAGGCAGCTCGGCCGTTGACCAGCCTCCTGCTTAGTGCACTCGCCCAGCGCACTCCTACAGACAGCCGCCTCACGGCCGGGTTTGACTAATGCAGGACCTCCAATTTCAAGGTCATAACTTCTTCATTCAAACTCCGTTTCGGTGTTATTAGACTCTATGGAAAGCCCATCGAAGTCAAGAATCCATTCATGTGTCCGTGGAGGACAATAGTGTCGTACCAAATAGGTCGGGCCACGGCCAGCTCGTGCCGCCTCTCGGGTTTAATCCACGTGTGTGACTTCCAACTTCGAAAGGTCATAACTTCTTCGGGTCCGAACTTCGTCGTTCGACTGGAAAGCTCATTGAGTCAAGAATCCATTCATGTGCCTGTGGAGGACAATAGGTGAGCTCAAACAGGTCAGCTCAGCTCGACTATTTCAGGTCAACTCGGTTGGGTTTGACTATGTGTGACCTCCAACTTCGGAAGGTCATAACTTATTCGTCCGAACTTCGTTTCAGGTGTTCTTAGACTCTTTGGAAAGCCCATTGAGTCAAGAATCCAACCATATATATAGTATGATAAAAGTGAAGCTCACATTAGGTCCAGAAATCATGAAAAACAGTTATCATATGTGGTAATGATACTTCTTCATGCATAATATGAGATATGTACTAAAGATAAAATACACACTTATTGTTCAAGAACCTAGTGAAAGATAGATAGGCATGCTTATAAAGGAAGATGCACAATTGCTGCAACACGCTTATGATATCGAGGCCTCGCTTTGTTGGATGACATATCCCCGCTTGATCATTACATACATAAGTCAACGCCTCGCACAATGATGATACCTTTCGTATATACGACCTCGCTTTCAAATACATATTACATGGCATAGGCCACTGCCTCGCATAAAGGATGATACCTTCGGTGTTATATAGATAGAGATCACCTGCTCGCATGCTGATAGTACCTTCGGGTACATACAGTTATTTCCCGTATCCGCTTCTAAGGTATTTGCAGACATGAAACATAAAAGAAAATGAAAAGTATATGCAAATGAAATGTAAAGAATATATGACCTTCTGGTAAATTGTAGCCACATCAATGAACTTGATGTTAGGCTTTCAATTCGACCTCCTGTAGTTTCGTTATGTCATTTTTCCGGATAAAATAGCTCGCCAATACAGCCGCCAAGCAGCACTTGCCAAGGATCAGCGCGCCTGCACCTCAGCCGTTGCACTCGCCAGACGTGTCATCTCTGGCCGTCGTCAAGTTAAACGGCCGGGTTTGACTATGTGTGACCTCCAACTTCAGAAGGTCATAACTTCTTCGTCCGAACTCTGTTTCGGGTGTTCTTGTAATAACCCATCCCAAAGGCATAACTATTCATGCATGCATTCAGGCACAAAGACATACTTGCATACAATAGATATGTGTTTGTCATGATTAAGGGGTTAAAGTGACAAAATTGGAAAGTTAGGGGAGTTAAGTGTTAAGTCAAGCAAATCAAGGACCATTTTGAAATTTGTCAAAATAATACCTAGATAAAAGCT
The DNA here is from genome assembly GCA_016808115.1 of Tetrastigma voinierianum. Taxonomy (NCBI): domain Eukaryota; kingdom Viridiplantae; phylum Streptophyta; class Magnoliopsida; order Vitales; family Vitaceae; genus Tetrastigma; species Tetrastigma voinierianum. Next base: position 102,394 of record JAEQBH010001685.1, read on the forward strand.
TTAGAGTTTTCTAGAACATTTAGCTTTCCTTTATGTTGTCCGGTCAAGGTGATAGAGGGAGAGGAAAACTGGTTTTGGAGCAAAAGTTCCATCATTTTCGGAATTCAAGCTGACTTCTTTAGGTAAACTCTCTGTTTCAGATCTGTTTGAAAACCCTATTTTCGGGTCTTTAAGCTCTGCTTTGAACAAGTTGTAAACATGAAAGTTGTTGCTATGTCTCTTCTAGGTTTCTGTAAAAGGGCTTGGTAATTGGTTGTGTTTATTCGAGCAGATCTGTTGAACACTGATTGCTCATGCTGTCCTGATCGCAGCTTACTATGAAATTTGAAAGCATGTTTCTCCTGTGTATTTGGTATTTTTGTGTCTCTAATTTTCGGATATGTTATACTTTATATGTCTAGTTCGTGCTTGAAAATATTAGGGCTTGATCAAGTCTCAATCTTGAGTTATGGTGGTTTGTTTAAAGTTGTTCTGTAACAGGGACCTGATAGTTAAAGTTTGAAAATCTGTTATAAATTTCATATATAATATGAAGCTGATTTACATATGTTAAAGATACATGAGTCTAGTTTTCTAAAAAAACGAATCATGCCTTTTTGGATGTATATGTTGAGAGTTATATTAAAAGAGTCAGCAAAGGTCCTGCTGTAAAACAGGGGTTAGCCGACCTAGGTTATATGTTCTCATATTTCTGAGTTTTGGAAGTTTATGAATATATATGACTCATGTATGATTAATATATGTTTTGACCACGAGAGCAAGACTATACATTTGGCGCTGCTAAGGAGTGATACGGACGTCATTTTCTTTGTGAGTGGATATGAATGTTTGGTACCATGTGTTCTTGCTTGTCATTTGATGTGAATGACTTGTTTTTTTGTAACGAAGTGATTCAATGTTCATGCATGATATAAGGCGTTACGGACTATGCAAAATGTTGTGTGCAAGAATGTGTTGATGAACTATATTATGGAATTATGAAAATGATTATGTGCAAGAACATGTTGGATAAGCTATGATAAACTATGAATGTTATTATGTACAAGTACATGTTATATGAAAGATCCATGATGCATGGAAGATAAGAGGATAAGGTTGGTGACCGACATGTCCAAGTAATCGAGAAATACAGCAACAAGGACCCAATGGGTCAAATACTGGGGCATAAGCCGTTACTAGCAACACAGTTTGCTGTTGCAAGTTATCAGTTTACAAGTTTACAAGTTCCCTGGCGATACTTGATGTTTAGGTCATAACCGATAAGAAACTGATACATGCAAGCATTAGACGGCGAATACATATGAACCATGAATGCCAGTATGTTTGATGTTACGAATGATTAAGTGCTCTTATCATGATAAGGAATATGTAGGAGTTATGTAAGTGCTTTGGTTTCATAAAGAATGTAAGGCTATGATGATGATGTGAATGTGTGTGACTAGGTATCATGCTTATATCCCCATTGAGTAGCATCTCATTAAAGTGCACATTTTTTTTAGGTTCCACGAAGTCAAGAAGTATGTTGTGTTTTGTTGCGTTTCACTGCACGCCATGAGTGATAAAGTCGGCCGGCGATCCCTCTCCTCTCTCATCATGACAAGTATATGTATTCAGAGACTTTGAATTGTATGTCAATGTGGTATATATGGTTACTCCTAAAATCGTTTTTTGGGGCATGTTTATGAACAAGAAAAATGTGTGTATACAAGTGTTTTTGGTTGGAAGCTTAATGTTTTTTTTGAAAAAAAAAAACTCCTAAGGTCGTAGAATCTCCCCAAGTGACGTTTCAGGGTTAATTGAATTTTCTATAATTAGGATGACTTAGGGTTATAAAGAACCAAGATTTGGACATTACAGTTCTTATACTCTATGGAAATCCCATTGAGTCAAGAATCCATTCATGTGCTTGTGGAGAACAATAGGTGAGCTCGTAAAGGTCGCCGCCGCTTATTTCAAGTCGCCATTGGCTCACGTGACCTCCAACTTCTCGAAGGTCATAATCTCTTCGCCCTCTAACCTCGCTTTTGTAGGTTTTGGACCTCAATGGAAAGACCATTGAGTCAAGAATCCATTCATGTGCCTGTGGAGGACACAAAGGAGCCTCGCATGTGTCGCCGCCTGGGCTGCCTGTGTCAACTCGGGCCATGACTACATGTGACTTCCAACTTCGGAAGGTCATAACTTCTTTGTCCGAACTCTATTTCAGGTGTTCTTGGACTCTATGGAAAGCCCATTGAGTCAAGAATCCATCCATATATATAGAATGATAAAAGTGGAGCTCACATTAGGTCTAGAAATCATGAAAAATAGTAAGCATATGTGGTAATCATACTTATTCATGCATAATATGAGATATGTACTGAACATAAAATACACACGGATTGTCTGCTTAGAACCTAGTAGAGGGATAGATAGGTATTCCTATGTGGGAAGATACAAATGCTTGCAAAAGATACGCTTTACGATATCGAGGCCTCATTTAGTCGATGACATAGATCCCGCTGATCATTACATGGCATAAGTCACTGCCTCGCATAAAGGATGATACCTTCGTATATGTAGATGTAGATCAATGCCTTCGCATATGATAGTACCGTGGACCCTACCGCATCTGACCCGCCTGGCCGCGACTCGCTTTAAATGGAAGGAAAATGTGGTTGATTTTCGACTTTAGGAAAATCCGTCCCCGAGGAGGACAAGCTGGGAGTCGCCACTTACTTTTTGTTGTTATTTATAAAGGGAAACCAAGTAAGAACAAAAACCCCAATGACTCCAAAAGATGGAAAAAGCTGCCTGCAAAACTAGATTTCGGGTCCGGGGTCAGATTACCCATCTAGAAGGTACCTCATACGAGGTAGCACCCCCCCCAGGCCCCAACTCCTTCCTACTAGTGAATTGGGTATGTAGAGCATATGGGTCACGTAGATCGATGGGCCTCCTAGGCTAAACATACAACTTAGATCAGACCAACCTAATTGGTATCTAGCATGCTTAAAAACACTCAACCAAAAGAGCAAATGGCGTGCACCGTGGTCCCCGCCGCTACATCAAAGGTTAGCCAACAAACATAAGGCAAGTATGCATGACACCCAAACAGCATCTATGTAAAAATTCATTACCCAACATTAAAGCACATACATGTAGTCCCTAGCCAAGCGCTTCATAAGAGGTTAGTCGCACATTTGGAGCATAAATGTTCTCAAAATTTCACACAAAGCAAAGCAGTACCTAAACCGCCGTTCTTTAAAAACCCAACCCAATGAACCTGGAAAGTCCGATTTCCCAACCGGGTCAGATGGTTGAGAAAAGATTTCAAAATTTCAGAATCTTTCCTTACAAAGCCAGAATTAAAAAGATACACGGAGTGCACCGACCGAATGACACCAAGAACCAACACACAAATAACACAAACTACTCCAAACCGCACTCAAAGAACCGAACCCACGAATCGGCCGGTTCTGCTTTCCCAACCACAAAAGTTGGGAGAAAGATTGTGTTTTCAGGAACCTTTCCTACAAGTCAGGAATTAAAGATAAACGGAGTGCAATTCCGACCAATGACCAAGAACCAACACAAATAACACAAACTACCCAAATCGCAATTCCGAAGAAACCGGAACCTAATGAACCGATATCTGCTTCCAACCGGTCCATCCGGCTTGATAAAAAAATTTAAAAAAAATTTCAGAACTTTCCTACAAAGTCAGGGAATCCAAACAAACGGAGTTCAATTCGACCGAATGACCAAGAACCAACACAAACAAAGCAAACTACCTAAACCATTGCTCCTCGCAAACCCAACCCACGAACCGACCGATCTGGTTTCCAAACCAGTCCATCCATTGAGAGAGGCTCTCGTAATTTGTCATAACTTTCCTAAACGAGTCAGAATCTAAAAACAAACGGTGATCATTCAGCTCGGATGAGTGAACCAACCAAAACAAAGCAAACTACCAAACTGCCATTCTAGCAAACCGACCTAATGAACCGACCGATTCGGTTTCCCCAACCAGTCCATCCTGCTGCTGAGAGAGAGAGGCTATCAAAATTTTCCAGAACTTTTTAAAAGAGTCAGAAATCTAACAAAAACAACGGTGATCGACTCAGCTCGGATGAGTGAGAATCCAACCAAAACCAACCAGTTCAAAGAACCGCCTTCCCGCAAACTCAACCGCGAACCTCCACTGTCTGGTTTTCTAACCAAACCATATCGCTGGAGAGAGTTCTCAAAATTTCCAGAAATTTTATAAAAGAGTCAGAAATCTAAAAACAACGGTGATCGATTCTCAGCTCTGGCGAGTGAGAACCAACCAAAATAAACCAAATTACACAAACCGCCTTCAGAAACCTAACCTAAATGAACCGACTGATCTGGTTTTCAAACCAGTCCATATCATTGAGAGAGGCTCTCAAAACCTTCCAGAACTTTTATAAAAGAGTCAGAAATCTAACAAAACAAATGGTGATCGACATTCAGCTCGGGCGAGTGAGAACCAACCAAACCAACCAAACCACGCAAACCGCCCAGCGTAAACCGTTGAATCGACTCACTCCTTTATTATGAAAACCTGAAACAAATACTAGAAAGATAAACCCTGTGCCTGACTGTGAATGCCTAGCACTGAATAGAGTGGATATTAGGCATGTTTCTACCCTTCCCACTAAAAACACATAAAAGAAACAACCACATCTGCTTAGCCGCAAACGTATGCTTGAGCCCTGAAAATGTCCCGCAGTGCGTCCCCTTCCACTTTAATCTTTCTCTCCTTTGTACTCATTCCCACCTCAGCCTCTGAGCTCATACCTGGTTTTTTTCACCTTCGCTTTGAAAGCATTCCCAATCGCCTCGTAAAATAGCTTCCCATTAACTTTTTCTCTATTTTCCATGCAAGCCGAATCTTCTATTTTCAGCTTGTTTCACCACCAAGTATCCATATGGATTCATGGTGGGCTGCATGTAACTTAAGCCAAGGCCCAAAATGGACCCACAATACGCCCATGGTCGATCTACGCAGGGCCCGAACTCAAATAGGGTTTTGGGCTCCAAAACACAAAAACAAAGGTCTACGACAAGCCGGCCCGACTAACCGGTTGAACCAGATGCCAACCAGTCCATCCGGTTGAGGAAAATTATGAAATTTTTATAGAATGTTCCCTGAAGAATAAGGAGACCAAAAAAAAAAACGGTGCACCATTCCAAGTCCGGATGAGGGAGATATGATCGAAACCAGGAGGAGTGCTCACCAAAATCACCCAAAAACAAAGGTCGTGATATGTAATCGCTCATGAACCAGTCAAACCGATTAGTCAAACAGTTGACAAAAATTATGAATTTTTAACATAAACCTCCTTGGCAAATAAGGAATCCAACAAAACAAACAGTGAACAATTATGAGTTCGGACACGGGAGATACGATCGAAACAAAGCTCTCGTTCAATTTGACATACCTAATAAACTTTGATCGGGTGCTAAACCTCGAGGGGGCCCCACTTCGCTCCTATGCCACGACGCCAATAACTAAAAAAATAAGCCATGATGACACTATAAAGTGAACTACATGCGCACTCAACGGACCACATACAAGCCCACCCGAGGCTCAGAGACAGACTAAGCCTAAAAGGGCCCTAATGGTTTTATATGAGAACGATGGGTGAGTGTGACACCCATAGGATAAATACAAGTGTTGAGGGGCACTGAGGGTCTGGGCTAAGTACCTTCTACAGCACAGCTATTTCCGATCCGCTCTAAGGTATTTGTGTATTACGAAACATGTTAAACGACAAGATACGCAAATTTAAATGTAGTTAATATACGATACGATGTTACGAGAAGCATGTGTTAATCGCTATGCAATGATAGTATACAGTTACAATAACAAGAAGTAAAGTACAAGATGACATGAAAAGTATATGAAATATGATAAGAAATGAAACATGTTGTGAAAAAGTATATAACTAAGAAATGATAAAGTATATGTAAATGTTATATGTGTCATAAGTATATGAATTTGTATGTATGTGGAGACCCTCAAGAGAGGTCATCCATATGTACACTCCCACTAAGCGTAGTGCTTAGCACCTGGGTGTTTTTATCCGTGTAGTACAAAAGAGGAAATCAAAGGACGTGACAATCCACATCGCAGTCAGTCACACATCACTATGCCCAACAAGAAGACCTTTTCGGGTCTATTTTGTATATGTAATTTTGTTTATTTTGTAAACAATGTGTAAATATTGTAAATGTCGAACACCTCCATATACGAGCTTCTCAGATATTTAACTGGCCAAGTACAGAATATAATACAAGTTAAAATGTTTAACATTATATAAATGAAAAATTTAGAGGCTATAAGTTTAATATATATATATATATATATATATATATATATATATATATATATATATATATATATATATATATGTTATATATATATATATGACACATTCACTCGACATCGTGCCGGGTCAGTGCTCGCGCATGTGGTATCGTGAGCCTGTGCTTAGGCATTTTCTCCGAAAGCCCAAAGGTTTAGCGACTCAATAAAGTATATGATAGAAAAGCATGTGTCTAGTAATGTGTTTGGTCCGATGTGATGTCCTCAGGTTTTGCATGATGGATCGTCCCTCCGAATCCAAACAAGAAGCAACTGAGAGTGTTAATCCAAGGGAACCAGAGCTATCGCCTTCGAGCTCGTAAAGTAATGTAATTCCACGAGCCCACCTGAAGCCTTGCTAACCGCTCTTAAAGATTGACCGCTCTTAAAGCTCCAATAGACACAAAGAAGAAGACACGAGCGTGAGAATTCCAAGGGCTGAGTATTGAAGAGTCGTGGAAAGCCGACTCGGGTTAGAAAAAGCCAGAAAGAGTATCGAAGAGGTCGATGTCTCCCGGGACGTAGCATCATGTGCGCCTCACTATTACAGCGAGGCATAAGGATCGTGGAAACTAGCGCAAGAAGTCCAAGGATTCCAAATCCCATGATCAGAGCTCTTTGCCCAAGAGTCGCGGCCAAGTATGTTATCGAGATGTATGTGATGTTCCAAGTGGAAACAGCTCCTCGACTCAAGCAAAGGAACTTATTACCGCCGAATATGAGAAATTTAGTCATCTCGCCAGTATGCACTGTGATCAAGGTCCTCACCGAGGCATTTCTGTGGCAATTGAGGATGGACCGCATGATTCCATCAAGAGATATTTTCCGCACCTATGACTTCTCTCCAAACAAAGGATTTCTATTAGCCTATTCAAGTCGCAATGAAAGTGTAGGAGACTAGAAACGAAAGAAAAGAAAGATCTCAAAAGAAGTTTTCTGGGGAGGAAGTCGACCTCCTTTGTGAAAAGAGCTAGAGAATCTCAAGCTCAATCAGAGTATATTTTCGCTACCAGAGGTAGAAGGCAAGGGTCTAATGTAGCACCTAGTACAAAGTAGAGGTGCCTGGGCCGACAGAGACCCAAATGCCCTCATTACCATAGAAGGCATGCTGAGTTTGTAGGTTAGTGACAAAGAGGGTGTTTCCTGTGGAAGCCTCAGCATTTGATAAGATAAGGTTCCCGAGAGTCGTGGGATAATAGAAGTCAAACAAGGAAAGGGTGTAGAAGATCTCGCGGCACCACTTTTGACTCGGGATCGAGGTAGGGCCGTAGTGGCCCATCTCGACAGAGGACGAGGAGGCATAGTTTTAGAGATAGTGGATCGCCCTATGCCTACAAAGCATCAAAGAAGAGCATATGCTATGAAGGCCGTGAGGATCAGATGCTCTGAGGTTATAGCCGGTATATTTTCTTTATATGATACCGAGATGCATGCATCGGGACGATCCCCGATCTACCACCATATGTGTGCATGGAAATTATGTATTTGAAAAAGTGTCAAGAATGGAGAAATTAGCATGTGACTAGTCCGTCAAGTACGCGTTAGTGTGAATAACATATATGAAATTGCCCCATTGTTATACAAACAAGAAGTTTCGCCGATTTGATAACCTTACCATTCCGAGCTCGACGGATTCTCGGGAATGGATTGGTCAGGCTGCACCAAGCTATCGCTGATCAGGACAAAGACGCGAGTGTCGAGATGCTCCGACCGCATTCTAAGGTGATAAGACAAGGCATCGGATCAAGTGCAATGTCCGCATGATCTCCACTATGCAAGCTAGAGATTTATGAGGAAAGGATGAGACATTCTTCGCCGTGATACTCGACTCCAAGAGAGGTCATGTTGATGTAGAAAAGATCCCAAGAGGTAAGGGAATTTCCGCATGTATTCCGAAGAGTTACCGTGTATTCCACTGAGCAGGTGGACTTAGCCATAGAAATTGTACCATGAACAGTCCTTATGTCTAGGGCATCGTACAAGATGGCTCCAATGGAGCTGAAAGAGTTAAAGAGTCAATTACAAGAGCTTTTGGATAAAGGATTTATCCGACCTAGTGTTTCTCCTTGGGGTGCACTATTATAGAAAAGAAAGGTAGCACTCTACGGATATTGCATCGATTATCGACGAATCAATAAGGTAGCCCAGTGAAAAACAAGTACCCATTACTTGAGAATCGAAAGATCTTTTGACCAGGTTGAAGGTAGGTGTCTTTCGAAGATCGACCTGCGATCTGAATATTATCAGTTGAGAATAAAGGAAGTAGATGTGTCGAAGACCGCATTTAGAACCTGATATGGCCATTATGAGTTCTTGGTAATGCCATTTGGGTTAACTAATGCCTGAAGCGACATTCATGGTTGATGAATAGGGTGTTCGACCACTATTGGAATCGGTTCTAGTGGTCTTTATTGATGACATCCTGGTGTATTCTGGATGCACATGAACATAGACAACATCGAAAATAGTCCTGGAGACAGAGAAAAGAAGTTATATGCTAAGCTCGGCAAATGTGGTACACGGCTAAGGAAGTTTCCTTCTTAAGTATATTGTAATATTGGAGGGTATAGAGTTGATACACAAAAGATTGAGGCCGTTGTGAATTAGAGCACCTCGAAATGTAGGGTGAGATTTTTAGGCCTAAGCAGGTTATTATAGAAGATTTGTGAAAGGCTTTTTGTCATAGCTTCTCCACTCACCAAGTTACTAAGGAAAGGAATACAAAGTTTGATGGATAGATAAATGTGTGAAATAGTTTTGAGCTGATTGAAAGAGGATCTTTGGTTGACGGCCTACTTTGGGAAAAGAGTATGCCTTGTATGGTGATGCTTCGAACATTGGTTTTGGATGCGTGTTAATGCAAGATGGGAAAGTAGTGGCTTGCATGCATCCGGACGGAGTTGAAGCCATGGACATAATTATCCACTCATGACCTAGAGTTGGGCTGCGATAATGTTTGCTTTGAAAATATAGAGCACTGCTTATACGAGAAAAGTGTAGAATTTACGGACCATAAGAGTCTCAAGTACACCTTCTTGAAGAATTAAATTTGAGGCAACGGAGGTGGTTAGAGTTCAGGATGAGCGCATCATAGATTGCCACCACAGAAAAGGCTAATGTAGTAACCGATGCTTTAAGCCAAAAAGGCAGTGAAGTAGCAATGTCACTTTCTGATGCAGTGATTGGAGACTAGCAAATGATGGGAGTTATATGTTAGCTCAACTATAAAGGCATAACCCGTTTAACAAATAGATTATAGATCTTGTGAAAAAATGATGAAAGGCTACAAAAAAAATTCTGAGATGGTTAGAGATGGTGACAAGACGAGTTTTTTAGAAAATGAAGTTTGTATTCCCGAATAGATTATGTGTACCATATGATAAAGAGCTAAAGCGAAGTTGCTATTTGAGGCTCATAATACGGTATTTACCATGCATCTGGGTAATAAAGATGTACCGAGGACTTGAAATAGTTTATTGGTGAAGGAATGAAAAGATATGTGATTGATATGTGTCTAAGTGTTTGACATGTCGGCAAGTCAAAAGTAAACACCAAGTGGTTGTTAAATCCTTCCAACTCATATTGGAAGTGTGATATTAACATTACCATGGATTTTGTGTCGGGTTTCCCCTCACAGCAAAAACATGACTCGTAAATTGATTGTTATGGAAGCTCACAAAGTCGGCTCATTTTATACTAGTCAGGGTGTTCTATTCTATGGATCCGACTAGCTAAGAAGTTATGTGGATAAGATTGTGCGGTGCCGGGGTGTTCCGTTGTCTATTGTGTCGGATGAAGTCCACGTTTACCGAGGATTACGGAGGAACTCGGTCGTGTAGGTCTTGGGTGGACCCGATATAGCATTCCGTCGCGAAGCGGGATGGACGTCAGAGGTTGATTCGAGTGCTCGAGAAGATATGCTTAGGAATGTGTAATGGAATTCCTTTGGGATTGGGATGGGTATATTCCACTCATAGATTTGCCTATAACAACGATTATCGATCGATATTAACATGGCACCATATGAGGGCTTTGTATGGCGAGAGATGTAGAACTCTGTGTGTTGGATAGAATTGGGCAGTATGAGTGATTGGTCCGGACATAGTAAAATACGAGGAAGAGTCTGAGTTATTCGAGCGGAAGGTTAAAGGCGACTAGTGATCGATAAAAGTCGTATGCCAACCTAAAGAGGAGAGATATTGAATATGAAGTGGGAGACAAGGTCTTCTTAAAGGTATCACCGTGGAGGAAAATTCTACGGTTTGGTCAGAAAGGCAAGTTGAGTCCAAGGTTCCTTAAAGGCGTATGAGATTTTAGACGGCGTATTGGCCACATGGCTTATCGGTGCTTACTCCCTCAGGAGTTGGCCCAAAATACACGTGTGTTTCGTATTGTCGATGCTTTGGAGATGCCGCTTTCATTAATTCGCACATACTGCTAGTGCAAAGATACCAAGTCTGAAGTTTGTCATATGATGAGGAGCGAGACCATTACGGCTCGAGAGGAATTGAAACTTGATTCTTGGGAACAAACAAATGCAGATTGGTGAAAGTGCTAGCAGCACCACGGTAGAGAAGAAGCTGCGAGCAAAAAGAACTATGAGAGCCCGGTATCGACTCTTGAATCGGGTATGAATTTCGAGGGCAAGTTCTTTTAAGGGGAGAATTGTAACACCCAAGAATTATACCTAACGGTTTTATAACATGTTTAGGTATGATAAAAATAAAGTATATTTTTAGAAATAAAGATAAAATAAAATAAGCAAGAACTTGAGAATTAATACAAAAGTTAAGGGTAAATTAATAATTTACCAATTCTTATTGGTCTGCATAGTTCATATACTTGAGAGTAGGAATATGCATAAGTTAAATTAGAAGAATAGAAGATGAGAGGCTATTGTAAGAAATATCATAAATTGATTTGCAAATATTAGAAGAGTTAAGAGGACAAGTGTGAAATAAAAGGGGATAAGATCAAATAAGGATAAGACCAAGATAAATATCTCATTTTGGTCTTGAAGAAAGAGAGCAAAACGGATAAGAAGGGAGATAAGGGAAAAGAAGATGTGAGTATGAATTACAGTATGGAAGTCCTAGTGTTTTGTATGGTTAGTATGGTATTTGTCTAGTTTTGTTATGAAAAGTATAGATACATGGTTGAAACCCTACATTTTGTTAATAGGTTGGGTTTGGAAACTCCCAGACTCATTTCTTGTTAGGGTTGAGTTGAGAAAAGGCTCTAAGGCTCCTATATATGTGTTTTTAGGAAAGATGCAGTTTACAATTTGAACCAAGAAAATTTCCCTATTTTTTGATCCTGCGCGTGGCGGACCTTAGAACTGATTTTGGAGTAAGAAATAAAGATTTGGCGGTGAGTCACCCCAGTAAATTGCCACGTGATGAAGCTTGTGTTAGAACTTGAATTTCTCAATTCGGACCTCTGTACAAGTTATGGCCCTTTTTCCACTGAGCAGTGAAGCTTATTGTCTGACTCGGCATGTGGTGCGGCGGCCCGGTGACCAGCTCGGCGGTGCACCTCGGCTAGGTTCACCTCTGCCCGAGCAGTCATTCCCGGCCAGTCAGCTCGGCTCTGCCCGGTTAGTGGCTCGGTTGGGTTTGACTGCGTGTGACCTCGACCCGGAAGGTCATAACTTCTTCGTTCGAACTTCCGTTTGGTGTTCTTGAGATTTGTATGGAAAGCCCATTAAGTCGAGAATCCATTCGTAATGCTGTGGAGGATAATAGGTCGACTCAGCTTGGCGATTCGGTCATTTCAGGCAGGTTTGGTACGTGTGACTATCAAACTAAAAGGTCATAACTTCGTCGTCCGAACTCCGTTTTGGGTGTTCTTGGACTCTATGAAAAGACCATTGAATCAAGAATCCATTCATGTGTCTGTGGAGGACAATAGGTGAGCTCAGACAGGTCATTTCAGCTCGGCAAGTTCAGGTTAGCTCTGCTAGGTTTGACTACGTGTGACCTCCAACTTCGGAAGGTCATAACTTCTTCGTCCGAACTCTGTTTCGGGTGTTCTTGGACTCTATGGAAATCCCATTGAGTCAAGAATCCAGCCATATATATAGCATGATAAAAGTGGAGCTCACATTAGGTCCAGAAATCATATGTGGTAATCATACTTATTCATGCCTAATATGAGATATGTACTGAACATAAAATACACACGGATTATGCCTTGGGCCTAGTAGGGATAGATAGGCATGCCTATATAGGGAAGATCTGGGTTGTTGCGACATACGGTTCACGAGATATCGAGGCCTCGTTTGGGTCGGTGACCCAGATCCCGTTTGGATCATTGCATGACATAGGTCGGCTGTCTCATCTGATGATGATACCTTCGGGTATATACGGCCCCATTTGGGTCTCATATTACATGGCATAGTTCACTGTCTCGTATAGTGATGATACCTTCAGGTATATGCAGATAGAGATCTCTGTCTCGTACAATGATAGTACCTTCGGGTACATACAGTAATTTCCCGTATCCACTTCTAAGGTATTTGTAGACATGAAACATAAAAGAAAATGACAAGTATATCGCAGTAAATGTAAAAGAATATATGACATGATATGAGAAGCATAACAACGCTATGCAATGATGAGTATCTGATTACAAGAACAAGTAAAGTACGATGACATGAAAAGCATATGAAAATATGATAAAAAGAATGAAACATGTTGTGAAAAGTATATAGCGAGAAATGATAAGTATATGTAAATGTTATATGTGTCATAAGTATATGCATTTGTGTATGAAATGTGGAGACCCTCGATGGGGTCATCCATGTATTAATTCCCCCTTGGCGTAAAGCATACGAGTGTTCATCGGGTGTAGGTACGAAGAGAGAGCCGGAGGACGGAGACGATCCATCGGTCGAGGCCAGCGCGTCACTAGGTGCCCACTGGAAGACCTTTTAGTCTATTTTGTATATGTAATTTTGTTTATTTTTGTAAATAATGTAAATATTGTAAATGTTGAACACTTCCCATATATGGAACTTGTATATATTTTGTAATCATTCTTTATGAATATATCTGAGTTAAATGTTTTAACATTATATGAATGAACGAACTTAGAAGGCTATAAGTTTTAAAAAAACGACACCTTAGCTCGACATAGTCTTGGTTGAAGTGTCACCGAGATGGTGAGCCAGCCGAAGCATCCGGATTGATTGAGACCCACCTCAATCGGTCGGATCAAAAGAAGGGTGTCACACATCATACATGACGACATTCATGTAGACACTTTCACTTGGATGTGTATGGGTTGGTTTGATCACTACATGTGCACTTAGATGGGGAGTAACCCTTGTAGGAGATTATCACTACTGGGCTTTGCTCACCCCGTCGTGGGACCCCCTTTTCAGGTACATGAGAAGACGACACTTCTTCGAGGCCGTGAGTACGAAGAAGGACGGGTTGTGGCCTTGAGAAGCATTCTTATAAAATATGTTAGAATAATCAGTTTAATATATTTTGGCATGTAAAGATGTAAAAAAGAGTTGTACATAAAACTCTTGTGGAATATTATAAGAGCCCAGTTAGTATAAGAAAATTATACAGAAATGGGTCTCAATATATGAGGCATGTGAGTGTGATATCGGAGCACCCGATATCCATAGGTTTCCGCGAGTTGACGGGTTGTCAACGGAACCCCTAGAAATTGGGGCGTCACACATATGCTAGATAGCTGGCCTCATCCTCCGCCTTTCGTCGGACCTCCTCTGAAGCAACCAAAGCATTGGAGCTAATCAGCATGGGCTCCCATACATTTGGGCATCCTGCGGAAGCGGCTAAGGCATGCTGGACCACGGCTAACTTAGATTCCACTGCGCGGGGTGCTCCCACCACTTGACATCTAATCCTGGCCGTAGCGCTTCTGCATTACAAGCGACATCTCTCTCAGCCTTAGCCCGAACTGCCCTTTCCACGACTTCCTTGGCTTCCGACTCCTAGCGTAGTGAACTCACCTTCGCCCTCCCATCAAGGGAAGCACTCAGGCTTTTCGGTCGGAGAGCTTGTCGGCGTGTGGTAGCCTCTGCATCCCAATTAGGGACGAACTCCCAATCTTTGGTAGGCCATGTTTGAATGGCGTGTCGCTGTGATGGACATATTAAGGATATGACAAACTAGGAAATAATTCTAGAACATCACATAACAATTACAAGCATACCAGTTCCGTCGGCTGGTTTAAATTACGATTTTAGACTAGCATCCCGTCTTCAACCATCTGTAGGAGGTCCTCTTTACCAGTGGAAGTGGGGGCTGAAATGGCATACTCTTCGCCTCTCCCCTCGACCCACACAGTTACGGGCATCCACAATAGGGCCGGGTACAAATCTTGTAAGTGGTTGCCAGGATTTGCCTGATAGAGGCCTCCCGGTCGATGATCTCTGGGTGCCCTGCGCTGGAGCCAAAATCTCCTCCATAGGTGGGCCCAGGGCCCGTGGAGGATGTCTGAATTCAAGAGCGACGGTCAAGCGATTAAGTGGCCTACTACGTTCGGTCCGGGTATCTGAGGGGCCTCTCTGGCCGGCGAAATTTTGTCTCGGGAGAATGGATCACTTGGATTGTTGCGAAATTCGAAAAGTCTCCCTTGTGTAACACCCCAATTATCTGCAATGGAGTTTTATAACATGTTTAGGGTATAATTAAAGTTAAAATCTCTTTTAAAATAAAGATAAAAATAAAACAACGAACCCGAAATTAATACAAAAGTTAAGGGTAAAGTCATAATTTAATAAGCTCATATGCCAAGTAGGAATATGCGTAAGTTAAGAATAATAGAGAAGATGAGAGACTATTGTAAAAATATCATAAATTGATTGGAAAATATTAGGGAGTTAGAGGACCAAAGTGATATAAAAAGGAAATAAGATCAAATTAGGATAAGACCAAAATAAATATCTCATTTTGGTCTTAGAAGCGAACGAATAAGAAGAAGAAGAGAAGAGAAGAAATAAGGAAGGGAAAAAGAAGATCACAGGTATGGATTCTAGTATGGAAGTCTAGTGTTTTGTATGGAATTTGAGTATGGTATTTGTCTAGTTTTGGTATAGACAATATAGATACATGGTTTGGAACCCTGTATTTTGTGTATGGGTTGGGTTGAAACTCCTGACTCATTTAACATTAGGAGTTGAGTTGAGAAGAGCTAAGACTATTATATATATGTGTTTTGGGAAAGATGCAGTTTGCAATTTGTGAAACCCCTTCTTTGATCCACTACGATTGGCGGTCGGCGGGAATGGGATGCTCAGATACCAACTAATGCGACACTGACCGACTTTTCGGCACGATGTCGGCGAATGTCATATTTCTTTTCTTTTTTTAAACTTATAGCCTCTAAGTTTGTTCATTCATATAACGTTAGAAACATTTAACTTATATTGCATTACATGTGATTACAAAATATATACAAGCTCCATATTAGGTGTTCAGCATTACAATATTTACATTGTTTACAAAATAAACAAATTACATATAAAATAGACCAAAGGTCTTAGGTGGGCACTTAGTGATGTGTCCTTTGGCTGGCGATGTGGATTGTCGCATCTCTGGTTTCCTCTTACGTACTACACGGATGAAAACACATGCTAAACTCTGCGACTTAATGGGAATTAATACGTATGGATGGCCTCTGCGGTCTGCACTTCTATACAAATGCATATACTTATGACACATTCTTGGCACATTTATATACTTATCATTTCTCAGTTTATATGCTTTTTCACAACATGTTTAATTTATCATATTTCCTTATCTTTCATGTCATCTTACTTTTTGCTTCTTGTTCTTATGCTTGTATATCATTAACATAGCGATTACTATGCTTCTCATAGTATGTCATATATTCTTTACATTTCTTTTGCATATACTTGTCATTTTCTTTTATGTTTCATGTCTGCAAATACCTTAGAAGCGATACGGAAATAGTATGTACGAAGAGTACTATCACTTGAATGCGAGACAGTGATCTCTATCATACACTAGAGGTATCATCCTTTATGCGAGGCATTGACCTATGCCATGTAATGATCAAAGCAGGATCTATGTCATCAACGAAGCAGGCCTCGATGTCATAAAAATGTATCTTTACTTGTGCTATATCTTCCTATAAAGCATGCCTATATATCCTCTACTAGGTTCTAAGCGGGCCAATCCGTGTGTATTTTTATGTTCGATCACATGTTTCATATTATGCATGAATAAGTATGAGTTACGCGCATATCTTCTTGTTTTTCATGATTTCTAGGCAATAGTGACTCCACTTTTATCATGCTATACCTGTCAAGCTGGATTCTTGACTCAATGGTCTTTCCATAGATTCAGAGACACCGAAGCGGAGTTCGGACGAAGAAGTTATGACCTTAGAAGTTGGAGGTCACATGTAGTCATCTCCAGTAAGTGACTTTGAGCTGGCCGAGCTGAGATGACCCTATTTGAGCTTTCAGTGTCCTCCACAGGCACATGAATGGATTCTTGAAGCTGCTTGGGTTTTCCATAAGTCTAAGAACACCCCAACGGGTTCGATTGAAGAAGTTATGACCTTCAGAAGTTGAAGGTCACACGTGGTCAAAGCCGATCCCATTTTGTGACCCTTATTGGGCGGTAGGCTCACCTGTTGTCCTCCACAGACGCATTATTAGTTCTTGTCAATGGGCTTCCCCATGGAGTGCAGAATACCGAGAAACAAAGTTCGGACGAAGAAGTTATGACATTCCGAAGTTGGAGGTCGCATGTAGTCAAACCCAACTAAGCTGACCTAAATTGGCTAAGCTGAGCTGCCCTATCTGAGCTCACCTATTGTCCTCCATAGACACATGAATGGATTCTTGACTCAATATGCTTTCCATAGAGTCCAAGAACACCCGAAACGGAGTTCAGACAAAGAAGTTATGACCTTCCGAAGTTGGAGGTCACACATAGTCAAACCCGGCGGGGCGGCTGACGGCCGGCGGGCGACACGTCACGGCAGGCGCGGCGGCGGTCACTAGCCGAGGTGCACGACGAGCTGTGCTATCCAAGGGAAAAGGGCCATAACTTAGGCTGCAGGAGGAGGTCAGAGATTGAAGTTCAAACCTAACATCAATTCATTGATGTGACTATAATTACTAGGACTTACTACCAAATTCCTTTGTTTCTTGCAAAATCAGTTCTGAGTCGGCTAATGCATGTGATCAAAAATAAAGGAGAATTTTCTTGGTTCAAAATTGCAACTAGACCTTTCCCAAACACATATATAGGAGCCTTAGGCTCTTCTCCTTCAACCACAACAAAGAAATGAGTTTGAGAGTATCAAACCCAACCCATACACAAATAGGGTTCCAAACCATGTATCTATACTTTCTATGCAAAAAACTAGACAAATACCATACTCAAATCCACAAAACACTAGACTTCCATACCTTGATCTTCTTTTCCCTTCCTTCTTTCTTACTCTTCTCTTCTTATTCTCTCTTATCGTTTTTGCTCACTCTTCTCGAGACCAAATGAGATATTTATTTTGGTCTTATCATATTGATCATCCTTTTTATTTCACTTTGGTCTCTAACTCTCTATTTGCCAATCAATTTATGATATTTTACATTAGCCTCTCATCTTCTTATTATTCTTAACTTATGCATATTCCTACTTTAGCATAGACTTTACCCTTAACTTTTGTATTAATACCATGTTCTTGCTTATTTTATTTATATCTTAATTTTAAAATATACTTTCACTTTTATTATACCCTAAACATGTTATAAAACTGTTAGGGTATAATTTAAGTGTCCTAGTTGAACAGGAAAATTTCCCTGTTTTGATCTGCGTGCGGACAACCGAGGCGGTTTTGGAGTACAGAAGGAATTGGCAATGAGTCATTACGGTGGGGTGTAGCCCACATCAGTGAACTTAATGTTAGGCTTTTAATTTCTCGAATTGAACTCGTAGCGAGTTATGGTATCTTTACCACAGAGTGATACATTTCGGCCAATAGAGGCTCGGCCCGGTGCACCTCGACGCGATCCACCTCAACTCGGCGGTCGAATTGGTATTCGGCCGGTCAGGTCGATAGGCAAGGACAAGTCAGCTCGGCGGGACAAGTGTTTCGGCGGGCCAGTGCATTTCGGCTGGGTCGACAGCTACTCACATGTGACCTCCCGAATTCTTAAGGTCGTAACTTCTTCGTCCCATTTCCATTCCAGATTGTTCTTGGACTTCTGTGGAAAGCCCGTTAGTCGAATTCCAGCCATGCCATTGGAGGATGATAGGTGAATATAACCCTTCTGAAATCTAGGTTTTCCAGGTCAGCTCGGCTGGGGATTGGCTAGTCATGTGTGACCACCCAACTGACGACACGCTTCTTCATGCGAACTCCATTTTGGGTCTCTTTGACTCTATAGGCCATTGGAGTCAGAATCAGCCATATATAGCATGATAAAATTGGAGCCCATATTAGGAATAGTTCGATTATATAGAAATAGTTCAAGAGTTATTACATTACTCTTAACCAAAACATATATCAAAATTTAGAGTTTTCATACATGTTGCACACAATGAATACCAAAGCCACAATCCGGCTTTCTTCTAAAACGCGACCTCTAGTGATCGTCCTCCCATGTACTGTACCTCCCGCTCGACAGGGGTGAAGCGATGCCAGAGTAGTGATAATTTCTACATGGGTTACTCCCCACCTAAGTGCACATGTCATGGCAAAACAAACACACTCAAGCAAATACATGATCCTACTTGAATGTCTATATGCCCAATCCATGTCTCAAGTCTCACGACTCCTCACATACCTAAATAAATGCGACAAAAATACGATTTCAAAACAAAATCTTTGTCCTCGAAAACTTACTACAGTTCGGTAAATATATTAGACTGACCCTCCGAGGTGAATTCTTTGGGTAATTCTTCAAGCAGTCATGGAATTAAAGCCTCAGAGATGGCCCCGGTGGACAACTCTCCAGCATTATTGCACAAATCTTCCTTGAAATTCCTTTCTGTCGTTTTCATTTTCTTTTATTTTCTTTTTCATATCATGCACTCACACCTACCATCTAGGGTGCCGGTGCATATGGAATGCGATATGTCATGTCAAAATATTCATGCTATTATATTTTACATGTATATATTAACAAAATTAATTCACATAATTCATGTTATTCAATTTGATAATAACACCAAATTAGCTCACATGGGCTTCTAATAACAATCAAAACAATTTCATTTTGAATCACTTGACAACCTGAAAAATCACACCTGACATGTCATGTGAGTAGTGAAACCCTAAGGTCGGCACTGTTCACGGCCACACAATAGGGATTTTCTCCATTCGGTTCAAAGATTTTGAGACTGAAAACACGGCCATCCAGGCCTCAACAAATCATCATCCATTAAAATGGCTCTTAGCTAAAGAATAAACCAAGTAGGAAAATATCCCTACCTCTTGGAGTTGTCGGAACTCCACGAATTAGTGCCGCAGCGTAGCCTCGTCGTAGAACAACTTTGCTTCTTGCTTTCAGAAAGCGAGCAAACGGTCGAGCCTTAGGGAAATCTAGAGAGAAGTCATTCTTTCTCTCTCTAAAATCCGAAACCACAACTCACCGCACGTTTTGTGTTTCAAAATGAAGAAGAAAACTATTATTCTTTTTGTCTTATTCACTTAAACGTTTCAAAAATTCCATCTTGTCCCTTAATTTAACTATTTGACACATGGCTTAATCTAAGCCATTCATCTTCATCATCTCACTAATCATGCAACATGTGTCACATAGGTACATGTAGTAAGGTGACTTTATTTTATCACACATCTCTCACAAGCCGTTTATGGCACCAGGCACCCGGTGCCTCGGCGTGAAATTAGACTATCTCGAATTGAATGAAGTGATGTGGTATCTAGATTTCACAAGACAATTCCAATGGTGAAGTCCGTTTCATCATCCGATATCTAGAAAATTTTTAAATATTTTTGACGAAATTATCATTTACCCTTTTGAGAAAAATTAAGAATTTTCCGAAGGTTTATTCTTCCCTGCTTAAAGGAATTTCGTCGAAAAATTACCTTGCAATCTAACAACTCACATGCATATGCAACGTGCACTATACCATGCATGTAAACTAGTCATTTAAGTAAGCGACTAAATGTGTACCTTCATCCACTAAATAAGAAGGGATAGGTGGCATCGTGTCCTCGCCTCCCACGTTGTCCTCCACTCCCACGGTCTTGCCGTAGCACCCTCGCTATCTCGCAGTCTTGCGTCACAAGCGATCCGTATCTATAATGCCACCGGTCCCTCCTCAAAGGTCCCATTCGTGTCAACTCAATCTCTCCCAATCCACTACATGAGCCGGATCTCGAGTGTACCGAGCATGGAGACGGAAACACCGTGGACACCTCTGACATGCCGAAGCAGAAAAGCCAACCCAGACGCTACGTCACCCTCGAAAGTATCTCGGCGCCTAATAAACCCTACGGAGAAGCCTCGCCATCAACCCACCACTCATCTCAGCATCACCTTCAAGAAGACGTGATCTCCAAACTCGAACTCTAAGGGAATGACGTCAGACATCGAAGATAGCTCTTCGCCGGCTCGAGTCATGAGAAGACGTTGTTGTATCAGCTCACTCGGAGGTATCTCTAATTAGATCAGATCAGCCACGAGCTCTCTCCCACCCTACCCAACATATTCCAAGTGATCCGCATGGCCTCCCATACAATGCCCTTCATATGGTGCCATCCGTATACTCGCCGATAACTCTGTTGTAGGCAATCCCACTAAGGGCAAATGCTCTTCCCAAAGCACTTATGATCCAGACGCATGCTCGCAACATGTCCCTCTAACACCCGTATATCCTCTCCTCGACCGACACCGCCTACGTATGGGAAAGCTATACTCATGGTCACTGCGGTGCCCATAGCCTGGAAACTCTTCCAAAGGCGCTGTAAACCTTGGTCTCTATCCCATTAACTATGGATAATGGCATCTAGCGTAAATGGACGACTTAGAATATACAAATGTGCAAAATCTCTCCAATGGGAAGCGTCATCCGCACGGCTAGAAAATGTACACTTCGTGAGCCACCCACTATCACCCATGATCGACATGTCTCCGGTGTCCGTGGGCGCGGGGTCACAAAATCCATCAGACGTGCTCCCACTTCCACTCAACCACTTCCAATGGTCAAGTAGCCCCGCCGGCTTCGGTGCTCACTTTAATTTTCGACACGTGAGACATCGGTCGAACAATATCCCCTACGTGTCTCTCATCCCAAATTAATAGTACCGGGCGACGAAAATCTGCACATCTTCGTACACTGATGCAGTCAGAAATCGAGCGCTGGAACCCCCGAGGATCTTCTCTCTCAAATCAGTCAACTGGGGAACTACTACCCATCTCATACCAAGACTACCATCCGAGTGGACGGTCCAAATTTCTCATCAATTTACCTGGTAGTACCCGTCCCCGATGGACATTATCTCCCGTGTCCCGCCCTAGGACTCAATCACTCGCTTAAAGAGACGTAGCCACTAAACTTCCCAACGCATCTCTGTCCTGCCGCGCATTGTAACCCAAATTTGTCCCACAACTCGAGCATCCGCCAATCCCGTGAAGCCATATCGCAGCCAGTCGTCCCCAAGTGACTCCTCGACTTAGTGCATCAGTTACCACATTTGCCTTACCAGATGGTAATGCAAAGTGAAGTCATAATCCTTTAGGAACTCCATCCACCTGCAAGGTTTCATTGAGGTCCTGATTACAGGAAAATATACTTCGACTTTTCAGGTCCGAGCACACTGAATCGTTCTCCAAGTAAATAGTGGCGCCAAATCTTCATACAAGACTACGACCTAACCTTATGTCGTGTGGGTAATTCGGCCATGACTTTTTAATCGACGGAACCATAAGCTTACTACCCTCCCAGATCAGACAAATCGCATCCCACCGCCCTCGAGGGGCATCACAATACACTGGTGGTACCCCCGTCCTCGTCCGGACTATCAAGATAGAGTAGTAGTAAGCCTCCTCTTCAACTCCCGGAATGCCTCCGCATTAGTCATCCTAATCAAACTCGACCTCCTTCCGGTCAATCTCGCCATAGCTGCCGCTTAATCTAGAGAAATCCTCAAATGAATCTCCCGTGAGTACCCAACCAATCCCAAGAAACCACGATTCGAAGACCGACTCTGGCCTCTCCAAACTCATCACACCACTTCTAGGTCCACTGACACGCCAGATGCTGACACCACGTGTCCTGTAAAACCCCACCTCAAAGAAGCTAAAACTCGCACCTCTACTCGAACTTAGAATGCACTAATATCTCGGCAATCAGAAACAACTCAAGCGATACTATGTCTCTCTCCGACCGGGAATAATTAAGATGTCATCCATGAAGACCACGACAAACTGATCCAAATAGGGTTGGAATACCCTATGCATGAGGTTCATGAATGCCCTGGCGCATTCGTCAATCCAAAGGGCATCACTGTAAACTCAAAGTGCCCATAACGCGTCAACGCCTGCCTGGGATATCTATCTCCCAATTCTCAACCGATGGTAACCAAGGCAGTGTTCATCGTGGAAGTAGACCGCGCCCTCTCAACTAATCACAAATCGCCACCCCGCAATGTGGTACCGACTCTCGACCGTAACCGCTCAACCGCCTCAGAATCAATGCACAATCGAAGGGTCCCGCTCTTCATTCACAAATGTAACCGTCACCATGGTGAAGTGCTCGATCTAATAAACCCCTTGTCCAGCAGGCCCCCGTAGCCGGGACTCTGGGTTCCTACAACTCAACCGGTGCCATCCCATGGCTTAGTCATAGAGACGGGCAAAGTACCGTGGTGTAACTCAATAATCAAGTCTACAACCCTCGCCGAGGCAACCTGCACTTCTCATCCAGAAAAACATCCTCATACTTGCAAACTACTCGAGGTAGATCTAAGTCCTATCTCAATTGGCCCTCCGTAAGGCTTGCTAGCTAACCTGGCCAATCGCTCCATGACACTGGACTCTCAGTGAATCGTCTGGGGGAAAATTATCATGCTTATCCCTCAAACATAACACGAGTACCGTCCCGCGTGTAGCAACCTCCTTACACTCACAATCAATAACGATCAGAGGCCGTCGCCCAATCCATTCCAAGGATGACGCCAAACTCGATACATGCCCATGACCTCAAGTCCACCGAGAATCCCTGAGATCTCTAGCTCGTGAACCCCGCCAACATCATCCATATCCTCGCCCTAATCCCTGTGTGGAGAACTCACACAAGGGCTCCTCCAAGGCCTCAACCTCTAAGCCCAATCCTCTATCATAACCGATGCAAAGAATGAATGAATGCGACGCACTTAATCAAATAACACTCTGCCAATAGGCGAGATAGCAAAACGCACTCCTATATAATTAGCTGATATGTCGCTCACCAAGAAAGATGGCGTGACACGCCGAACCCCCGATAAACTCACTGCGGCCTCGCCCTCCGCTCGGCCCATAACCCGGCCTCTAGCTCGCCTTGTAAACGGAGGTGCCCGTGGAAGCCCTTAAACCGGAGCATCGTTCCTCTGGTCCCGTACTAGGCCGCGAGGAATGAACTATATCCTCTCCTGTCCTACAACTGACTGGGACTGCACTGTCCCAAAATCCTAGGATCCCTGCCTCTAGGGGCAATCCCTCCTCATATGTCCGGGTTGCTGACAATGGTAGCACACCATTTGCCCACCGACCGGGCAACTCAACTCGTCTCACCATGATCGGGACTGGGTGTGTCCCATAACCTTGGGATTCCTGCCTCCGTGGGCAATCCCATCAAAAGTGTCCAGGCTGTCTGCAGAAATAACACATCATCTGCCTTGCCTGACTAAATGTCCCATCTTGGCCTTGGTCCTGATAACCTTGGCCCTGTCCTTGAGATCCGTGCGAAACAAAAGTCTTCTGCTTCTTTCCGTGGAAGAAGATGGATCTTCCTTCCCTTGGGCATCAAAGACTCCATATCTGATGCCTCGTATGTCATCTACTCCTCCCTCTATGACCATTGGAGGATGATGTGCTTCAAACGCCGGGAGGTCGCTTTCTTGACTCCGGCTCTCGGTCTACTATCGCACATGCATGTGCAATACGGGCGACGCAATCCTTACTACCACAGGCCTCACGTCAAATACCTGGTGCCCGACCGCACCGTGGATGACCTCTACGTTCCTCTCCGTGACCAGCCATCTACATGTTGAATGTCGTTAAGTTCTAACGCAAAGATCTCTAAGGTGTAAACACAAAATTTCAGACACTATTCTCATACTAAAATTTTTTTTCCATACTTTAAATCATACACAACAAAAATTTGATTTGATTTGATTTGATTTGATTTTATTTTTTCATGTTTTGTACCGAAAAACCTCGTAAAAATTCCTCAACATTTTTTTTATTTAATTCTGGACCACTCCGTCCAAAATTTCTCAAACAACTTGTTCTCACACTAACCTTAGTGTTCAACTTTTTTTTTTTTCCTATGTGCTATTTACCTAAGCACACAATTTCACACAACACACAACACAAAATCAAATCACACATCACATTTCATTCACCAAAATGCACAATGGATGCATGATCTAACCCGTCCCCCCCGAGCCCTAGGTATTCGTATACCTAAACTCCGATACCAAGCTGTGAAGCTGGTATCAAGACTAAACTTATGGATACCCAAACCCGAGCTCCCTAGGTAATCGTTTACCTAAGCTCTGATATCAAGCTGTGACGCCCTAAATCCCGGAGTGTCTCGTTGACCACCCGTCAACCTGTGAAATATTTGTGTCTCATATCATGAGACATGTACATGAGTAAAAAAGGTCACGTGGGCCCATACATCAATACTCATTAAAATACATCAACTATATAGCAATAGCTCAAGAGTTATTACATTACTCTTAACCAAAACATATATCAAATTTTAGAGTTTTCATACATGTTGTACACAATGAATACTAGCTACAATCCGGCTTTCTTCTAAAACGGGGCCTCTAGTGAGCGTCCTCCTGCACCCCCTATACCTGAAATAATGATCCCTCGATTGCAGTGAGCAATGCCCAAAGAGTGATAATTTCCTACATGGGTTACTCCACCTAAGCCGCAAGACACAAGCCATGTCAAAACAAACACACTCAAACAAATACATGATCCTACTAGAATGTTTACATGCCCAATCCCATGTCTTGAGTCATCACCGACTTCCTCACACATGCCTAAGCCAAATGCGAGCAAAAATACAGTTTTCAAAACAAAATCTTTTTATCCTCGGAACTTACTACCGAAGTTTCGTAAATATATCGACAACCCTTCGAGGTGAATGGCTGGGTGATTCTCCAAAACAGCCATGGGTCCACCTCCAAGATGAATTGTTGGACAACTCTCCAAGGCAATTATCTAAAATCTTCCTCAAATTCCTTTCACAATCGCTTTCATTTTCTTTATTTTCTTTCATGTCATGCACTCACCTACCATCTAGGGTGCCCGATGCATATGGAATGCATTTATGTCATTTCCAAAATATTCATACTAATATATTTTACATGTATATATTAACAAAATTAATTCACATAATTCATGTTATTCAATTCACAATCAATAACACCAAAATTAGCTCACATGGGCTAATAACAATCCAAGCAATTCATTTTGAATCACCCAACAACATAAAAATCACACAACATATCACGTGAGTAGTGAAACCCTAAGGTCGGCACTGTTCACGACCACACAATAGGGATTTTCTCCATTCGGTTCAAAGATTTTGAGACCGAAAAACACGGGCATCCAGGCCTCAACAAATCTCCTTATCCATTGCAAATGGCTCTAAATTAAAGAATAAACCAAGTAGGAAAAGATCCCTACCTCTTAGAGTTGTCGAACTCCACCAAACGGGGTGCCCACGCTGCAGCCCTCGCCGTAGAATAACCCTGCTTTGCTCCGACGAGAACCGACTATCCGAACGCCGGAACCCAAAGAGAGTCACTATTTCTCTTTCTAAAATCTGAAACCACAACTCACTGCACGTTTTGTGTTTCAAAATGAAGAAGAAAATTATTCTTCTTTTTGTCTTATTCACTTAAACATTTCAAAAATTTCATCATTGTCCCTTCATTTAACTATTTGACACATGGCTTAATCTAAGTCATTCATCTCCATCATCTCACTAATCATGCAACATGTGTCATATGGGTACATATAGTAGGTGACTTTGTCAATATCCGTCTCTCACAAGCCGCTTTACTTCACACCCGACACCCGACGCCCTCAAAACGTGAAAATTCCACCTGTCTCACTGAATGAATTCGACGTGGTAACTAGATTTCACGAGACAATTCCAACGGTGAAGTCTAGTTCGTCATCCGAGATCTAGAAAAATTTCACATTTTGACCGAAATTACCATTTTACCCTTTTTTATAAAGTTAGAATTTTCTTGGGTTTTACATGATTACTGGATGACCATAATTATTCGGGAATATGAGATAACTCACGTGATTGTCCGCCAGGAACCCAGTGTAGGGACGGATAGTACATGCCTATAGGACACAATTTACGTGAAGATACAGTTTACAGATATCGAGGCCCCGTTTGTCGATGACATAGATCCCACGGATCATTACACGGCATAGGTCACTGCCTGCATGCTGATGATACCTTGGGTATATACGACCCCGCTGGGATCACATATTACGGCATAGGTCACTGTCTCGTACAATGATGATACCTTCTAGTATATACATGTATAGAGATCACTGCCTCAGATAGTGATAAGCACTTTGGGCACATATAGTTATTTCCTCAGATCCGCTTCTAAGTTATTTGCGTATATGAAATATAAAAGAAAAATGACAAGTATATGTAAATGAAATAAAGAATATATGAATATAAGAGAAACATAAAGACTGCATGCACATAGTGATATAGTTACAAGAACAAGAAATAAAGTACAAGATGACACAAAAGTATATAAACGAGAAATTATAAGTATATGTAAATGTTATAGTGTCATAAGTATATGCATTTTATAGAAGTGTGGTAATCTCAAGAGAGGTCATCCATGTATTAATTCTCACTCAAGCGAAAGATTAGCATGAGTGTTTTCATTCGTGTAGGTACAGAAGAGGAAACCAAAGGACAAGTAATCCATCGCCAGCAAATAATGATCACTAGGTGCCTTACCGGAAGACCTTGGCTCTATTTTTGTGAGCATGTAATTTTTGCTTATTTTGAAAACAATGTAAATATAGTAAATGTTTAACATTATATGAATGAACAAACTTAAAGTTTATAAGTGTATAAAAAAAAAATTATATATGACACCTTCGCTCGACACCGGGTGCCAAGTTGGGGACGTCACGCTAGTGGTATCTATATCCTGATCCCGCTCGACCACTCACCTGCCTGACCAAACGGCGCTACACCCTGACTCTACCATGGTGGCGTTTTCCAGATCCGGCTGGTCATTCGAACCCATCTTAGGCGAACCTGAGATGACTATTGCCTGCACATCCGGACCCTCTCCCCACCTCGGGGATGACATCAACCACCCAATTTGAAGCAGACCCCGACTCCGCCTGCCAAAGAAAGTTATGAACCAAGTCAGACATTTCGTCCCCCTCCTCTTCTTCTTCCTAATCCAGGGGATGATTGGATATGGGGGGAACCCAAGGGACGAAATCCTCCACTCTGGCCCTAGGAACTTTTTATCGCCCAGACATCCCCTTCTCTCTCTTCAATGCTCGGGGGGCAGGACGGGAGCCCTTTCTCACCAAAGGAAGACGCCTCAAACGGCTACCCCTTTCGCCCTGCTTGGATGTCTGTGGGGCAGAGCTAGAATCCTCACTAGAGAGGAAAGTTGCCCGGGCTGGGTGCGGATCACCAATTCCCGACTAGCCGCCTCGGTCTCCGATTCTACTGAGAGATGAGTCACCAGAGCAGATTTAAAAGGTCCTCAAAGAACATAATGCTCCCTTCCACAATTTCGTAAGGTATGGCGCTTTAATGACCGAACGCTGCAGGAGCCAAGCCATGACTAAATCATCTAGATTCTTCAAAGTAAGAAGGACTTCGTGATGTCGCTCCCGCTAGAAAATCTCCGGCAACTTCCGAATTTTTTCAAAACTATCCTTCTCAACCCAATTGACCAATCTGGTTCATCGGGCTTTTCTCCTCGCACAAGCAAGCACACAATAATAAGGTCCACAAGACATAAAAGTAGCGTGTAAAGGCGCATACACTACACACCCGGGAAAGACGCTGATCGCTTTACAAACGGAAGGTTAGAGAGCCCATGGTTCATCCTAAGGTCCCCGACTCAAGATCACTCCTTTGCTCCTGACTTGGGCAACCTAGAGCCCTATAATGAATTGTAGCCGGGGGCTCTAGGCCAACATGGATAGTTAGCCACCATGCGCCAGCCTCAAGGTGTAAGCAAAGCAAACTTCCTCCAATGAAAGGTCCAACTGATAAAGCAAGGCTGGCACACAGGATCCAAATGAATCCAATGACGCTGGGGTGGATGTGTGTGCAGGCTCGATGAAGTGCAGAATTGCTTGACCAGACAACACGGTAAGCAAAGCCGTGTCATGAGTCGTCCCCGTGAGAAAAGACATGCTGTATTCCTTTGGCCACAGAGGATTCCAAATGGCCCTCCGACAACTCCAACTCAATATCCTCAGGGATTTGACAATAAGACCTCACCTCATCCATAGAGAGGGAGGAGATAATGCCGCCAGAAGGCTTAATCTGTCGGGCCCCGCCCGCGCCTGGGCCTTGACTACAATAAGTCTCTTCCGACCTCTCGCCCATACCGCGCGCATAACAACAAAGGAGGCAAAAGATTAAAATCAACCCTAAGTCAAGTAATACCAAACTGTAAAAGACGAACCTATGTGAACCCATCGACCCAGGAAAATTCACCCGCTTTAGCATGTCTAAGGACATCCTCCTACGATCATCACTGAAACGTGTTTCAAGAACCGAAACTAAACGTGCCTAGAGCAGAAACTATGTTTACCTGAAAAATGAGGAGGAAACAAGGGCCTAACGAAACGGTTCATGATGTTCCAGAATATCCGTAGGTAGAAGCTCTCAAGCAGAGGAGAAAACAGGGCGATGGAATAAAGAAGAGGAATAGGTAAAATCCAATGATGACTCCCTATATATCAAGCGTCTAAAGTCTGCAGATGCATTAAATGCAATCACGACTCATCACCTCTATGGGCAATTAAAACTCGGCAACGCTTAGCTTCCTGTGGCAATATAAGATGAGCGTGGCTAGCTCAGGCCTGGGCCATCTTTAACTGAGTCAGCCGAAGATTATGTTACGTTCATGAGAAGCACTGAGGGCCGATCCATTCCAAGTTTTATCAAATGTCACAGCCTGTGATCAAAGGGAGCTCTGGCCTTCTACCTCTAACCGAATCAGCACAAAAGAATAAATCATGGTAAGGGCGCGAAATATCAGAAAATGTAATTTCATTAATTACGCTGTGTTACGCTCATAATTACATAACAACGCTATAACAAAGCGATCACACTTTGGCAGTTACATAACCCAATATAGGCCAAGCAAAAGAAGAAGAAGAAACATGTAGAAGAAGAAAAAGAAAAAGAGTCCTAAAAAAAAAAAAAAAAATAGCCCCGCTAGACTTCAGAGGGAGGTTCTGGTCAGAGGATTCAATTCCGCCAAACCACCCAAGGACGCAACAAGGTAGGGGGGCATATAAGGAGATAGGTGAGGCTCGAAAATATTCTTCTAAATGCAAACAATTCCAACCCACCAAGCCCTCATATCTTCTACCCGATCCATAGTTGAAAATCAAGTCCAAGCCCCCTTCATAAGCCTCTTCCATGAAGCAATTAGAAAAGAACGACACTAACAATGCCCAACGACGCCCAACCATATCTCCCCGCTAAAAAACCAGCAATAGCCAGTGGCACAAAGGAACCCACCACTCTTCAAGCCTTTTATAGATACCTCAAGCTTCAAGGGAATCCCAAATAATTGCATCAAATGTGACACCAAAAATAGAAAATTCCCCTGTAATGCGCACATTGGAACATACTAGCACATTAGTCCACTGCTCTTACACAAAGCCACATAACGTTTAGCTTTTCCAACCGAGGGAAGATTTGACCTCCCTGAAGGTGAAAGGTATCAGGTACTTCCAGCCCGCAGCGCCTCTACCATTCACCAGGCCCAAACACCTTTACCCGCAGGCCAGGCCCAAGTGGTAGGCCAGGCCCAAGTATCACCTTCCGTACCGGGATCGTGATACAACACTCAGATCATCCTCTCCTAAAGGCCTGAGCCATCTCTAAGAAGACGACCGACTAACGATTACCCGGCTGCTCTCTCAGTTTAAAGACGCCCCCACACACATAACCGTTTTGGAGATGGTCAAACACTTCTAGGCGTAAGTCGCGCTAACCGCCATTAAAAATAAGAACATGTCATGGTGCGTAAAGAACGCCCTCTTTTCCCTTCCGTTTCGGAAGGAAATCACCCACTTTCCATGGAAATCGGATCATCTTCGAATTACAACAAGGAATGTACGACATTCTTGACTGAAAAAGACGGACATTTTCACTCTCCAGATTTCCTGATCTAACTTAGGCATTGGAGAGGCGGCGAGCGCACCATCGCCGTTTTCTTGTTTGTTCATGCGCATACGCCGACAAAAACGCCTGATCATCCAGTGAATCTTGTAGTAAATTTAGAGATTACAAGAGGGACCATCCACTTCCTCCCTAATTTTTTGGTTACTTCGTTGAAGAAGGTCCTCTTCTTCGTCTGACTTTTCATATGAGCACTCAATTTCAACTCCCATGGTAGCTACACTAATCAAACATAACTTGAACAAGAACAATGAATTTCACATGACTATAAGAAATTGAGCATATCCTCGTACCAAACTAACAACTTATTACTAAAGACTCCTGCACTTCAAAACTTTGCAATGAGGATATAACACAAATGATTTGTTGTTTTAATTTATGAAGTCCTGATCAATTTGCTTATTCTTGGAGGACATTTAAATGTCCATTATAAAAATTATAGTGACAAATAAAGTAACTTGTTCTAATAAAGAATATCCAAAATCTCTCTCTCTCTTTTATATATATATAACCAAATTCACAACCAATAATAATGAAAAGGAAAATAATTCAAGTTCGACTTTATGTAGATTTGATATGAGGAACAATTAGATAACAATATAAATGAGGAATTAACGGGGACCAATTTTCTACAGAAATCAGAGAAAATAGAATTGTTCATAAATATTTGATTGTTTTCAATGAGTTATAACCAAGGTTTAAAATATCTAATATATCGATTATCGGTAAGGGTCGAAACGATATCGGTCATTGATAATCGATTAAACAAAAAATCGAGAACAAATCGATAATGACATATATATCGCATCATAATTCGATATATCATGGAAAATATCAGCCCAGGCACACGATTTGTTAGTTAAATTTTCGAAGATATATCATAAATATATCCAAATGGTCAGATTTGAAATCCTGACTTGATCCAATGGTTATGGATTAATTTCAACGATTTAAAGAATATCTAACGGTCATATTTACACCAAAATTAAATTTAACGGCTATAATTAAATTAGAAAGATTTTTTGACCATCTAACGACTATTTTGACCCAAAAAAAAATCTATAAATACCTTTAATATCATTCAATTTGATCACACCCTCTCACGCATATTCAATCTTCATTTCACTTTTTTTCTATAATATTTCTTTGTGATAGTTTATATGATAGTTTCATATTTTAAATTAGTTAATTTACTAATAATATATTAATAAATTAACATTTCCATGTTATAATGTTTGAATCAAGTTATATATTAGTTAATATTGTATGTATATTATAAATTTATAATATTATATTTAAAGTTTATATTTTGAAATTAGTTTAATTTAGTAATAATATGTTAATAAATTAATTTTTCATATTTAGTTAATATTTGAAACGAAACATGTGGATGAACCCACTTCTTTATTCATGGAGAAGTTGTGAATACGAGTCAAGACATTTATGCATTTATGATGCTTGATCCTATAATCAATATTATCGTAACACCAATGCCTTTGCATTTAAAGATTGCCTTTACCAGTACGAGATCCTTCCATCAAATTTTGCAATTGAGTCACATCGATTTTCATTTTGATTTTAAAAGCTCATTGCAATGTAATTTCAAAGTATTTTTGTTAATTTCCGATATATCAATATTCATGTAAAAATATTCACCGATATATCTCCGATATATCTATAAAATTCAAGTACCGATATATCCATCGAAATCGATATTTCCAATCTTGGTTTTAACTAATTTCTTATTCTAAAAGTACAATATTGAGTGTAGAGTTTGATAGTTATAAATGGTATCAGAGTTCATCTCAATTTGAAGGTGAATATTCATATATGGAAAATTTAAACTCAATAATATTGCTTAGCCAAGCAAATAAACAAAATCGAGATAGATTGATGAGAAGTTGTATGTGCGTTGATAAAGAAAAGTCAATATCAAGAGATTCTTCATGTCAATCTTTCGATTGATTATCTCTCAATAATGTAAAGTCACCGAGAAAATAATTTCTCCCCATGAACCTTCTCTTAATTGATTTTATCTGTTTTTATATTACTTGATTATTTTTCATTCAACATGGATAGTTTTTATATTTATTAATTATGTTTCCTTTTACCATAGCATCTGATGATGCCTTTTTTTCAACCGAATCGGGCCTGAAAGGGGTCGCCGGGCCGGACTCTTTCTGCTGTTTAGGGCCTGACGCAGCGCCCTGACGTCTCTGGACAGGCAGATCACTACACCGCTGATCTACATGCTCCTGACGGCACTCTCCGCAAGAATAAAGAAGAAGTGTGGGCTCACGCTTACGCCCGCACGTCCGATGCCTAAGCCGGCTTTCTCGAGAGCAAAGACCGCTAGAGGGCTTAATGTGTTGCATATGAGCATGCCTAAGAGTGCATCTTTCACCGCCAGTGACCCCGTATTTACAAGGTATACACTCCCAATTGAGGGTAGTATGACTTTTCCCCATCGACAGATATTTATCATTTCATCTGATTTAAAGAGATATCAAGGAATAGTTTATTGAGAATTATCCTGCTTTTATTGTGAGATTTGGTTGACGGTGTGATAATATATTATTGAGAATTATCCTATTCTTCCTTATCATGGTGATTTAGTCCGACGGTAAGATGCGAGCCTTCCCACTATCCATATCATCGGGCCTGGGGCGAGTGGACTGGCTTCGCTTGGGGCCGACGCTAGGGGCTTGGGTGTTTTGAGGCAGGGCTTGGCCTCTCCTTCGGGCCTAGTGAGCTGGCCTCACGCCATTTTTCAAACCCCATTTCCCCCACTCTTGTGCACGGTGCGCAAGGGTCAGACGCTTTCTTTGACCGGTGTGATTTCCAAGTGTCACTGGCCGATTAGTTAGGCTTTGTCGCCGCCTTATGTCCGTGATAATGATGACCTTTCTCGCTCTCGCATCACTCTTCCGTGAATATCCTCCACCGCTCTGGCTCGCGCTCGAACTCAATGGCCTAAATTGAGCGCCTTATTTAGAAATTAAGTCATTTCAACCAGTCGCTAGTGGCTCGTGGGCCAGCTCGTTCGAGCTGACCGATCTCAGGTCGCACGACTTTGGCCGAGGTCGCCAAGGCGAGTTAGTCGATCTCCATCTACCGACTCAGGATGAGCCGAATTGATTCCTTTGGGCCGATGACCTGCTTTCGCCGAGGTCGTCAATGCAAGTCATGTCTCCATCTATCGACTTTGTATGAGCCGAATTGATTCCTTGGGCTGCATGACCTCCTTTTGGCTGAGGTTGTCAATGCGAGTAGGTGGGTAGAGCTCGTCCTCGCGAACTAATGGGAAGAGCTCACAGGAATAGCTGAGTAGAGCTCGGCCCATGTGTATTGATGGGAAGATTCGCCGCTGCTTAACTCGGGAAGAGCCACAATGGGAATTCCGCGGGAAGAGCTCGCTTTGAGCGGTTGACCCCATCGTTGTCTTGCATGAGTTGAACAGATTCTTAGGTTGCGCGCACCGCTTACGAGGTCACACGGTCGGGAGGCTAGCAGCTCGCATCGTAATCGCTGGGGCGGGCCGTCACGCGAGTAGGAGCTCGCCATGTAAATAATGGGATCGCTGCAGTTGTCGGAAGAGCTCACAGTAGACCGTTGTAAGAGCTCGTCTCAGGTAATAGGAGCTCATGGGGTAGAGCCGCTGGGAAGAGCTCGCCGTGCATCGTTGTAAGAGTCGTCCGTGTGCATAATAGAGCTCGCCAAGTAGCCGCTGGGAAGAGCCTGCCGTGTGCATCGTTGTAAGAGTCAGTCCGTAGATAACAGGAGTCATTACAGAGTCATGGGAAGAGCTCGTCAGAAGATCATGTAAGAGCTCGGGCCCGTGTAGATACAGGAGCTCGTCAAAGTGTAGCCGCTGGGAAAGAGCTCGTCGTAGACTCACAAGAGCTTATCCGTGGTAGGCTAGAAGCTCGTCAAGTAGAGCCAAGTGCAAGAGCTCGCTGTGACTGCTGTAAGAGCTCGGTCCCATGTAAATACTAGGAGCTCGCCAAGAGAGTTGCTGGGAGGAGCTCGCTTCAAGCAGATCATTGTAAGAGCTCCCATAAATAATAGGAGTCGCCAAGTAGAGCTTACTGGGAAAGCTCAATTTAAATAGTAGCTCGTCCACTGAGCCGAGGATGAGCCTCACAATATGAATGTAAGAAGGAGCCCGTCACCGAGTGCGAAAGGGCTCACAATGTAAATAGCAGGAGGAGCCCGCCTGCTTGAAGTCCAGCCAGTGGCCTGGCCATCGTACACAGGGCAGAGCCCGTCCATCCAAGCGGCGCGAAGGGCTCAATGTAAATGTGAGGGGTTTCGCCCATCTGAGTTGAGAGGGATGAGCCCCGCCACAGGAATTGTAAGAAGGGAGCCCGTCTATTCGAGTGCAAATAAGGGCTCACAATGTGGGGCCAGTGTGAGGGGGCCCACTCTGCTTGAAGTCCAAAGGAAGGGCTCGTCAATGTAACAGTAGCTCGGCCCATTTGAGTTGAGGGATGAGCCCCGTCAATATGAATTGTAAGAAGGAGCCCGTCTGTTTGGAGTGCAGCGAAGGGCTTGTCACTGTGAATAGTAGGGCTCGCTATTCCCGACTCGAGGGACGAGCCTCACACATGAATGGTAAGAAGGAGCCCGGCTCAGTCCGAGTGCACAAGGGCTCATCATCAGACAGCAGGCTCGTCATTCTCGAGTCGAGGACGAGCCTTGTCAATATGAATGGCGGGGCAGCGGTTCGCCTGGTCTGGAGTGCACAAGGCCTGGGCTAATGGGCCAGTAGGAGGAGCCCACCGTTAGAAGTCCAAAGGAAGGCTCACAATGTAACAGGGCAATGTCCATTTGAGCCGAGGGATGAGCCCCGTCAATATGAATTGTAAGAAGGAGCCCGTCTGTTTAGAGTGCAACCAAGGGCCTGCCACCGTGAATAGTAGGCTCGTCATTCTCGACTCGAGGGACGCGCCACAATATGAATGGTAAGAAGGAGTCATATGTCCGGAGCCGGGCGGCTCATCATGAATAGCAGGGGCTCGTCATTCTGAGTTGAGGGACGAGCCTTGTCAATATGAATGATAAGAAGGAGCCCACCGTCTCGAGTGCACAAGGCTCAATGTGGCCATAGGAGCCCTCACTGCTTGAAGTCCAAGCAAGGCTCAATGTAACAGTAGGGGTCGCCCATTTGAGCTGGAGGGATGAGCCCTGGCCAAGAATTGTAAGAAGGAGCCTGGGCCTCGCTTTGGGAGGCACAAGGGCTCACTACTATGAATATAGGTTCATCATTCGAAGCCGAGGGACGAGCCTCACAATATGAATAGGCATGGTCTCGCTCTGTCTGGGAGTGCAGCGAAGGGCTCGTCACTGTGAATAGCAGGGGCTCATCATTCTGAGTTGAGGGACGAGCCTTGTCAATATGAATGGTAAGAAGGAGCCCGTCTGTCTTCGGGAGTGCAACAAGGGTCACAATGTAAATATAGGAGGGAGCCCGTTCCTCGTTTGAAGTCCGGAAGAAGGGGCTCAATGTAAATAGAATTGCCCATTTGAGTTGAGGGATGAGCCCCGTCAATATGAATTGTAAGAAGGAGCCCGTCTCATGAGTGCGCCGAAGGCCTGCCACGTGAATAGTAGGGCTCGTCATTCCGACTCCCGAGGGACGAGCCTCTCACAATAAGGAATGGTGCAAGAAGGAGCCCACTGTCTGAGGCAACAATGGCCTATCATCGTGAATAAGGTGGGTCATTATCTCAGTTGAGGGACGAGCCTAATAATATGAATGGTAAGAAGGAGCCCGCCTGTCTGGAGTGCAAGCCAAGGGCTCACAATGTAAATATAGGAGGGAGCCCGTCGTTTGAAGTCCAGCAAGGCTCACACGGGGCCAGTAGGCTCGCCCATTTGAGCGAGTGGGATGAGCCCCGGCCAATATGAATTGTAAGAAGGAACCCGCCTGCTTGGAGGCAATAAGGGCTCACTGAATAGTAGGGCTCACATTCTGAGTCGAGGGACGAGCCTGCCAATATGAGCGGGAGTAAGAAGGAGCCTCGTCTGGTCTCGAGTGCACAAGGGCTCACACTGTGGAATAGTAGTGTCATTATCTCGAGTTGAGGGACGAGCCTCACAACATGAATGGTAAGAAGGAGCCCGTCTTCCGAGCGCAAACAAGGGCTCGCCATCAGCACAGAGGCCGGGCTATTCTGGAATGGCGGACGAGCCTCGCCAATATGAATTACTTGGCCTCGAGTCGCGGGCCTGCATGCTCCACCAGTATGGCGAGCCGAGTACGACTGAGCCGAAAGGGCGGCGTAGCCGAAAGCATGATGTAGCCGAAAGGGCACAGGTACTCGAGTGGCCATCGAGCCGAGTATGGCAAACAGTGGCGACTGAGCCGAGTGGCGATTGATGGAGGGCGAAGCGAGTGGCTGATTGAGCCGAGCGGCGATAGCCGAAAGGGCGATTGAAGCCGAGCGGGCGATTGCTGGAGTGGCGATTGAGCCGAGTGGCGTATGTAGCCGAGTGGCGATTGAGCCGGTGCGATGTGTTCGAGTGGGCGACCGAGCCGAGCAAGGGCGTAGCCGAAGCATGGCGTGGTAGCCGAGTGGCGACTGAAAGGTAGTGGGCGAGCAGCCGAAAGGGCGATTGAGCCAGGGCGCAGCCGAGTGGCGGCTGAGCCAGTGGCTATTAAGCCGAGTGGCGACATGAGCGGAGGGCATTGTAGCCGAAAGGGCGATTGAGCCGAGGTATGGCGTAGCCGAAAGGGCGTATTGAGCCGGCGGGCGTATGTAGCCGAAAGTATGACGGAGCTGCGGGCGTTGTAGCCGTATCGGCGATTGAGCCGAGTGGCGGCGTGGCTGAGTGGCGCATTGAGCCGAGTGGCGATGTAGCCGAGCGGCGACAGCCGAGTGGCGACGAGCCGAAGTGATACAGAAATGGCTCTGGGCGACGGTCGAGCCGACGCAGAGAAGGCGGCGATGCACTGAAACGCGCATTGAGCCGAGTGGCGATGTAGCCGAGTGGCGATTGAAACAGTGGCTCTAGAGTCAATGGGCGATTGGAGCCGAGCGGGCGATGTAGCCGAAAGGCGACATTGAGCCGAGTGGCGATCGAGAGCCGAGTGGCGCAGAGTCGAAGGGCGATGTAGCCGAAAGCGGGCGATGAGCCGAAAGGGCGCAGCCGAAAGTGGCAATGTAGTCAGTGGCGATTGAGCCGGAGTGGCGTTATGGCCGAGGAGTAAGCGATGTAGCCCAGTGGCTATTGGCCGAGTGGCGGTGAGGCAGTGGCGATTGGCCGAGTGGCGATTGGCCGGAGTCGCGTTATAGCCAGTGGCGATTGAGCCGGAGATGGCGATGGCCCAGTGGCGATTGAGCGGTGGCGATGGCTAGTGGCGGTGAGCCGAGTGGTTGTGGCCAGTGGCGATTGAGCCAAGTGGCGATTGGCGAGTGGGCGTTAATAGCCCTAGTGGCGATGTTCTTGAAGTGGCGATTGGCCAGTGGCGATGTAGAGTGGCGATTGAGCCGAGTGGCGATGTAGTCGAGTTGCGATTGAGCCGAGTGGCGATTGGGGCCGAGTGGCGTTGGCCCGGTGGGCGATTGGTAGGAGTGGCGATGTGGCCCAGAGTGGCGATTGAGCATAGTGGCGATGTAGCCAGAGATAGGCGATTTAGTAAGTGGCGATGTTACTGTTTGGTATGATTCTCTGAGGGCGGCGTGGCTTTGTCTTGGTAGGTGAGCTCGTCGAGTGAGCAAGCGGGCTCTGGCTGCAGGGGGCCTTGGCGCGTTGGCCGAATGGCGTGCTCTTATGGGATCTGCATGCTTTGGCGGATTAGGCGTTGCTCCTTGTGTTTGAGTTGATACCATCGATGCGTGTGATCGGTTGTTGTAAAGGCTATCGTTCAGAGGCGGCATCGTTGATGATGCCTTTTTCCAGCGGGCTGGGCCGGAGCTTGCGGGAGTCAGCTTAAATTTGGACTCGGGATTTTGTGTCTTGCAGGATGTGAGGCGTCTGGATCCTCGTCTGGATGAGCGAGGATCGCGACCACTGGCGATCTGGGGCTCGGACCCGAGCACTCTGCAGAGCTAAAGAAGAAGGGGTCGGCGAGGCTATGCGGAATGGCGTTCAGATCTGCAAGTCGGTTTCTTTACGAGGAGAAAGAGCTCTTTAGAGGGTGAATGTGTTTGCATGGGGTGTCGTCTAAGAGTGCATGCCTTTCTGCCGTGGGGTGGCCACTGTGTTATAGTGTATATTATTCCCAATTTGTGGAGTAGTAGGTTCTTTAAGATTGGATGTGATATTTATTGTCTTTATCGGATTTTTAGAAAGAGCTATTGAAGGAATAGTTTATTGAGAATTATCCTGTTTCCCTTATTGGTGAGATTTTGTTGGATTTGCAGGATAATATATTATTGAGAATTATCATACTTTCCTTATTGGCTAGATTTAGTCTGATTTGCAGGATGTGAGCCTTCCCAATTATCCATATCATCGGCCTTTGGGGCGAGGCAAGATTTGGAGCTTCGTTTGGTAGGCTAGGGGCAGGGTGTTTTATAGAGACACTTGCCTCTCCTTTGCTTTATTTGTAGTGAGTGAGCTGCCTTTATTTTCAAACATCGATATCTAAGGATGCTTTGTATGTGTGTATATATATCCTTTATGATATAATGAAATACAAATCATTATTTTCATCATATTTTCATGCATTACTATAGCTCTAAATTCAAAAAATATTGTATGAAGAGTTTCATCATTACAAAGATTAGAGTTCTTCTATGACTATACTTAAGGATCAAAATATCAGTAAATATGGATATATCGGTAATTGGATTTCTGGATATATTAGAAAGTAATAAGTAATATAGTGGATATTTTCTGAAATATATCAGAAAAAATAAAATTTATAAAAATACTTAGAAAAATTTTAAAAAATGATTAAAATAAGTAAAATACACATATTAGAGTTATTTAATATTACTAAATTAAATTTATAATTACTAAATTAAATATATAATTTAGTATTATTTTGAGTAGTTATTTTAATTCTAATTATTGATATCGAATATTATTTATCTGTTTGAGAAATGATTCATATAACATTAAGGTTAGATTAAAATCAAATGGATTTGGATAATCATTTGATTGTTAGATTGAATATGTTATTATTTTATATTATTCAGATATTATTTTATTTTTCTCTTATTATTACGAATATTACATAGATAATGAAAAAATTCAAAATATTAGATATTATAATATTAAATGAGATATATCAACTAAATAATATTTGAAATTTCTTAACTATATCTATATTTATTTATTAACAAATTAAATTATTTTTTATTTTTTTAATCCAGTTATTTTAGTTAAAACATATTTAATCACATTTAAAATAATAAATAAATTATTTTTATTATTTATATAAAATATTTTATATAAATGTTGATTTCTTATATTTGATAGTTGTGATGTGAATATTTTTATATTGATATTAATTTATAATTAAAAATTATCTTAATATTTGATGTTTATCAAATTAATTTTAATTTTTAAAATTTTGAAAATGAAAGTTATTGAAAAAAAGAAATAAAATGAAGCGATAATGTTAAATTAAATATTCATCAATAATTCAAGATAATATTAATTTTATTTGCATCTTATATGATAACAAAGCTTGTTGGTATGGTGGAAATGGAAGGTGCATTCCTTGCTTTTGGCCCAGGTTCGAATCAAGGAGGGCCATGAATTATAAAAAAAATTTAATGCTTTAGACTTCAGCCATAAAAATTGTCTGAAATTTTCTGTAATCGACTATCGCCAATATTTCTCGACATTTTGTTCCCTGACTATACTAGATCTTTACGGACAGGATGTAGTAGATAAATAAATAAGATGAATTTTATTCTCTAATTAAAGTGAATCGCAAGCCATAGGGACAAAAAAGCAAAAATGAAAATATTTCGCGTATTCCACACTACACCTGGTATTGACATAGGTCCACGTTATCTCACAATTTAATGGACCAGACAAGGGACAAAGTTTGGATTAAAGACGTTAATGATCAAAAGAATTGAGTTATCGATCTATTCATTTAAAGAAT
Organism: Tetrastigma voinierianum; assembly: GCA_016808115.1. Taxonomy (NCBI): domain Eukaryota; kingdom Viridiplantae; phylum Streptophyta; class Magnoliopsida; order Vitales; family Vitaceae; genus Tetrastigma; species Tetrastigma voinierianum. The sequence goes on from JAEQBH010001685.1 coordinate 143,483, forward strand.
AAAAAGACATTCAAAATAAATAGTTTATGTTTCATGGAAAAAAATTTACATTTTTAATTTATGTATAAATCCATATGTTTTATGGAGTATTTCAAAAGTTTTATGAATTTGTTTTTTCATCTAAATTATTTCAAGAACTAATAGGCAACTCTAGTTGCTGATTTAATTAGTTTGATGGCTCTACATGAATTAGTAGTATTTGGTCCTTCATTATCGGTTTAGGAATAACAATTGATCATGGAATGGTTAGACATCACAAACATGAAAATATTGAATACAGGATACATATTGTCTTTATAACTTGTATTTCTTAACCGTTATTTAGATTGGATGCGATGAGATCTAGAAATGCAATTTGATGTGGTGATAGGAAATGTGGTTAAATTAAGGAGTATTTGTTCCATTTTTTCTTCAATTAAACTGTATATGGTATTACGAGTATTATGTTTTATAAGGATTGAATATGAAGCATACATTTTACATTTGGTCGTTTTCTTAGTTTAGTCATCATGAAGGGTAAGCTATTCTCCTTCTTTCTACTAGAATTAGTTTGTGTTTGGTTATGATGCATTTTAGATGATATACCTAGTGATATTGGAATATGAGCATTCCATCCTTACTAATTAGAAAAGTATGTTTTGTAAATTAAAGGCGGGATATGGAAAATTTTGATGGTATTGTTTTAAGAGAAATAACTTATTTTCATCATTAGCTTAAGTGGTAAAACATTCATAGAAAAACAAGCAAAATAGCATAAAAAGGGGGGTTTTTAGTTTCAAGTTTCAATAAAAATAGTTTATTATTTTTGAATTAGAGTGTATGGTTCAACGACTATCATGATGGAAGTACTCGGTCTTAGTTATTATCAATGGGATGAAAGATTATATTAAAATTTTTGATGTTGGTGGGACGAAAATCAAAGTGTATTATAAATCTAAGTTCTTTGATTATTGTTTTTAAAATTATTATTAAGAATGATTTTTAAAAGCAATTAAGTGGCTGCATTTAGTGTTATTTGAAATGTTATTGTTATATAAATTTAGTATTTTATGTGTTAACATATTTTGAAACAAAAGATGATCAAACAGCATCCGTTTTAACATTTTTGCATTGTATTGTTTTCAAAAAAGTACGAATTTTGTTTATATTTTTGGCTTGTTTTTTGATATGATTTGAAAACACATGAAACCATTTATTATTGTTATCTGAATTTAGTGTTTTATGTGTTTTTGAAAACACGAAGAATAGTGTTCTTATTATTTGAAAACACAGATAACAATATTCTTGTTCTCCTTGAAAACTTTTATCGTTATTTGAATTTAATATTTAATATATTTTCCATAACAAAAAAACTAAAAATCGAACATGTTCCTCGTGTTTTCTATAATTAATTTTAAAAAACAGGAACGGAACAAACCTAGTTTTCAAAAATAGTAAACGAATTACATCACAATAATACTCCAACGGGCTACAGTGCAAATTGGGCTGAAACAAATGCCCAGACCGAACATATCTGGGTTGGGCCTTGGTCAACGTAAGATAAAACTAGAAGGGAAGACAGATGGGTAAAATTGGAAAATCGAAACCACAAAACGGGGAGTGTGGAAAAATCTATAAAAAACGAAAATGAAAGTATAATAATAATTTTCCGTAGAATTTCCCACCCAAATTCCTGCAAAAATTGCTAGGGTTTATACACTGAATAACACGGCGAACAGGGACGGAGAGGGGAAAAGATGGGGTCGGGGGCCGGGGACCCGCCACAGGCACCACCATCAGCGCCTGTACTGAGCAACCTGGTGTGCAATTTCCGACAGCAGCGGTGGGAATGGCGGCGGCGTCACCGGTGGCAGCGATGATGAACCCGGCGAGCTTCATCATCGGGAGGCTCCTATCTATTCCCGGGCTGATCGTGTTGGCGGTGGTTCGGGTTTGTCTCGTTCTCTTTTCCCGTTTCTGTTGGTTGTGATTTTCGTTTGAATCGTGAATTGTGTTTCAAGCTTCATGTATTGTTTTGAATTCAGTATTTAGATACTTTCCGTTAGGTTTATGAGAAATCTTACCTCCGCTTATTCAAAAAACTCTGTTTACTTTGTTCTTTGCGATGAAACAGATCGGTAGTGCTTCCGAACCCTAGATCGAAGCAGTAAGATATAGTGTTTGATGGAGCTTGATTTCTTGACTTTTTCTTTTCTTAATTTGTATATTTCAGTTCGAATCAAGATTATATATAATTACTAAATTTCTATTGGTTTATTTTACAACGAAGGTCCAAAAAAGATCTGTGAAGAAAAGGGAGGTTGGTTTTTGTTGGTGTGTGTGTGTGGGTTGGGGGGAAGGGGCGCGAAGATTTGAGGTTCTTTTCTTTTGACTTGCCTGGTTAAGTAAGATATCATATGTTAAAACTAATATATTTAGAAAAGTTCAGCCTCTGTGAACCATTATATGATTCCACAGTTAAACTTCCTTTCCCCCTCCCACCTCTACCCTCATTTTTCCTCAAACTTTTCCTGAGTCTAAAGTTATGAGAGAGTTTCCTCCCTTTCAACTGCAAGCTTTGCTCTGCTTATTGGTTTTCTAGTTCAAATTTATTTTCTGGACTGTTTATTCAAAGATCATTTGGAAGTAGTTTGGATTATGGTACAGCTGGGTGTTTATAGAGGTAGAGAAAATGAAATTGTGGGTAAATCCATGGAGAATGACTAAGGACAATGGAGAAGTAGGGTGTTAGATTTTAATTCTGTTTTTTAAGGATTCATGAAAAGTTCTAATTCCAATCTGATCAATGATGTAGATTTTAGTTCTAAGTTAGTATAAGGAGGGTGGTTGAGAATGTAAATAGGAGCTCAACACCCATCTGGTGATCGTCAGGGAATACCGTTTTATAGAAGATTGGAGATAGCAACAGGGTGTTTTTTCGAGCGCATATGCATATGCATATGCATATGCATATTCATATATATATATATAGATATATATATATATATATATAGATATATGTATTGGTATGTCATGTAGCATCTACATTAAGTGGTTATTGTTTTCCAAATGTGTGTACCTGATGACTTTATATTGGATTTATACTACTAGTCAGGTTCCTGCGACATGTTGCCCTTCTTCTGTATTGCATGTTGAGCATGTGGATCTACTACTGAGCTTATTGAATGTCAAATTGCGAATGAATTTTGCTATTGTATGTTACAGCTTTGAATGTTGCCTGGTACAAGAACTTGGGTCTTGAGGAAGGCATGTTGAGTGTGAAGTCACAGGTTTTGGGACTGGTTTGTAAATCTTTTTGGTTTGGAGGAAAACATGCATGTGGAAATACTATTTTGAGGTATCTACATGTGTGAACGAATCAGTTGCTGCTACACGAAAAATAAATGCATGCCCCCTGGCTTTGTTGGTAACCATGGTCAGGAAATTTGCTTGGGAAGGTGACTGGTGTGGGCTTCAATCAAAAATGAATTTTTTGAATGTCAGCTGTTCATGATATTTCATGAGGAATTTGCATTAAGAACCTCAATCATCACATTGCGTGGTTTAAGAGGAGTTTGAATTCCTCTGGCATCAGATGGTATTATTTTAAGCTGTAACCATCAGTGAGGCTGGGTTATATCTGATCCATTTCAGTAACTTGGAACACTGGAGTTTTGAGCTTTTCTAGTCCCTGGCATTGTTTTCATATAAGGCTATGTATGTTGAGCATTGTGGTTTCAGTTTTTGGTTTCATTGGTTTCTTTAAAGTTGTGGTCATGCATATTGGATTTGAATAAGAGTTTATAAGCAGATCTATGATTTGGACCTATCCAAAAAAGGAGCAGATGTGTGGTTTGGCAGTCATTATGAGACCCAATGGTTTGGCTCCAGGCCCCAGGGTATGATTTTTCTTTACTTGGGTGGTCGATTAGTAACTAATTTGGAATCCTACTTTTTGGACTTGTCATGGTGGGTGTGAATGCATGTTTAGGAACTTCCAATATGTGTCACTGTCTTGCTCCCACTAAATTTCCGTAGGTTTTCTTATTGTTTTTACTTTGATGAGCAGTGAAGCGATATTGAACGATGCTGCAGTTTGGATGATAATTCTTCCCGGAGTCTTCATGCATGTATCTGTTATTTCTTAGTTGAGGGAACTATGGAAAGACAGATTATAACATGGAATTGCATATTTTGGGTTGGATATACTGATGTTGTCTCTGCCTGCTGTCTCGGGAATGAAATCTTGAGCATGATATGGTTGGGCGGTGATATATTTAGTAATGTTGTTTTGAAGTAAAACTGTGGACTTTCCAATTGAATCTCTTCTTGCAAGATATTTAGACGGTTTCTGGAAAGAAGTGAGCAAACTGGTAGCAGATAAAGTCATGAATTAATTTTGCCATTAACATTCCAGTGGAGTTTTTTTGCTGTGTTGGTCTTGCCGCTTCTATTGGGAAGCACATTTGGGTGGATGTTCTGAACGAACTTTCGTTGGGTTCTATTGTGTTGGCACTGAATCCTATTTTGTTAGGTATCCATCCATCTTTTGTATCTGCTGGTGGCAATTGCAGATGAAGTTCTCTTATATATTGCTACTGAGGCACCTCATTAAGTCTTGGTTGCTCCATCTCTATGGTTTTGGGTTGATTTCAGATGTTTTAAGTTAAGCATAAGTTTTAAACCTAAAATAGCTTACAAGATAGGACGATGCAGCTCTTGGCTTTAGGAACACAGGGTTTGTCTTGGACTCAAGGATTTTGATGAGTTATCATATTTGGTTAATTTGGGTAACTGTTGTATGTGTTCATTGCTCCAGTTATATTGACTAGTAACATGGTTTACTAGCTTGAGAAGTTACAACAAAAGCAGTTGCTGTGTGGGTTCTTTCTCATCCATTCCATATTAATATGTTGTTTTTGTCCTACTCCTGACAAGAAGGTGCAGAATGATGGTAAATGTCCTTGCCAACTTAGTTGGGATTATTAGCTCCTTCCATGGATTAAACCTTCATATAACCTTCTTCATGCTTCAAACTTTTACTCCTATTTGCTTATCTTTGGACTACTGGCCTTTTCAGGATATAAATTCGTGCAAGTTCCACCTCTCCTGTCAGTCGGCGAAATCCTGATCTATTCTAATTCTAATTCGATAATTTGGATGGCTTGCCACACAATCGTGGATTCAGCAGTGAGAGGGATCCTGGTAGGTATCGAAACCATTCTCCCCCTTATGGTCGAGGAAGGGGTGGTAGCCGGTCATTTGGTAGAGGTTTGGATGGGCCTGGGTTTAGTCCTGGCCCCTTCAAAAGTGGGAATTATAGAAACAATCCAAATGCGTCAAAGAGAAGGAGATTAGGTTTGCCCAGATCCTCTGTAAGGCCATTTCTTTTGTTTTGTATTATTGAAGCTGCTTTTATTTACGTGTAATGTTTTCCCTTGCATGATTGTAAAGCATTTTATTGGTAAGAGTACTGCCTTTTTATCTATAGTGCCTTCAATTAACATTCTACTAGACAGCATCAAATTAACATTTCGCCTATAGTGTTTTGACTATACAGTTTACCAACATCCTTTTTTTCTCCATTTCTTTAAAGGATAGTTTTGAACACAGCAGTAACCAGGAATTTTGTTTATGCGATGCATATCTTTTGTCCTGATGCTTTTATGAATTGAATCTTCAAATGTGCTTTTCCCAAAATCTCATTCAGTCTTTTTATTACATTTCAGATGTGGAAACCTAAACTTTGCAAGGCGGGAACAGTGTAACAACTGCAACAGATATCGTGATGGACCTGGAGGAAGTCCTCGAAGAGGTTATCCCGGCCCACCACCACCTCCTAGGCGCTTCTCTGGTCCTCCAGTGAATCATCGTTCTCCTCCTGGGAGGACTATGAATAAGCGGCTATAGGTCACCTCCAGCGTGGGCCAGAGATGGGCCTAGAATTTGGTGGTGGGGCTCCATCACATCGTAGGCATGATGGCAGGTTTCCTGATCATAACATGATAAGGAGAGATGGGTTGGTTGTCCGGCCATGACTACAGGGAGAGGAGCAAATTTGATAGGCCAGCCCCATCGGATTGGGGTCGTAGGGATCGTGGAAGAGACAGCTTCTTCAGCAGCAATGAAGGGAAAGGATACCAGAGGCGACCACCATCTCCTTCACCTCCACCACCACCACCGGTGCTTCCCCCTCGTGGCCGGGAGCCCCGATGGGGACGTGTTATCCAGAGAGAGGAGCCGGTCTCCTGTCAGGGTGGCCTCCGCCAAAGGACCTCGACGGGATATGTATATGGGCAATTAGAGATGATCGGCACGGGTATGGTATTAGGCGAGACCGTTTTGGTGGTGAACAATACTAGCCACTTCACTTGCAGTTGTAGGTGGCAGATGATGATCTTTGTCTATTGTTCTGGGTTTATTAGGAGAGGAAATGAGAGAGCCACGCATTCAGAACTGAAATTCTTGTTTCTTGGTATTTTTTCTGGTCATAAATTTTACACTTTTGACTTACCAGTTACCTCCATCCTTGTTGGGATTTTTGCTCGCCTCTTGTAAGATCACACTGTATATTTGGTAGTGTTATCAAGTTTACATTTTGCAAGATCACCTGCATTGATTTTCAAATCCTTCGTAGTCTTCTAGTTCTAGATTTTGCCACCAAAAGATTGAATCCGTAATTTCAGTACGGGGTTTTCACGTCTTTGTGTGATGTGTATGGAGCGAATTCTGTGAACTCGAAAGCTCTTTGTGAAAAAGATTTGGAAATCAGGGATTGTATTGCCGCCTTTTTCAAAGAAATTTCAGTCGTGTTAGGGAGGTGGTATTATCATAAAATTAAAGTTTTATTTTTAAAAATCATAAAAATAAATATGTTTTGTAAGAATTATGCAATAATTTTCTTTTATTTAAAGATATTTTTTGTTGTTTCATATATGCAAAAAATACGAAAATAAAAAATAAAAAATGATTTTTGTGAGATTAGTTAAAAAGATGATTGGGAGTGACAAGGGGAGGAAATCTAGAACTCGTTCCCAATATGTTAACTTAATTTAAAAATAATAATAATAACAATTATTATGATTATTGTCCTTGCCACAAACTAGTTTAATTGGAAAAGGGGAGAAAACCATCAGGTTTTTTAAAACTTGAAAATAAGAGTCAATGTGAAATAATTATGATTGACATAATTGCATAGATTTCTTAATTATGTACAACACTTCCTTACTTTTGATCAAATTCTAACTATTATTGTTTAGGTTCAATTCAATTTCAGTACCATTATTGGGCACATCTGGTTATACATATCAGGAGAATTTATAGAGGAGATAAAGAAAAAGAAAGATCCCAATTTCCATCTAATTTGAAGCTACCGCCTATGATAATCAGATAATGTTCTTACAAAAATGATTACTAAAGCAAATAACATTACCCACATTTCGGATATAAAATTAATTGACATTTGGAACTTCCTAGTTCCTGTCCGAACAACAAATTTGTGCTTGATTTATTATCATTAAATTTGTTAATTTCCAAAAAATAATTTTTTATCATTTATTAAATATTGTGCATAATATTTGTTTAAAAGAGATAAACTACCCTAAATTTGTTGTGAATATAACATTTCTCATATTTTTTTCTTGAAAAATAATCAATTTCAGACAAAAATATGTTTACATTATCTCTTAAAATAATAAGTTATTTTATAAAAATAACGTTTTTAAGCCGTATTTTGGGAAGTGGATTTTAGGGAAGTGCTAATCGAATCGTAGCTATTATTATTAATTCATTAATTTTAAATTTTTAGAATTTTAATTGCTTAATTAAGGATTACAAACTTAAATAAAGATATTTAATTTGAATTTACAGAGCAACACGAAGGGATAACAATAAATAAAAAGTAAAAAAAAATTCAAAAATTGCATTAATATCTTTAATCATATATCTGGTCCGTCCATTATGATCCTTATTCCAAATAAAGAAACCCAGACCGTACATTTAGAACCTTACCTTACACCATCGCTACCGCTAGTCAACAACTTGGGAGGCCTTTTAGCGCCAATTTTATTTTTATTTTTATTTTATTTTAACAAACGAAACCTCCGACTTCCCACCATATCAGACCATTGGAAATTCGTGCTCCCCAATCAACAGTCGCCACGTCTGTCTCCGAGTGTAATTATTATTTTACTCCGTATCTAATCGACAGACCACCAGACTTTCGTGGTCTGAGGGCAGCTGAATACTAACACCTCTCCACATCCCTCACACCACTTTCGTTGCTAATACGTACTCTCCTTGATCGGACGGTCAAAAGCTGACCCAAACACATTCCTATGAATTCTGGCCGTGGGATTATTTATTTCAATATTGGCCGTCAGATGGGAGTATCAGGCGAATCTCACCGTCAAATATTTACAAAATTGAATTTCAAAAGCTCGAGAGAGGGAGGAGAGACGAAGGACGCCATTTTGCTCTCTTCTCTCGTTTCCCTTCTTCGTTTTCTCTCTCTAGACCCCCTCTTTCTCTCTCTTCTTTCTTATCTCCTTGTTTGGATCGGAGTTCCATTGATTCAGGTCAAAGCGCTGCAGTTCCCGGCTACCATTCACCGGATTCCGCCGTGAATCTCGAGCTGCGGAATACTGGATTTTTTTTTGTCTTTTATGCAATTGCCATGTCATTCGAAGGTATTTGATTGAGTTTTGGATCTGAAAGTTGAGTAAATTTAAGTGGTTTGTGGAATTTGTGGTGAGGAATCAGTGGATTGAGTAATCATTGGTGTGAGAATTTGGAATTAGGAGGGTGTTTTATTTTATTGTTAGAGTTTTGAATTTGAATTTGATGGAGCAAGGTGGGGAGGATTTCCGCAAAGGTTCAATCGGATACGGCAGGGACGGCTCTGTGACGTCGGATATTCCACCTAAGCTCATAAGACGGCTGGATTTTACGGCTTATGGTGGTTTCATCGACTGGTAGTCTTGCCAGACACCCTGATCTCAGCCTCAGGCACAGTCGCAGCAACCAGTGGCGATACCGGTGCACCCCAGACGACTCATCCTTCGAAATTATGAGGGTTGTAAGTTTCTGAAATTGTCTCACTGGCTTTCATTGAACTTGTATTTTGTTCGGATAATTGGCTTTTGAGTTTGAACTGCTTAATTTTTTTGGAAATTTGGGAGGTTTTAGTTTGAATTCTTTTTAATGACTGTTACTTATCTTACTATGTCCCACTCTCGCTGTTGCTCTGATTTGTTTTTTTTTTTTTGTTTTTCCTATTTTGATTAAAATTTTTTTTTTATCAATTGCAATTATTTATTTCATATTTGTTAGAGGTGTACATCATATGTGTTGTTTCAACCTTATCCAATCATATTACAAATTTTCATTTTCCAAGTTGGCATTAGCACAATGAATTTTGTCAAACGTATTCTTGAGGTTCCCAATTGATATATATATATATATATATATATATATATATATATATATATATATATATATATATATATATATATATATATATATATATATATATATATATATATTACTTAGGTTATTAATAATAAACGTATTTAGCAGCATACTTGAATTTAAAAAGTTGAACAGGCCTCTCTGTAAGTGTAGAATGGTGAATTGGACTAAAATAGTGCATTGATTCCTTGATGTGGTGAAGCAGAAAATTTGGTAAGTATGTGGAGAATCTGATTTTGTATTGCTATGTGGTGATCTCCTGATAATTTGATTTGTTTTTGTATATTTCAGCTGAAATATCATTTCCTTTTCCCTCCTACATTTAAGAAAAAAAACCGAAGGATCTGATCTATGATAGAAACTTGCTGTTATTCTCCCCAGCCCCACAATAAGATTTATCAGCCGCAACAAAGATTGTGCATGTGTGCATGCCCCCAGCTTGTGTGTGAATGAATATAGAAGTCAGTCTGATGTTGATAATATGTGCTATATTGAGATTTTGATTTATTATGTTGCTTAAATTTTGAAGTGTAGAATAAGAAATAAACTACTTATTATTGCTCCTTTTTTTGTCGCTGGCTAATTTTGAATTGGGTAATAGGCATGGTTGTGGGCTCTTGATTCTCTTGAATATATGATGCATTTATGTATAGGATTTTTTGTACAAACTTGAACTTTGTCCAATTCTAAATGCTCATCCATATATGTATGCACAATGACATTACTTTGGGAAAACTATTTGGCGTGGAAAACTTGATATAGAAGCTCAATCATATTATTTTTTGATTAGTAATAGAAGCTCAATTATATTATTAATTTTATTATAACATATCTCCTTCCTTTTCAGGAAACCAGAATCCCCCAGATCACGACCAAGACCCAATATTGATGTAAAAGATGGTACTCCAAAGAAGCAAAAACAATGCAACTGCAAACACTCTCGATGCTTGAAACTGTGAGTATTTACCTCTCTACATGCACCTTATTATGAAGAAACACTTCATTGAATTGATTTTTCTTCTCCTTCTGAATTGTTATGGTGATATAATTTAAGTGAATTTCTGCACAAATTACTCCACTATGTAGATTTAGGCTTTGTGCTGCAGTGCTATTCTTATGTTTCCCACTAATACCATCTTGGTTGTTGGTTTGTTTTGTTGTAAATGTTTTATATGAACATAAGCATTTAGTTTTACTCTTTTTCCTTTTACTGACAAAATAAAATAAAATTTCTTATAATTCTGAAGGTCTTGTGCAGGGACATAATGTGTCATATCTTGTGTTTTTTCACGCCTTGACAACTATATCTGGTTATCGTATCTACCTTATGTGCTCTACAGAGTAAAGAGTAGATTATTAATAGAATCAAACTTGAAAACTATTGATACCTGAAAGAAGGAAGTGCCAAAAAGATTAGTTATGTAATTGACATCTTCCATAAATATAGTGGAAAACAGATATGAATTTAGTTGCGGCTGCATATGTTTATATAATTGTCAACAGGGTTGTAGCTAACAAATAATTGTTGCGTGTCTCTAGTTTTACTCAATAGATAGTAATCATACCTTAAGCATGGTTAATTATTTTTGTTTTATTTTTGCTGGTATTGTTCTTAACCACTTCATACAGCCGATTGCTCAAGACCTTTTGTCCCCAAAGAGGTTGCCTAGCTCAAACGGCTTTCGTATATATCAGGTCACCTAATTAACCTAACCTAGCTTGCTTGTAATATCCCAAGCCAGGTTATGTAAAGTGATTTTGTATGATGCAAGAGCGTACCAAAACATAGAATCTCAATCTATGTTCCGTGCACAACATATTTGGAGTTCCTTGACATTCTCCAGTTTTATTTCAATAATTTCTATATTATACATGTTAGTTCAAGTAATCACTCTTATATTGAATATGAAGCTGAATCTGGTAATATTTTGTGTCAGGTATTGTGAATGTTTTGCATCCTGGAATATGCTGTGATGGGTGCAACTGTGTAAATTGTCTGTGTGAAAATGAGGCTGCTAGGCGAGAAGCTGTTGAAGTTACCTTGGAGCGTAATCCAAATGCTTTCAGGCCAAAAATTGCTAGCAGTCCACATGGGGCTCGGGATAACAGGGTGGGTATAGATTGCTTAAACTAAGATTGGTCTACTTAGATATCCTTCTTATTAAATTTTAGCTACAAACTACTGCTATCACCTTGAATCTTTTAAGTTTAATATTTTTTTCAAGAGCCTGAGTGCTAATTTACTAGTTAAAAAAAATTGTTGGTGCAGTTGGTGTTCCAGAAGGGAATTTGCATTAACCTGTATCTAACTATTAAGATCATCCTTTTTTACATTGTTTTTGGGGGCAAATTTATTATGCGGTTAACATTCCTGATATTGATTTCTATGTACTGAATGAAAGTGTACTAAATTCTATGAATGAGAGTGTATGTCTTTCTGGTTATCAGCAGAAGGCAATATTCTTCCAGTTTTGTGCATGAAGGAGCACAGTGCGTTAGAATCAGACATAATTTCTTGATATGGATTAATTGGTTATTTTGTTTAGATTTATAATTTTCCATTGTCGTATACTTTCGGCTGTCTTAGCACTTCCAACATTTACTGAAATGTTGTAATTCCATTTCTGCAGTAACTAAAGTTTTTGGTACCATCTTTTTATTAATTTACCTACACTTTAACTTTCCGATCTTGTTTTTAAATGCCAGAACTATGTGATGTAATCTATCTGTCCTCTTTTATTGCTTTCCCTTATTTTCTAAGATGCTAACTGGTTCTGAAGTGGATAGATAAGTTTCCTCAAAATAAAATTCTTCACTCACTAGTCTGTAGTTAGCACCACTTAAAATATATTTTAGGTTGCATCTGTCATCAATTAAAGTAGCATTTTGTTAACCTCTGTAATAACTTCCAAAAGGCAATTGTTTTTTAAGACACTTTGATAATAGGTTTTGTTGCGTTTGTGGAACAAAAGAGGTTATATTCTCATTTTTAAATTTGGTTTTGCAGAAGTTGCCCAACATGCTTTGGCTTCTATATTTGTGCTTTAAAATTTTAGCCATCCATTATCCCCTGTAACTTTGATCTTTCTCTAACCATCTGGTTAAAATTTGATCCGGACATTCTAACAAGTAAGAGTTCTTCCTTTTGGAGTGTTAGTATTGAGTTTTCTGACTGATTTGAAACATTTAGGTTCTTTATTTAGAAACAAGACTTTATCAAATAATTGGATGCTTATATAGAAATTACTAATTATATGGTTATACATAAATCAAGTCAGCCCACATGAAAAGTAGAAGAATTTCCAATATTATTGGTCCAAATAGTATAGTTCTTAGTTGATACTTTTGGTGAAATAGAATGACGTATGACCAATCTTATGATATCAAAATTGTTGTTTATTGTTGAGAATGTTCAACTACTTCCCTCCTAGGAGTCACTTATTGCTCTGTGCCAGATGGCTTTTGATTTTTCTGTCTTTTTCATGATTCTTTATACGGCATGATAAAAATATCTGACACTGCTATAAATGGACCAAGAGAAGAGAGAATCCCTGATGTTCTCAACTAATAAATTAAATGGATACCTTACTTTAGCAACTGTTTCCTATTGTGTTGCTTGCTACTGTTGACTGACATTTCGACTGCTTTGGAATAAATGTAGGAGGAGTCTGGGGAAGCTTTAGTGTTGGGAAAGCATAACAAGGGATGCCATTGTAAGAAATCAGGGTGTTTAAAAAAATACTGTGAGTGCTTCCAAGCTAACATCCTTTGCTCTGAAAATTGTAAATGCATGGACTGCAAGAACTTTGAAGGAAGTGAAGAGAGACAGGCTCTTTTCCATGGAGACCATGCCAACAGCATGGCATATATCCAGCAGGCAGCTAATGCTGCCATCACTGGAGCTATTGGATCCTCTGGCTTTGGTTCTCCTCCAATATCCAAGAAGAGAAAAGGTCAGGAACTGTTTTATGGACCCACATCCAAGGATCCTTCTCTTCATAGGCTTGCGCAATTCCAACAGGTAGCTTATTTTCATATCCTTGTTGCAAATTTGCAATATGGGTTGGTGCAAAGTTACAAATTGATGTTATTATTTTCCAATACGATTCCATTTTACATCTGCTCCATGTGGTTTGTCCTTTTCTATTTGGATAAATGAACTGATTGTTATTAAATAATCAGCTCTGCATGGGTATGCATGACCACAGTGCATTACATTGATTTATATTATGCATTCACCTTTATTTTACTGTTGATTTATGATTTTTGTAGTTTTCAACTAAATGATTACCATCCTGATTGTATTCTTAAGTTTATTTTATCTATGTTTATCAGGCAAGCCATATCAAAGGCTCTGTAACCACGTCCTCATTGTCTTCTGCCCCTGTTTCTCGTGTCCCTAATAGTGCAGCATCAGGCACCTCAAAATTTACTTACAGGTACTCAATAGTTGTGTTTGTAGAAAAACCTGCTCTTGCTCATTCACAGAACTAACTTGTTATGGTTAAAGGTCTCTCTTAGCGGACATCATTCAACCACAGGACTTGAAGGAGCTCTGCTCTGTTCTGGTAGTAGTATCAGAAGAAGCTTCCAGAACATTTGCAGGTATGCTTTAGTCAATGGCTTAGACCGTGTTGTACCCAAATCATGAATCCATCTCATATGTATAAAAATGTTTGTGCATAAGTTTTGTCATGCATGTGCATGTGTGTACAATTAAGAGTTAAATGTGTAGTTTCATGTGATTATTTTCTGTAATAGGTCTTATGTATAATCTACTGTGAAGTTCTGGGTATTTGTTTACTGCATTAGTGGAGCTAATCTAGTTTTAATAGGGATAGAAAGAAAGAACGTACACCAAGAAATGGGTTTTATTGTTTGATTGTTTTGAAATTAACACAACATATCTTTAGGCATGTAAAACATTTTATGCTTTCTGAGCAACTCCTAATAAGATGGAATCTTTTATGCATATGATTGTAGAATTCTTGGACAGTTTCATGTTAAACATATTAAAACTGTCATCTTCGGGTTTTTTTTTTTCCTTTTATTACATTCTGTATGATTATGTTTAGTACTTCTGATAGTATGTCAAGTTCAGATATCTCATTTTACTCGAAACTCATGTACATCTCAAGTTACATATCAATTTCAAACGAACTCTTTGGAGCATGATGTCGGACATAATTTTTGAAATTATGCATATTTTGGAAGATAATTTGAATGAAAGGTGCAACCATTGACAGGACGACCAGAACTCAATGCGGTTAAAGACCTGCTTAGTCTCTGAAGTATCCCCACTACTTACAAAATTTTTCTTTTCTTTTCTTCTTCATGGTCATCTGCATTATATTTGATTACACAATATGTAGGTTTCTCACATGGAGTGGGATTCTGTGTCGTGAATTGATTGTCAAAGAGGTGTTTCTTTGGAATTTAATTAACCTTACTCCTATTTTTTACCTACAAATGCATTTTTTGGGATGCATCTAATAAATTGAATTTATTTCATTTTTGCACTGCTGAAGGCAAACATCCATGGTGACGAAGTTTGAACATGCTTCCTCAGTTCATTTTTCAATTCTTGTGTTTTTGCATGTTAGGACTCATCATGGCAGTATAGTATCCCCAATTTTTGTGTATTTTTTATTTAAAAATGGAAAGGGAAAGGGAATTTTGATACTCTCGGAATCTTTTTTGGTGATATCAGCTATCCTTATTAGTTGTGCTAATGGCAATCGACAGATGGACCATGAAACTGAGAGCTAAGTACAGGAGGTGTAAAGACAATCTCTGAACATTTAAGGCTAAATACGGGAGGTGTAAATGATGTTTACCTATTGATCTAAGGGAAAGCAGCATTCATCTATGTGATCATTTGAGCAATCTCATGTTTTAAGATTTTGGGCTAAAAACAGGAATGTTGACTAATTTGGTCAGTCTGCCTTGAAATCTGGAATTTAATTTTACAACTAACCATGCCATTTTTCTCTTGGAAGAAGTTAAATGGTATGTCAGGGAGGAATCTCCATGATCAGAAAATGTCATGGGCCACCTGGTCTGTCTCCCATGAAATTTTTATTGTATTGCTTTGACTGGGAAATTAGGTTCTGCACATTACCCTTCTCATTAGTCATTAGCACACAAGCTTCAAACTTTGGCTTTTAACTGATGTGCATTATGCTTTTATTTCATTATTCTTGTCACTAATCTCCCTAAGTTGCCTTCAACTGTAAGCCTATAGCAAAGGGGCTTTCCACTCAGGTTGCAATAGCCCTAATAAAGACAATTTTTCGAGCACCTAATAACCTTTTCAAGATTATGAAAGCTTTGATCTAACCATAAGATTGATCCATTGCCACATCCAAATGAATTTTAGTCTTGCCTTCAATCTAGCTCTTCATATGTGAAGGAGCTCAATTACATTTTATTTCATTATTTTTGAGCTCTTTCTTAATGTAATTGAACCTAGCAACCTAAGAACTACTTCATCAGAAAATTTTACACTGAAGTAAATCATTGTTTCCAGTTTTTATCTGGCACTAGAGAAGCCAGTCAACCTATTATTTCTATTCACATCCCAGCAACATTTCACCTCTTCATATTCATGAAGAATGGTATCTGTTATTTTCTCCCATTAAATCTTTGACAGAATGGGATTTCTGCTAATTTTTGGTTTTCAATGCTTCCAGACAAAGAAATGTGATGGAAAAGCCTGCAGAAGAACGAGTGAAACTTCTCATGCTTCATCGACTCAAGACAGGTTACAAAGCCAGAAGGAATCTGGCGTTGAGAAAGCTGTGGCTGATGATTGCTCAAGTAGAAACCGGGCTGATAAAGTTGGGCCTGTGATTCCAGTTCAGATGGAGGGATGTGCAAAGAGGCCCAATGTCTCCTGGAACCCTAGCATTGATGTCACGATGAGCAAGATACAATGTTCATGGCAGCTGCCTCCCTAATGTGTGTTAAGGGCCATAAGCTGCAGCATCTTCCCCAATTGCCTTATGGGCAAAGGTATAACAGAGGCATATGCGGAGCAGGAAAGAATTATCTTGACTAAGTTTCGTGATTGTCTTAACAGGCTCATCACTTTTGGAGAAATTAAAGGTAAAAGTTTTCTATCTTATTCTAAGTTTTTTGGTTGGATTGAAAATCTTATTAGCCTGCCTGGCCAAGATTTCCCAAATCAATGGCCATCTTTTCGAAATAAAGTACACCCTGGATTTTGGAAATTTCACTTGATTCCCATTATTAATTGTTTGTATATTGTTTACATGAATGAGTTATTTGACATTTAATGGCACCTTTGTATTAAACTCTACAGAAACGAAGTGCTCCTCGCTATCCAGAACTGAATCAGGAGGTCAAAATGACCCGTTCAGCAACGGCACTGCTAATGTCAGAACCGATACTGGCAATCAACAGCTGCCTGTCAGCAATGGTGTTCCAAAACCTCCTTTTCCTCCTGCAACTAAGATGTCTCAGACATTCACTACAGCCACGGCAGCAATATCACTTCTCAAATAATAATACCTTGCTTTCAAGAGCCTTCAACAACCCACACTGAAAATGGGGATATAAATCTAAAGACCGAAAAAAGAGTTGTAAAAAGATTTAAGACAGAAATTATTTAAGGTATGCTCTACTGCTGCATAAATTTATAATATTTGGCTATTCTTATTCCGGATCGTCTTCAATGCAGTGAAAGTATAGTTTTGGGCTCCCAATTGTTAGAACTGACGAGGGTTTGATCCACATTCCTTACTTTACTCCATTAATATATTCTTAAATTAGTTTTTTCAGTCTCCCAGCTACAGTTTGAGCACAGGTTGTGTAATATGCAGAGAGAGCCTTGTAATTGCATCGAGATATCGGTAACATAACCGAAGAGTCACGGCTATGTTTTATACTGTGATTTTCTTTAATCAAATTCAAGATTGCCCCAGAGAGCACAGAGCAAATTTTACAAATTTTGTTTTTTTCATGGGATTTTGTAACTTCCCTTTGTTTATGTGGGTGGGTTTTGATGTTGCAAATAGATCACCGTTTCCTTGTAATCATGTTACCTTTTTGGTTCATTGATTCACTTTTCATTACCTTTCAGGTAGAGAATTACTTCATATCCCTATAAAATTCATGACCTGATCAGGCTTGTATGTATGATTGCTGTTTATAATCCTTTCACCCATTTTCCTTTCCTTTTTGGTCGGTTACTTGAATTAGCATCTTAGTTGGATTAGGATATTTTGTCAGGTGAGGGTCATTCAGTGATTCACAATTAACCTCGCGGGACTTCAAATAATTGATGAACGATAATATATTCTCTTAGAAGCCTAGAGGTGGGAATTTTGTTTTCCAGCATAAAGTATAGCATAAAAACATATGGTCTTGTTTGGTTTCTGTTTTTAAAAACGGTTCTTGAGAATAATTTTTGAAAACATAATTTTTGTATTCTTTAGAAACTATTATTGTTATCTGAGTTTAATGTTTTTTATGTTATCTATGTTTTTAAGATAAAAAGAAATTGAGAATCTAACGCATTTTCTTGCTTTGCTCTTTTGTTTCTTTAAAAATAAGAACCAAATAAACTAAGTTTTTTTTTTTAACATTTATTTACTTTACATATTACATTGTAGTATTTTGTTTTTATGAAGATTCGAGCGTGAACCTCACCCTTTACCACTTGAGTCAGGAGAGAATGGATGGCAAGTGGACGGTACTTTGATACTTATCCCCGCCCTCGTCTTAATTGATCAAGATTGGTATATGCTTAAACTGGTCTAATCCAAGCTTGAAATTTTTAAAAAACTAAATTGAGTTTGGGACGGCTCTGGTTTAACCTTGTTTGAAGTTCTTGCTCCTGCTTCTGGCTACCTCATACCAACAAGAGCTAATTTTCCCTCAAACATCTTCCCTTATCTCATTCTCCATTTAGATCTCAACCCCACATTATCATTCATTCATTGAGAAATTATTAGAGAAAAGAATTTCGTAGTCATCATCGGTTGTTACTTGGATTGTCTCGATATTCGAAAGCATCACACACGACGTGAACTTACAAAAAAGTGGGTCTAATGATGTGTGCCGCTTGCCTGGTCCGACAATCAGTCAACGAAGCGACAATATAAAAGTGAATTGGGGCCGTGAATTGGAGTCGTGATGGTCTTTCCCTCAGTATGGTGTCTTTGTTTTATACTCGAATTCTTCATGAGTTTAGAAAGATAATCTCGTGATTTTGGCAGGATCTATTTTTCCTCTTATCAAGGACCACAGTTATTCTCTTGTTAAGGATTAATGTTTTTGAGGCGCAGAGATTCGATACTGGTATTGGCCGTGATGTATCCGACGCACTTCCTCCCAATATAAAGCAATCCATAACACACTTTCTATGCAGAGGATGGCCAATCGGGGACTCTGGATCCTAGACGGTTTTAGGACTCCCACCGCCTGGTCAGGGTTCCCGTGTGGTTTCAATATGTGGGCTTCCAGCCTTCAAGGTGGGCAAGGTAGTGGGTTCGTAGGATAGATAGACCCATTTGAGTGGTGTCCCCAGCCACAAAGGCATGATATCAACAGTGCCTCCTTTTTCTCTCGACCTGAGATTGGTGCTCTTTTAGTTGGGGAAAACACCGTGTTTCGTGACCCCAAGTATGGATAATCAGATTATTAATACGACATGCCCTATCAAGTGCTCCGGCATGTGTGATGTCCGATGGTGCATTCAATGCGCCTGGGTTCCAAATGCATATATATGGATGAAACTGAGCCACGGTTGCTAATGCATTCCTTTTCTGTTACACAAAGCTTCTTTCCCACAGATTTCCTCCTCCACCCTCGTCACAGCTCGTGGAAGGTGGAGAAGTTATGAAGTGATGTTTTTGTGTGATACCTCTGAGAAGTGATATCAACGCGCCAATGATATTGTGTGTGTGACATCTCAGTACCAACCATCGTGTGCCCGCCAGATGGAAGCTTCACTATTTAGACCCGCTCTTTGCAGTTTCTTTGCTAGGCCTTATGTAAGAGTCTGCATCGTGAGGTCCTGGTGGGGCTGATTATACTACTGCCCTTCTTTCGGAGTTCTTTTCTAGGGCTGGGTGCCCCCTTGTCCTGGCGCCCTCGGGGTGGCTTGGCCAGGGTGTGCAGCGGGGAGCGAGGAGTCTTCAAACGAATATTTTTAGACTATTTTTCTTCCACCTTTTTTTTTTTTTGTTTTCTTTTGACAATCAGTCGAGTATGGTTGGGCCGGATTTGTAATCGTCCCATCAAGGTTGTTTGGGCCTTGTTTTTTTGTTTTATGTAACCATTGATGCCTTTTGGCGCATTTTAATAAGATTTGGTTTTTGGGCATACTTGTGCACCAAACTTTCTATATTTCATTATTTACGTATCTTTGGCTAGAACCTTCGACACGAAGATGGCTTAGAAGCCTGCGGTTGTGAATGTGTTTTGGTTACCCCGATTGGGGCTATATTTGGGTTCCTTATTGCTGTGGGCCCATGCGTGGTTTAGATGCCCTGCAATATAAAAAGCCTTGCGAATAGCAAGCATAGGGTAAGAGGCACGTTTCTCGATACTATGGTTGGTTTGCTGAAGCATTTAATGCGCCTGTTCGTGCCTTACCATATATAGGGATAGGGATCTGAAAGTTAATTTCTTTATCGTTACTTAGAAGCCTCTCGCCCAAAGACCCTTTGAGCATCTATAACACTTCAGAGGATTTTGGCTAAGTAGCCGTTGAAGGTTTCTAATCATTTTCGAACTCCTGATTGGTTTTTTCTTTGCTTTGCTTCCGATTTTGTTTGTACGGGTTGTTTTATTTGTGTTGATTTTGTTCTGGTCTCGCCTTGAACGCGCTCTTTTCAATTGCTGGTAGGGTTTCGGCGACGGAAATGTACGTAGCGTTTTGGGATGTACTCATTCCTGGGTGTGTCCTAATAGTTTTCGGGAAGCTCCTCAATCTAGGGTTTTGGTCCTGCTATCGTTTCGCTAAGAGATCCTTGAGTTGATCCCCTTTCTTTGTTTGTCTGTAGAATGACGAGAGGTCAAGAGGAGACTTCCACCAGTCAGGTTAGACGTAGGAGGGTTCCGGCGGGAGTCGCCTGCGCGAGCGACCTTGGCCCATGTGCGTGGAGGCGGGGTCCTTTCTTTGGAGTCATGAGCGCATTGGCCCAGAATTTTCGGATGGGCTGACTTTCTTTACTATAGGAAAGGCGGATAACGCCGTTTACTTCACCCGGGAGCAGTTTGTAGCTGTACTTCGCTTCTCCGTTTCGTCTTTGGTGAAGCAATTCCTACATGTCACCCGAGCTCCTCCTGTGCTTATTCATCCAAATGTTTTTCGGATTTTAATGGGTCGCAGTGTGCATAACTTTCTCTACCGATTTGGATATTTCCTTTGGTAGAGATATGTTTAAATCTATCGTTGAAGTTGGGGATAGGAAATTTCGGTTGGCTATGTCGACTATAGTCCCACATTGCAATTTATGGGCTCCTAATTCCCTAAGACGGAGGCGAAGGGGGTTGTCCTAGTTAGGGCGGTATGAGACGCCTGACTCTCTAGGGCTTCCTTTTGATGTGAATCAATCTCTTATGTTCCCATATTGGTTTTAGTTTGGTTGCAAATCATATTATGCTAGATGATTCGGGTTTTGACACACATCCGTTTTCCTGACGCTATCTAGGTAAGCGTAGGCAAGGCCGACTAGTCAAATGGATTGAGAAGAGGTACGGCACGAGAACATTAGATGATTATTGGAATGTAGAGCGAGGCGCAATCATGAGCTTTTGCTAACAGCGAGGAACCTTGCGAGAGCTGGTCGCTTGCACGTTTCCTTACATCATCCTCGTCGTTCCCCGCTTGTTGCCCGTAGAGCTCATTGAGGGAGAGCACTTTGTTCTCGCCGACCTCTATAAGTCGAGCCCGGGTAGCTCTTCTCAGGCAGTTGCTGCTTAGGAAGATCAAGCGGAGCGCATTCTGAGGACATAGTGAGAGATGCCGGGCCACTTATTTGAAGTCCACGGCACGCTGACACGAAGAAGAAGAAATGAGATAGTAAGAGGGCTCGACAAACGAAAGTAGATGATTACTACCCAAATAGTGTTGTTCCATACTGTTAACACTCCGGGTTTTGAGCACTTTTTGCGTAGTAATAAGCGAGTGTGGGTTGGCATGTTAAGGGCCTGTGATACTTGATAAAATTTGTAATTTTGTAGTTTTCATACACTATATATATTGAAGATAGGGATTGTCACACCCCGATCCCGATCCGACCCGAATAAGCGGATCAGACGAGTCGGGCGTGAGACTATCCTCTTGGGACTCGGTGATCTGTTCTTTATCGGAGTTGGCTTTGTACTGTTTTCTCATTCATATGCACAATTTCTGTAATAACAAAAATATTTTACATATACATTATACATATCACCATAGTGGTATTCATATTCTATATACTATACACATATACTGAGTCCCATTTACTTATACAAACCCTTATACGTATACATGTCTAGCTCTGAGCATCGGAGATTGCGGAAGCTGATCACGTGCTTTATCCTACGGTACAGCTACTATTTGATGTGGGATGTCTTGTCCTCTATCCTTGTCTTACTATACGTACCTACACGGATTGAACACCCGTGCTAAACTGCGCTTAGTGGGAACATAAGCATGGAATGACCACTAATGTTAGTATCCTGAAGCTTATACATATGCATTTCATATATCTATACATATTCATATAACTTTTGATTACTTATCATCTTTACATTCCTATTGCATGTCACATGTTCTCTGTCTGACATATCTCTAACTATACTTTCACGTATTCACATTAACTGTCATCTTTCCTTATCTCTATTGTTCTTAGCACTTATGCATTGCTATAATGTGTTCCTAGCATGTTCCATCTATTCATTTAGGTCTGTCTATTATATATATTCATATCATATATGACTTTCATGGTTATATACTATACCATTTGTTATGTTCTATTTTCATGTACTGTTTTCACGCCTTTGTTATCATGTGTCATCATGTCTTGTTTTTCACGTCTTTATTATCATGTATTGTTCATGTCTTGTGTTCATATCTTATTTTCTGTTATCTTAATGTGCTCTCTTTTATGTCTTTTGTACTTATTCATATATTTTTCGTGTCATTGACATTTTACTTCTTGTACTTTTATACTTGTCATATTATCATCGCGCAGTCTTGATATAAGGCCGAAATTCAATTTTGGAAAAAGGGCAAAATCGTAATTTCGATTCTGAAATTGTAATTCGATTAAAATCCAAAATTTATTCTCTAGATCTCGGATGATGAAAGCGGATTGCACGTTGGAATGTCACGATCTCGAAATCTAGCTAGCACGTCAATTTGTCGAGATTATGAGACGGTCGAGATTTACTGCGTTTTCGAGGGCATTGCGGTTTAGGTGCCGTAAAAAGATTTTCAATGTGACGAAAGTCACATATAACACGTACTCATGTGCCATAGTGGTATGGTAAATGATGTAAATGGGCGCGAGATAGTCATGAATGTCAAAAGCGGGAAAGAGGGACATACTTGGTATTAATGGAATTGTTTAAGTTAGAAAAAGGCAAAACATGAATAGTGTTGTCTCCTACTTAAGCCAAAAGACCAAGAAAACGTGGGGGAGGAAGAAAAACTTGCAGTAGGCTCCAATGGTAATTTTCTTTTAGAGAGAGAGAGAGACTTCTCTCTAAATTTCCGACAAATCCGACCGTTCGTAGTCTTCGGGATGAGAAGGAAAGCTGCTCTACGCGGAGAGGCCTACGTGTGGGTACCGGATTTGAGGAGTTTTGACAAACTCCGAGAAGTAGGGGTTTCTCTCTACTTGGGTTTTACACTTTATTTAAGTGTTTCTGATATTTCGGTTGGCAGGGCTTGAACGGTCGTTTGATCGATCCAGCTTGGGACCGGGTGATTTAATTTATTGAACCCAATGTGAGAAGCCCGTAACCGTGAGGGACTGTTTGGGCCTTTAATAGCGTAAATTATGCTTTAAATCATGTATTGATTTGTATGAGGCCGGAAATGGCCGTGAAATTCGAGTTCACAAAGTGAACCGACGATTGGTGATTTTGAATAATGTAGGGGTTTCATATTCAGAATATGTTCACAAAATAAATTTTGTGAATAATGTGTTTAAATCGAGTAATTGAGTAGAATTGCTGTTTGATCATTAGCCCACGTGAGCTAATTTTGTTGTGATGAAATGAAATTACATACTTGTGATTGTGTGATTTAATTTTTATGTGAATATATGCATGTTTATATATTTGCATGTGTTATAGATTGTAATGGAATTGGCATCATGCATTCCATATGCACTGGGACACCCTAGGACGGTAGGAGTGAGTGCATGAGATGAGTCTAGAGAAAATGGTTTCGGAGGGTTGTCTAAAACTAAAAATGATCGGAGGGTAGTCCATACTTAAAATATCAATCGTCGGAGACGGCCCAATTGATATATATCGGAGGGTAGTCCATAAATAATATCAATCGTCGGAGACGGCAATTGATATATATATACATCGGAGGGTTGTCCACAAACAAATATAATAGATTCTCATACGAGAGGCTTAGGCGAGTGTGAAGTCGGTGAGGACTCGAGTACGAGATGATTAGTTAGACATTCAAGTAGGATCATGCATTTGCTTGAATGTGTGTTTATTTTGGAACATTGCATATGCACTTAGGTGGAGAGTAACCCACTTAGGGTGATTCCACTGCCCGAGCATTAGCTCCTGTCGAGGGATGTTAATTTTACAGAATACGAGGGAGCGTGCGAGGGAACGGCTCATCCTGGGGCGGGCTTTAGAAGAGCGGGATTGTGAACTTTGGGTTATGATGTATGGCGTGTATTAGAATTCTCCCAATTTTAATATGTGTTGTATAAACAAATTTGAACTCTTGAAACTATTGGATATAGTTGGATATATGTTTTATGAGTATTGTTCATGGAGCCCACAGTGGTCGTTTACTCATGTTATTGTTATATTGATGTTTTGAGACGAGGGTTATATGCAGGTTTTGTATTTGGGTAGAGCTCCGGGTACAAAGGGACTACTTGCGTTTTAAATGAAAAATGTCGGGTCACGGAGCATTCCACGAATATTCAAGCGAATTTGGCGGGTGGTGACAGGACCCACAGGGTTTAGGGCGTCACAGCTATGCTTCTCATATCATGACATATAGTCTTTACATTTCATTTACATATGCTTGTCATTTTCCTTTATGTTTAAATTATGCTGCATGCGCGCCCAGAAGTGAATCTGAGGGGAAGCTATAAGGGCAGAAAATGTACTCATTGTGTCAAACGGTGGTCTATAAGGGCCGAAGGCGCTGTACTCAATGCAAAGCAGGTGGTCTATAAGGGCCCCGAGTATTTGTGGTGACCAACGGGGCCAAGTGATCTAAACGGGATCCTATCTCATCGACCCGAAGCGGGGCCTCGATGTCTGTGTTGTATCTTTATGATATTGTATCTTCCCTATAGGCATGCCTATCTATCCCTCTACTAGGTTCTAAGCAGACAATCCATGTGTATTTTATGTTCAGTACATATCTCAATATTCTCGAATCCTTTTTGTCATTCGGTAATCATATGTGAGATATATACAATCATTTATTCTTAACTTTGCATTTTTCATAACTCATATCTCACTTTACGCATTTACATATACATATAACAGATCATATACTTATGTCGTATTATCTCTTTGTCGTATACCCATTGCTTATATATATTCATACATATAATTTACGAACATATGCAATATATACTATCATTACTTTAATGTATTAAGTTCTCATATCGTGGAAACTACGTACAGTTCTCGTATTTAACATATCTGTATATTCACATATTTTATAATGCTTGCATTTACTCATTCATATCTTCATCATACTGTCGTTAGTGCATGTACTCATTCCTCGTAACATCTTATATCTTGTTAACTTATATTTTCATGTACTTTATTAGTCTATCATTTCTTATTCAGATACACACGTATAAACATTCGCTTGCTTGGAGTACAGATAAAATGAATGAAACACCGATGCAATATATCTCAGAAAGATGCATTCTGATGCGAACGTAGGCGTGCCTGCCCACGTAATAGAGTGTCGAGTCAGCGAGTGCCAAAACACGGAGGTCATGTCTGCGTGTGCACGTAATAGAGCGTAGTAGCACTGGCGGGAGTGCGAAGCGCGTCATATGCGTGCACCTTGCAGTAATAGAAGCGGCCGTGCTTGGTAGTGGAGTCTTGAAACCCAGCGATCATATATGTCTTGTCATTGATATCGGTCTTAAGCGATCATACGATTATACGTGTTCTCACAGGCTTATCATTTTATTCTTTTCTTCTATATTCCTTTACATTTCAAATCTACTTATGTTCTTTATTTCTTGTTCATATCTATCTCTTTTCTTATCATATATTCCAATTGACTTTACCCATGCGATTAGTACACTTGGTACAACAATCATATTTTCCGATGTGGTTACTGAATACCATTTAATAGCATATGGTTAGATTCTAGACTCAATGAGCTTTCCATAGAGTCCAAGAACACCTGAAATAGAGTTCGGACGAAGGAGTTATGACCTTCCGAAGTTGGAGGTCATACGTAGTTAGCAAGTGGTGAGCTGAACTAGCCGAGGCGACATAGCGCTGACCTCTCTGAAACTGACCTCTGGCGAGGCCTCACGGGATGAAGATCTCTGAGGCCTCTCTTGACCTCTACGAGGATGGGAGTCTACGGGTGACCTCGGTAAAGACCATAACTTGGTCTGTAGAGGTCCAGGTGAGAAATTCAAAAGCCTAACATCAAGTTCATTGATGTGGCTACAATTTACCAGAAGGACTTACTACCAAATTTCCTTTATTTATTACCCAAAAACCCGTTCTAAAGTCCGGATACTGCGTATGATCAAACATAGGGAAATTTTCTTGGTTCAACTTGCAACTAGACCTTTCCTAGAACACATCTATAGAAGCCTTAGAGCTCTTCTTAACTCAACCCTAACAAGAAATGAGTTTTGGAGTTTCCAAACCCAACCCATACACAAAATAAAGGGTTCCAAACCATGTATCTAAACTTTCTAGACCAAAACTAGACTTCCATACACACACATAGTTTCCATACAAATATTCATAGTTCCCATACTCAAATTTCATAGTTCCTTACCTGTGATCTCCTTCTTTCTTCTTTTCTTTTCTCTTCTTCTTCTTCTTCTTCCCTTTCTCTTCTCTTCTCTCTTATCCGTTTTTGCTCTTTCTTTCTCAACACCGAAATGAGATATTTATTTTGGTCTTATCATATTGATCTTATCCGCTTTTTATTTAACTTTTTCTTTCTTTTGGAGCATCCTTGACCATCCCGATCAAAGGAGGAAACTTATCCCTCTTCGCTCCAAGCCCTTGTGCTTTCCACAAATTTTCTTCATATTTGATTCTAATATCTTTCTTTATTACTCTTTGTTCCTCAAACTCTCTTTACTCTTAATTTAACTTATATGCATATTCTGCTTTGGCATATGAACTTATTATATTATGACCCTTGGATCATGATTGGTAATTTATTAATTTACCCTTAAGCGTATGATAATTCCAAGTTCTTGCTTATTTTATTTTATCTTTAATTTATTTGGGATAAATATACTTTTACTTTTATTATACTAAACATGTTAATAAACCGTTAGGGTATAATTTGAGTGTCTAACTCTCCTCCTTAAAAGAATTTAAGTCCTCGAAATTCATACTCTGTCATTTGCATGTTCTATGTTAGGTCCTTTCTTTTCATGTCTTTTACAGATGGCATTGCTTATATTTTCTTTACTTTTGGCTTAGTTGGAGCATGGCTCTCACTTATGACAGATTCCTAAGGATCAGAAGCTGGTAACCCTTGTTCCTAGGGGTTAACACTTTCAACAGCTTCTTCAACTGGATTCGGAGGACAATCCATCTATACAAACACAAGGACATCCACATCAGAGGCCAACACTTTTCTATACGTATGTATTTTTATCTTTTCTATCTTATACTCTATCTAGACTCGCATCTTATACTCTATCTAGAATAACCTAAACATAGGCTTCTCCAAAACCGACTAAACCTTTGCTCTGATACCACTAAACTTGTCACACCTCGATCCCGATCAGACCCGAATGGCGGATCCGAACCGAGTCCGGGGCTCGAGTGTCACACCCCGATCCCGATCCGTAATTAGGCAGTTGTCTATGGTTGGGCGCCAATTAGGCAAACACAACTTGGTTGAGCTAACAACAGTAAACAAAGTGCTACTTAGTAGGCAACCCAAGTCTTTAAATTTTTGTGGTCTTCAGCTTTTATGATTTTAAGTTGCTAGGTTTACTTTTGCTTGTTTTTAATTTTATTGCATTTGTGTTGCGAGGTTTTAGGGTTAGAGGTTGCAATGGCGGAGAGATGTACGACAAAGCCTTGTGCAAGCTTTGGGAGGAGTAGATCTAATGCAGGGAGTTCTTTTTTTTTGCCATACTTAGAAAATTTTTCATAAAATTTTCTACATGTTAGTCTCAGGAATGTCGCGACGTTGAAAACATCATCCTCTAATGTCGCGACGTTGAAAATACACCCCTTTGTAGCTTCGCGACGTTGAAAATACACCCTCTCGGAAACATCGCAATGTTGATAATCCAGCTTCTCTGTAACGTTGCGATGTTAGCCCCAATGTCGCGACATTTAATTTTAAATTCTCGAGAACGTCGCGACATTGCTTTGAAGAGCGTCGCGATGTTACCTATTTTAACCCGGCAACGTTCGTATTTCTCCGCCGCTATTTAAAACCCCAGTGCTCTCCCCATCTTGCAAGTTTTCTGGCCAGATTCCGATCCCAACACTTCCAAACACTCCGATTAGGCGTCCTTAGCACCCTCCTTAGCCCTTGGCCTGTCCCAGCTCCCGTCTCCTTAGTGTGCCATGTCCATTGGAACTCCTCCCTACGGTCCAAGCTTTGGCTCCGTTTAGGTTTAGTTCCACTCCACTCATCATTCTCTGGGTAATTTTTGTCTCAGAACATCTTCTAGGGTTGGTTGGGGGTTCTAGACCTGTTCTTTGTGCGTCAAGCTCTCTAGCCCACTTTGTGCCCACTACGTGTTTGGTAGTTGGCCTACGTGGGTTTTGGGTGCTTCTTGTGTTCTTTTTGCTCAGGTGCAATCCCACTAGGGGTGTGGTAGCTTACTAAGTGTCATTTTACCTTTACGTTCCCCCATTGTGATCCCAACCCCGTGCCTAATGTTGAGCAAAAAGAGAAAAATGAGCTCGAATGGTAGCAGCTAGAGACGTGTGAACTGCTTCTCAAGCCTCGATCCTGATAAATTCGTCAATGAGAGCGCGTAGAAGTTCGACCTCGTCTACGCGATCGACTCCTTCATTAAGGAGAAGGGATTTTAACATTCCGACGATTTTTTAGGAAGACCATTGCGCGGAAGGGTTAGGGTGCATTGTGCTAACCCTCGTGACCGGCGGCCACGATGGTTGTGCTGGAATTCTACACCAACCTATCGGCCCATGTCTTCCAGGTCAGCGTACGTAGGGTGTTGTGGTAGACCGGTGCGAGAATCTATCAACCGTTATTACAACCTTGAGCCATCAACTCCAAGGCTTTTGATCGGCTTCACGAGCACCTTGACTATCCGGAAGTCCTTCGGTTGCTCACAAATGGGCGGGGTTAGTGGAAATTGAACAACGAGGGGCCACAGGTATAACGAGGCGAACATTGCTTTATATACCTAAGATGTGCTTATTTATCACCTCAGTCGAGGAACAAAATTTAGGTTTTTTCAACGAAATATTGATTATCGGCGGGCCCCGAAACGAAATTGCCAATTGATAGTCGGTTGGCCAAAAAATAGGAGAAAAATTGGAAAAATCGCTTAAATATAGAAAATTCCCGATATTTCGGCGAAATTTCGAGACTTTGCTCTGTAGCATGTCTTGGAATTTACGAAAAATATCAAGTAAATATCGGTAAAATATCAGTAAATATCGGTAAAATATCGGTAAATATTAGTGAAATATATCGATAATATTATTTATTCAAAAAAAAAAAAATTATATAAATACCCCTTAAAATCATCCTGATCTTTCTGTAGCTCCATATATACACATCAGTTCCATTAACTCTCAAATTAGTTTTTAACTGTGATTTATGCTTAATATTTTGAAGATCTTATTATGAATATTATGCCCCGTCGAGATGGAATATTTGCGTATTGAATAATGTAATGGGCCATCGGTCTTCATTTTTGTTTTAAATTACTATTGTAATGTAATTTCTTGATAAATTATAATGAATATTGTCTTCAATAAGTGTATATTTGCTTATTTATGTCTTTTTTTATAGTTCAACAAAGTATTTCCATGAATTTCAAAGTATTTTTTGTTAATTTTCTCTTTATCGATATTTTTGTCGAAATATCATGGAAATATTCACAAATATTTCCAATATATTCGTAAATCCAAGTACCGATATATTCGTAATTACTGATATTTTGTTCCTTGCTCTTGTCTCATCCCAACAATGAACGTTTGCAAGGTGAAAGCGAAACGGGCTTTGCTCAATTTCGCCATCATTTAGGACATCCTGTTTGATGTCGGTCAGGTTATCGAGGATGCCATCCTTTATAGGAACTAAGATGAATACCAGACACCTTCTCATTTATAGCTGTCTGAAACGTAGGGGTGCCGTTAGAGGATAACGAGGCCTGGATCCATCCCATCAAGGTGATCGGTGTGAATTATGCATGCGTTTCAGTAAGATTTCTGCGTTTTTACAACTCAATTGCATGATTCACATTCATATTCACTAATATTGTGCTAATCCTCCATATTATAATGTTTTGGAAGACATGGTGATAAAATTAGCAAAAATGGAGTTAAATAACACGAAGGAAGACCCGAAGTAGAGAAGAAAATGAGAAGAATCGAGCACTCATGGCGTGACCTCCACGCTGCGACATAGCCCTGTGACGGCGTGGGGAGTCCTAGCCATTGCGAACCGAAAGGAAGATACTCATTGGTCTCTGGTACGCCGCGACGTAGGACCTCTTTGCTACGGCTTATGAGGGTTTTTCAGAAGTGGCCGAGCATTAAACGACCTGGAATTTTGGGCCAATGATGGGCCCACTTCCTGAGACATAAAAGGAAGGCATTTTCGATGAGAAAAGGGGATAGATGGCGAGAGAAGGACATACGGACGAGAGGAAAGGTGTGACAGTTAGAGAGATCACGAATGGCAGCTTCTTACGTAGTTCTTTCCCTGATTCATTTTATGTTAAAAATCTTCCAGTCTGTAATGAATATCACTATGAACTAACTCTTCTTTCTAAGGTTTTTTAACTAGCCACACCATTATGGATTAATGTATTAATTGTGTTTTATTTAATATTGGTATGAATTTGTATGATTGCTTTACTTCTGAATTTAATCACATGTTATTATTTGGCCAATTTTGGCATCCTATTACTAGGAGTCTGAGATGAGAGAAGATGACTCATAAGGACATGGGTAAGCGACGCGGTCGTCGGGAATAGAGATATCCGGGTTCCAAGTGTGGCATTAGGGTTGCACATTTATGCATTTGGGCTTGGGGGGTCGAGGCGAAGTCTGTGCAGCGTTTGCCCGAGATAGAGCGGATATATCTGAGAGAGAGAATATCTTGTAGGCACAATCAACCCGCTAACATGAATCATATGAAATATTCAATAAATACGCTATCTAGGTTAAAATCCATCAGGAGTGACAGCCCTAGTTTTCTCATCATTGCTTTAAATCAACATTTTAATATTAGGTTTTCCTTAGGTTAGTTAAATTAGTCATAATTCACTATAAGACTTGATCAGCGAAGAATATTATCCCTGAGTCATGAAAGCCCCGTGTTGACAGCTTCTCTTCCGCGGGAGCGACGCGTGACTACTATACTACGTGAACTCGGCGTATACTTGCGCGTACGGACCCTCGTTTTACTTAACACACACTCCACTAATAGCCCGTCAAGTTTTTGGTGCCGTTGCCGGGGAGAAGTTTAGTGTTGATATTGACAACAACACTATAGATTCTACTTTGAATCAATTTTATTTTATTTATTTCTTTTTACCTATTAACAATTTTATTTTTCTTTGTGTTAGTTATTTTGCCTTATTTCATCTGTGCTGTGACTTGGTCTTGACTTCATACTTGTGATTTTAGGAAAGCAATTAGTGTGCATGCGAAGACAAGGTTGCGGGGGAATTACGCCGTCGATCTGAACCAAAGGACCCATCGATTATGCGAAGAAGCACGCAACCAGGTCCGAGAAATCATGCAGAATTAAGAGGATGAAGGGCAGTTCCATGATAGGAATGAACCATAGGTGGAATAGAATGGACAAAATCATAGAAATCAGGCCACCAGGTCGTTTGTACGGCCAAATGATCCTCATATGCTACTTGAGGAGTTCGCCTTGCCACCCACAAGTGTTCAGTCGGCTATACGATGACCACCCATTCAAGCGAACAACTTTGAGCTGAAAGGAGTAACTCTGCAAATGCTCCACAATATACAGTTCCATGGGTTTCCTAGTGAGAATCGATGCACATCGTAGAGTTTTATTGAAGTGCGACTAATAAGTATAATGGTGGAGGAAACCTCAGATTAAGTCCATTCATTACCATAGCGATTAGTGAACATTGGTTGACTAATGTCACCAAGTTCCATTACCTCATAGGATGACTTGTATTCTGAGGAATTCTGGCCAAGTGCCTGTGATGATTGCACAACTAGTGCAAGAGGAATTACTTAATGGTTAATTTGAGGGTGAGAGCTTGGTTGAGGCTGGGAGGGATTTGCTGAGCTAAAGTGCCCGCATCACGGAGTTAACTTCGGTAAATCTGAATTACCTGAGTTCTCTGATGGTTTGGCGATTAGTTCAGAGACGATCATTGATGCCTCGCTGCAGGAGAGTGCCTTACACGATGAAAAAAACTACGAACTCAAGCTTATGATGACTGGAAGACCATGGCCACTAGCATAATCGGTGGCCTAAGAGATGAGTTAACTAAGGAAGTCGTGGCGGGAAGCGGTTTCACGAGAAGTTCTCAGTAACCTAGTAAACCATGTCGCTCAGTTAACTAATCAGCTACAGAAGTAGCAAGGTACTATGAATGTTATTCAAAATAACCTGTGGGAGATCTGCAAGTCTTACGGAGGACAACACAGTACTATGGACTGTAGGGCGGGACAAATGATTGTAGAGCAAGCACAATATGTTAATCAGCAAAACCAACAACAACAGGGGCAGTATGGAGGTAATACCTACCAAAAAAAGTACCAGAACCAGAATCAGAATCAAGGCCAGGGTTGGAGAGGTAACCAGCATAATCAGAGCAATCAGAACTATGGCTGGAGGAACAACCAGAATAGTATGCTACCACTTCAAGCAAGCAAACCACCACCAAAGAAGAAAGTAGATTTGGAAGAAGCCTTATCTCATATGATGACTTCCCACAACACATTTATAAATGAGGCAGAAGGCCATTCCAAACCAAGCTCGGTATTTGCAAAACCAAATCCACCCCGACTATAGAATCAAGGAGCCTTTCGAAACACGGAGTCTGAAATAGGCTGAAATGGCCACATTGTTGGCGAGAGCGACACGAGATCATTACCTATTAACGAGGTGGGCAGGGGCGAAGGTAATGAACATATAAAAGCTATCACATTGTGAAGTGGTAGAGAATTAGAAATATCGGGACAACCACTAGTGATAGGAGAGGTAGAAATTGAGGAAATAATCTAGACCAGACAGAATAATGAGAGCGAAGGGAACGGCCCACGAGAAAAAGTATGGCTGGAAGAAGAAGCGAGGCTAAATATCGGTAAGCTTGACTGAACCTTTGTAATTCCATACCCTCAACACTTGAAGAAGAATCACGGCGGATAAGCAATTCTGAGGTTATGGAAGTGTCTGAGAAAGCGCATATAAACATTCCATTTGTTGGAAGCGATGAAACAGATCTGCCAGTTATGTCAAATTCATGGAAAGATATCTTTGTCGAAGAAAGAAGGCATTGAACCGGGACGGTGGTGAATCTCAGGAATGTGGTGCCATCCTTGAGGAGAGCGCCCTGGCGAAAGACCCGAGGCGGTTCTTATCCGCATACCATCGGAGACTCCATCTTTGAGAGAGCTGTGTGTGAATAATCGTCAACTCCCATATCGCCTTTATCCATATTCGAGGCAATTGGAATTAGGTGAAGCTGCCCACAAACTCTGGTCACACTCAGTTAGTAGTCGGGTCCTTCAAAAGCGTCCCAAGGGGTGATAGAAAGATGTTACGTAAAGGTAGACAGTTCCTTTAAAGTAGATTTAAATGCGTATTTGGACGTGGAAGAAGAACGAAGAAATACCCAACAATATAGGAGATTAAGGCCATTTCCAGAGGCCCGGTAGGGTAATGATTGATGTGGAGGAAGTTTGGTAGAGTGTAGGATGATGAGGTCAATTCAATGTGTTCGAGGCTTTGAGACACCCCGACGAAGTGATACATAGCCATAGTAGGGGCCATAGAGAGGCTATAGTGTCTAGCCCAAAGTAGTCTCGCCTAACCCTTTGGAGACTAGCACAGTCTGAGTGAATCAAAATGTTGGGTGAAGCTGAGAAGAACATGTGAAATGGTTGGACTACTTCCAACCTAATAGAGAGGAAATACTCTGAGCCCTTAGGCGAAAATATAAGCATTAGTGCCATCAGCTGAACAACCACCCAAGATGGAGAAAAAAGCCATTTACCCGGCCATTTTGAGGTATGCTTATGGGACACCTCCGCACCGGTGATCATTTCGGCGTCAGGCGTGTGAAGAAGATAAGCTGTGAGGTACTCGGAGATCAGATGCGCTTGGCTAGTCTCTAGTTGATTTAAAGGGGATTCGCCCCTCTATGTGCATGCATCGAATTCTGCTAGAAGATAATCATAAGCCTTTAGTGGAATAACGAGAGGAGGCCCGAATCCGACCGTGAAGAAGTAGTCCTTGAGGAGTGCGGAAGTGGTTGGATCTTGGGAGTTATATATCCTATTCGAGTAGTGCATGGGTGAGTCACATGCAGTATGGTCTTGCCTAAAAGGAGGAACAACGAGTGATAAAGACCAGGAGAATAATACATTCTTTGCCTTCAGCGACGATCATGGGTTGGAGAATTTACGCTCGTAGGAGGTGAATAAGACTGCAGAAAAGACCATTTTCCAATCATAAGTTCTGATAAGATGTTAGATAGGTTGGCGGGGCAGATATCTCTTCGTTTCTTGGATGGGTATTTAAGTTCTGTTCAGATTACTATAACTGGAGGATGGGGAGAAGGCGACATTCACTTGCCACATAGTACGTTCGCATTGATGAATGCCCTTTAGGCTATACAATGCCAGGCACATTCAGTATTTGTGTAGTTACCATATTATGCCGAATATGGTTGAAAAGACAATTGAGGTGTTCATGGATGACTTTTCAGTATTGGTGAACTCCTTTAACAATTGTCTGGAAAACCTGAGGTCGGTGCTGATTAGATGTGAGGAAACCAATCTTGTGCTGAATTGGGAGAAGTGCTACTTTATGAACAGAAGGCATAGTAACTGGGCTCGATTTACGCAAGAGGAATAAGTGAAGCGAAGCAAAGATCGAGCGATAGAGAAACCTCCACGCTTCATCGGTAAAGGGCATAGAAGCTTTCTAGGATACACGGGGTTCTATAAATGCCGGTTCA
Organism: Tetrastigma voinierianum; assembly: GCA_016808115.1. Lineage (NCBI taxonomy): Eukaryota > Viridiplantae > Streptophyta > Magnoliopsida > Vitales > Vitaceae > Tetrastigma > Tetrastigma voinierianum. The sequence continues at coordinate 178,732 of JAEQBH010001685.1, forward strand.
CTTAAAAATTTTTCGGATTACGAAGCCTTTGTGTCAGTTTTACAGTTCAAGGAACTACCATTTGATTTTGATGGCGATGAGTATATTCAGAAGCATTTTAGTCTTTGAAGGATGCGATTAATTATCGACCCTATAGTAGGCGCACCCGGATTAGGACATCCAGTTTGAGCTAATTTGCAATGCTAGTGACTATGTGATCGGGCTTGATCTTTAGGGCGAAAGAAAAGGATATTTCAGGTTATCCACTATGCTAGCCGGACTTTGAATGATGCCCAGCTGAATTATGCCACCATTGAAAGAGAAATTGGCCATTGTTTTCGCCTTTGACAAATTTAGGCCCTACTTGATTGGCAATAAGGTAATAGTGCACACTAACCACTCAGCCATAAAGTACCTAATGACTAAAAAGGATGCGAAACCAAGATTATCTGATGGGTACTCTATTGCAGAATTTGACCTGAATGCCAAAGACAAGAAGGGAGCAGAGGAACTGGTCGCGGACCCCGTGTCACGGTTGGAAGGGCTGGAAGCGAGTTCATGTCGATGATAATTTCCCGGATAGGCAGCTCTTAGTAGTGAAGACACAAAGCTGTTCCATGGTTTGCGAGCTATGCAGTACTTAGTGGCCAAAGTGATCCCTCCATATTTTAGCTACCAACAGAAGAAGAGGTTCTTAGCACATTTAAAAACCTTCTTCTCGGGAAGAACTTATTTTATACAAGCGTTGTCTTGAGATAAAGTGATAAGGCGTGTGTAGGAGGCGAAATGGCGTATTAGAATCAACGCACTTTGTCATGGGGGCACCGGAGGCCGGAGGACAATGACAAGGTACTTGACAGGTTTCTGCGGCTAGCTTGTTCGAGATGCTCGCAGTTTGTATCTACTTGTGATAAATGCCAAAGAATGGGGAGCATTTCCAAATAGGAGAAAGAACTGCTAGAAAAATTGAAGGCTAGCTTGGAAGCCTTCTACAATAATCAATTCAACAGCGATGCAGAATCACTAACAATTCTGAAGAAGAGAGAAGCTGAAATGGAAGGCAATATGTTGAAAAAGATAGAAGCCTTCAAGTATCTCTATAAAGGGTTGTTCAAAGAGTTTGGTAGGATTATGAAAGAAAGAGATAAGGAGTTGGAGGACAATGATGTCATAGGAGAAAATTTTGGCATGAGAGCTTGGATTTGATCAATACTAATTTGTCAAATATGCTAAGTTGTATTTATGAGTTGGAAACCTGATGAATGAAATGGGCGAAGCGAAAGATCATTTGATCACTGTTGTGGAGTTCACAAATGATCTATGCACCACTAGAAATGAAGATCCCACTGACAAGAAAAGACCTGACATCACCTTCCTAGCATTTTCTCCCTGTTTGACAAGTTTTGACATGGATCCTCCCAATATCATACCTACCAAATCCTATAAGAGAAGAAAGTGAATTCTCACAAATTCTTCTCTTTTCCCTTCTCTAATTGTATTCTTTCTTCACACCATTATCGAAGCTTTAGTAAAGTTCATTGAAAGTGTCTTGTGATTTGTTCTTCTGATATGATAATTTGGTTTTGTTGCTCTCAATAATGTTGCAATTAGAACATGTATGTTGTTGAACTACTTAATTGGGATTTGATGGTTGAATGAGTTTGAGAAAATGTGAATTTTTTTGGATGCATTGATTTGATTGAGTGAACTAGGTTGCTTGTGTCGTTCTTTGTTTGTCTGAAAGGAATGATTATTGTATTATAGCTTTTAATGGTGAATGGCACAACAACCAACGATTCATCCGAGAGGAATATTGTGATAGAAATTAAATTAGGATTCAGTGGTAAATAAAAGTTAAGTTTCAGTTTGAATTAAAAGTTGAGAAATTGTGAGGAATTGAGGGGAAGTACACAGAGGTGAAAGAACAAATAAGATGGTTGAATCTGTGTGTACAAACAATTAAGTCAGTACAAATCCTGGAAAAACAATACACATGGTCAAGTAAGTCCTTAACAATTTGAGAAAGATTAGGAACATCTTCTGGGGTGATTCAAAGTCAATGGCACAAGGTCCTAAAACTTGTTAGATTATTGGTCAAGGCGAAATCTTAGGCAAAAACAACTAACAAGAAATGAAAGAGGCCATCTTTGGAAATTTGAACCTTTTTCAAGCCTACCCTCATTATATGCAGAGGCATACACTTTAGTTCCATGCTTTGAGCAAAAAATGCCTAATTTCTTCAAATAACAACAATTCAAAACCTGAACTCCCTCCCTTCAACTAATCCTACAGTAAAGAACCATAAATTACCCAGTGCTCAGAACAAGAAGTTTAATGTGCAAAAGGGAACAAGATTGAGGGAATATAATTCTTTTAGATTGCATGGAAGGATAAGGAAAAATCAATTGAAAGGCTAGAGATGAAAAAAAGAAGTCAAAATGGGGATAAGTTTTGTCTTGTGGCCTAACTCTCTTGAACAATTAAGTTCTTAGGGGTGTTTCAACACCTAGTACCCTAATGCCAACTGGTATGGGAGTTGCTAACCCAAAGGATTTTCTAGAGTAGATGAAAGCCTAAAAAGACAAAACATTGCACTATTCCTAAATCTTTAACAGAAAAAGAGAGACAAAAAGAGTTCTAGTTAGAGGAACTAGGCGATAAAATTACGAAAGTGGCAATCGAAGAGACTGTAGAAATAATAGAGAGATGCACCAAAACCAAGTTTGGGGGAATTATTAAAGTTTACATCAGTAGGAAGGAAAGGGATGAAAGAGAAAGGAAATTATGCAGATGGAAAGAGTGGAATCTGGGTAATTTATAGCCCAAATCTTCCAATTATCTACCCAATCACCTAAGCCTAACATTACAAGCCTAAAAGACCTCAATGATCTTGAAGGTTGAATTTTCCTACATTAATGGAGATAAATATGAAAAACAAGCATATGAGACTTTGACTAATTTTCCAAGGAGAATCCTAGAAGATTAACTAATCTAACAAGGAGAAAAGGAAAGAAGACCAACACACACCCATAGAACATGATCTATTGACTGAACTGTTTACAGTACATATCTCATAAGTTATTTGTAATGGAGGTTGAAACTATTCCTTTTTCTTAGTTGAAAATTGAAGTTTGAAACAGTGCTGCAACTTACTTATTTCAAGTCAATTGGTGGAATAAGAAAAGATTATAATATACAACAGAAAAATGTCCTTAAAAATAAAGTTCAATTGTTTGAGGACAAACAAATCTCTCTTTTCTTTGCTTGGGGATAAACAAAATTTTAAGTTTGGGGGAATTTGATGAGTAAAAAACTCATTGATTTTTTGAAATCTATTTTTTCTGACTGTATTTACAATATAATTTGCTTATTATTATGCAGAAATATGGAGACCTTACCAAATTTATGTTTTGCAAATTTTACAGAAAATTGAAAGCAAATTCAACGAAAAAGAATATATATAGTCAAAGCGAAATTTGGAGTCCACCAAATGGACTTGTAAGGGAGTCGTGACAAGGAGTTCCTCATATGTCAATGATTTTTAATTACGACTGGTGAGAATGTTCTTTACCAAATATGTTAGACAAAAAGAATCGGAATTCGCAACAAGAAGAAGAATTCTAGGCGAATAAGAAAGCTATTGCGACGAGAAGGATTCTTTGAGAGACGGGGAAGAGTTTTGAGGAAGATCAGCATCACGACAGATTACGTATGTCACGATACCAAAAAAAGACAACAAGGATTTTCAAGTTGCGACACACACCTGAAGAAACAAAAGAGGTGAAGCCAAGGGTTAGTCGCGACAAAGAAATTCATGTCACGACAAAGATTCCAGAGAAAGAAGAAACTCTAGGCAAAACTCATGTTGCAACTGAAAACTTAGTCGCAACAGAATCAGAGGATAAGTGACAACAGGATTCTTTGACAAAGAGCTAGGGTCACGACAACTAAATGAGGGCAAGAATAGTGTTGTATTGAGAGAAGACAATGGAGTCGCGACTTCATATAGCCCAAAACAAAACAAAGATGGAGTCGCGACAATTGGTGAGTCACGACGGACTTACAAGTTCATAACTACAACTCCCGGTCGCGAAAGCAAACGGCTTCTTTAGGTCGCGACACGAGATAGTGGTAGGCCATGGAATTAGGGAAAATTCACTTGAAGCTTTCAAATCGGGCCAATTTCTGGAAGTGTATAAATAGTTGACCTTTCATCAAGAGAAAGTAGCTCTTCCGGAACCCATATCCTTGGGGGATTGAAGAAGACTCACTTGTATATTTTTAGAATAGATTAGTTAGAATCGTTTTGACTTTTTTTTTTTTGGATATGAACCAGCAGTTTGTTTTGAATTGTGAAGCTAGATCAAATAGTTCATCTCTTTTCCACTTCTTGCAGGTTAATGAAGTCTAAACAATTTGCAGGTCGTCTCTTTGGAGTTTTTTACGATTACGAGTGGGCGTTCTTGATCAATACTTTTCCCTTGTTGATTGTGATTCGATCTTTGAAGCGTGGCTTTCCACTTTGAATAGATCTGTTGTTAGTTATAGTCTTTTCTGCATAAATTAGAAGGAATTTCCTGGATTTGGGATTTATTTGATTGATGTTGTTTTTGAATTGAATTGTTCCCAATAGTAGTATCGGATACCCTTTCAAGGACTATATCCTGCTTTGATTTCCAGGAGGCCCTTTGAGTGACACAGAGATGAAAATTCCTGAGAGCTTGGAACATTCAACTTGTGAGTATGTTAGACTACTGTGAAGAAATCCCAAGAGCTGAGAGTTCACTTCGATAAATTTCAATTCACTCATAGTTGAGATTTGAAGGAGATTATTTATCAATTTTAAATAATCAGAATCTCACCTTAACTATGATGGAAAAGATCTTGATCGTGTTAGGCGAGATCTAATCTCGAGAAAGGAAAAATCCCTCGGTCTAAGGAGGAGTCATCGACCATTTTGTAGAGGTTTTGCAATGACCGGACTTGGGGTGCGAAATCTCTGATCTTAAAAATGGGTATGAAGTATTGAAAGAAAAATACCCCGGATCTTATAAAGTGTTACGAGACCACAAATGTGATTAGATCCATGTCTTTGAAAGAAGCAGGGACCTCTAATTAGTGAATTATGGAAAAATCCAAGTTGCGTTATTAGGCATCTTTGACAAATCCAAATCAAAATCAGGATTGAGAAAATCAATGGATTATAATGCGAGATTGATTCATTCTAGCCGGTTCCTTGGCTTGGTGTTCATTTCCTAGCCGAGGCGATTCGATCCGATTTATTTTATTTGTTTTAATTCAAAATTTATTTTAATTAGATAAATATAATATAGTATGATCTTGTCTTTCAATTCTAGTTTTCAAACCGTTACGAAGAGGTGCAAATGGTGTGGATCTTGAGTAGTTAGGGTAGTTGATTTAAAAATTCTTGTCAATCTCTGAGGGAATGATATCTGGACTTACATCCAATTTTTGCTACTTGTATGACCTATGCACTTGCAGTGTCTTAGACTAAACCCATTTTATAATTTCAAGAACATCATACCATTTTCTAATTTTTAAACAACTAGCTCCAATTTTGGTACCATTGCAAGGGAATTGTAAGGCTCCAGCAGAAGAATAAAAATTGAAGGGTTTAGTCTATATATTCACAAACAAACAAGTTTTTATGGCGTTGCGGGGATTGAAAGGATTTAAATAAATCAATATTCGACAAAGAGAGAAATGCTAATTTGGAAATTTTCTTTATTTTATAAAATAAATTCACGAAACCTTTTTGGCAATGATGGTGCATAAACTCTTGATATTTTTAGAGCTTAAAGGATATATGATTTTTTAATACCACTGTTTCCAATTAATCTTAATATGTTTTCATTTCAGGAAGTTATTTCATGCATAGGAAGCTAGAATTAGATTTGTTTCCCTTAGATACTGAATTGGAAAGAACATTGAGGAACTTAAGGAAGGTCAGAAGTGCAGAAATAGCAATTATGGCAGATGAAAGAATGGGTCAGACAGTTGAACAAGAAACAACAGCAGAAAGGCCTCCGATGCAAGATATAATGGAGGATTTTTGGAGACCAGTTTTTCTAAGAAGAATATTCAACAGTTAGACAACCTGCTATAGAGGCTAACAATTTTAAGTTGAAACCAGCATTGATCACCATGGTGTAACAGAATCAATTTACAGGCCATCCTACTAAAGATCCTAATGAGCACATGGGCAGATTCCTCAGGATGGCCAACACAGTTAAACTAAACGTTGTGAGACTAAAGGTGATCAAACTACATCTCTTTCTCTTTCCCTTTTCCTTAAGAGATATTGCAGCCACATGGTATGAATCATTGCCATATGGCTCGGTGTCCCATGGGAAGAAATTTGGTGGAAATATACCTTAGCGAGATTTTTTCTCCCATCCTCACATACGAAAGAAGAAGGGAGATCATTGTGTTGAACAAGGGAGGATGAGAAAGCATATCTTGCATGCAGGAAGGTCGGCGTGAAGGTGCCCATGCATGGCATAGACTGGGCTTAAATGGATATTGTCCACCTCCTTGAATGACCTTTAGGGTATCATAGATGCAGCTTGCTGTGGGGCATTTAAGCAAAAAAAATCACGGGGAGAGAGCAAACGAGTTGATAGAAGACACAGCTAAATGCAACATGAAGGCTCCATGCGAGATCTTGATGTTTCAACATGAAGCAAAGGGAGTGGGGTCATTGAGCTCAATAAAATGAATGCTATGGAAGCAAAACTTGATGCAATAATGCACAAGTTGGGGAATCAAGAGAAAAGAATGCACTCTGCTCATGAAATTGGAGCAGTGGAAAGAGATGGAATCGGAATGCTTGAGGACAATTGATGAGGATCCTATCAAGTTGAGAGGCGATTATTTGAATGAGCAGGCTTCATTTCAAGCCTAACCCCAACGCCTACACACTACACACCCCGACGGGGGCCATGAGAACTTCTTATATGGTGGAGGAGGAGCATCAGGGGCTGAAGACATGGGCAGTTTCGGCGAGGATATAATCCACCAAGGTTCCAGCAGCAACAACAACAAGGAGAGAACATAAATGAATATCAAGGTCAAAAGAGGACTCAGTCTTTTGAGGAGCAAATGCTGCAGTTCATGGGGGACAACAAAAAGCTGCTAAACCTCCATGAACAAAAATTTGTTGAGTTGGAAACTTTAAATCCAACACATGAAATTTTCAAGCAAGCTCTTAATGCTTCACTCAAAAGCTTGGAAACCGCAGTTAGGCGGTTGGCCTCAACATGCAGAACAAGACTAAGGATACTTTCCATAGTGACACCTAAAAGAATCGAGGGTATGTAGCGAATCCCGGGTGAGGAAGTGGCAAGGAATTGAGGTAACGAGTAGAGAAAGGAAGGAAGGTCACGACGAGAAGTGAAAGAAGTGGAAAGAAGATAGAAGAACAATTTAGAGTGGGTACACGAGGCCAAATAATAAAGTGTGCATGCGACGACAAGGAAAAGCTGTGAACAAGCGAGAAAGAAGGTTCAAGCCTACACACTGCGGTTCCTAAGACGGAAGGCAAAGAAAGAGGAACAATTTTCTAAATTCTTGGAAATTTTCAAGAAGATAGAAATTAATATTCTCTTTGCCGAGGCTATAACTAAAATGCCAAATTATGCCAAAGTATGCCAAATTTCTGAAGGGTATACTGAGCAAAATGAAGAAAATTGCCGAGGAAGGAGTTGTGAGCCTAATTGCAACATGTAGTGCAGTTATTCAGAACAGCCTACCAGCTAAGATGAAAGACCCTGGTAGTTTTACCATTCCCTGCACTATTGGGAAATATGAATTCAAACAAGCTTTGTGTGACTTAGGTGCCAACATTAATTTGATACCCTTATCATTTTGTCTGAGGTTGAGTTTGGGGAACACCCCGGCGATAATTACTGCTTTGCAAATGGCTGATAGGTCGATAGCACTGACTAGAAGGAGTCCTTGAGGATGTCTTGGTCGAGTGAGGAAATTCATCTTCCACTGTGGATTACATTTGTAATGAAAATGAAAAGAGGGAGCCAGGAGTTCCTCTATTAGGAAGACCCTTTACCCAGCAAGCTGGAGTTGCTCTGATTGATGTATAGAAGGGTGAGCTTACCTTGAGAGTGGGAAATGAAGCAGTGCACTTCAACCTCAACAAAAACTGCTTTTGATCGATGTTGATGAAGAAAATTGTATGGTACATAGATAACATTAGTCCCATCAGTTTTGAACTTTTGATTGTAACATTCAACATTCTATCAATGAAAATGAGATGAATTTCTAGTATCTTAAGAGTGTTGATTATGAATTGTTGCATTCCGGTTTGCACTATACAGAAAAAATCTTGAGTTTGAATGAAAACAGTAAAGAGAATTCATGCAGCAAGGAAAAGAAAGCAACTGAGCAAGAAACCAGTATAGAAGGGTTAATATTGAAAGAATTGCCTAATCATCTGAAATATGCTCTCTTAGAACCAGAAAAGGCAAAACCAGTGATTATATCAACTGCATTGACTGAGAATGAAGAACATAAGTTGTTAAAGATTCCAAGAAAATACAAGGAAACAATTGCTTGGTCAATTGAAGATCTCTGAAATGGCCAGACCCTTCCTAGTGGCGAAATGCCGGCAACTCTCCACGGTAACCTCCAGCCCGAGCTCGCTCGGCGACCAAAGTTACCATGAAGCTAAGCCAGATTAAAACCTCTTGAGCGTATTTGGAAGCGTGGGTTATAGAATTTTCACTTTTCTATCAAAATCACACCTTTAGATTTAATGAAAATCAGGCGACACCACTTATTTGCCACGGTGGTCAAGCTTCGAGAAATACAAAATCACTGTATATAAACAAATACCTCCCGATGTTTCCAAATGTCTAGCTTCTGACAATCATAAAGGACCTCACGGTCCTCCTCGAAAATATAAGATACGAATCAATCAAATGAATTTCATAGCAACTGTTTTCTCAAAACCATGCATGCATATTTTACAAACGATATTTACATATACAAAATGCCACATTTTAACTTTTACTATTTTTAATTTACACCTTATCTTATATATAATCACAACACAACGTCTAAGACTGAGGATCCTGGAAAGGTCTTTCGGCTTCAACACATGCACCTGAAAAATTATTTTAAAAATAGAAAAGCGTAAGAAGGCCAAGCGAGGCTCGGTGAGTCTTATAAGTTCTAAATGTTGTTGTCTGTACATTTGTACCTCCCGATATGAAAATAATACGAGAAATGGTTGTAAAGCGTTTGCTTGGCTGAGTTTTGCTATGAAAACCATTTAAAGAAAACTATTCTGTGAAAAATGTTTCGGTGGTGATTAATATCTGAAAGTGCTATCTTGGAAATCAAGTACCCAACCAGCGTGGCCCATTTAAGGAAATACTAGAGACGTGATACCACGGAACCTCGGAACCTGGCATCGGTAGTGAACCTCGGAACACTACCGGTAGATGGTCAGGAGTGAACCTGGCGGGGATCTCTAGAAACATAATGGAGCCTCGGAATAAAATGCCGGTGATGGAACCTGCGAACTGGCGCTCATCGTAGTATCTTAAGTCGGTAGCTAACTATATACCCCAAGATACTGCAGAGGCGACTCACTATATATTTTAGATCTAACTCCCGATTGTCGGCCCGGCAATATAGTTGATCATAATATCCCATAACCTTGCCATGCACAATCCGAAGCCACATGCGACGGAAGCGGCTGTGCCATCTAGGGGTTTTGTAAACCCAGTGCATTGTTTCTTAAATGCGAAATCAAACTTTTTTTTTTTCTTTGAGTATAACAAGTGGGAGGTAAAAAAAAATGCTCTATAAATTTATATTTTCAAAGCACTTAACAAACTTGTAATTTAAACACTTTCGTTTTAGAAAAGGATTTTGAGTATTTACCTTTTTCTCGACTAATTTCTTACAATTCTTGTCAAGCACTCTAGATTAAATCGGATGCTCAAATCGCCTACACAATCCATACAAAGTACGAAATGCCTAAGTTCAACGTTTAACCATAAAACATACGGGGCTTTGAAGCGTATATCGAGCGAGCTCCGATTAGCAAAAACTTTGCGTCTTCTAGTCATTCGATAAAGGACATGATAATATGATGTGAAATTGACCAAAATGTCCCTACACATTAAATGCCTCATAAAAACGCTATCTATTTTAGTCAACTTTTTGACTCGAGGCCTCGGAGAGTCTAAAAACACCAGAAAATATTTACGAAAATTTTGTCAGGCCGTGAGCTACAATCCTGAGAATTTCAATCCAGGAACTGACCGAAAACAGTCACGAAATTCAGTGGACTGTCCAGAACACGATCCCAAAAAATTCTAAAAATTCTAAACTGGTCCCCAAGTTACAGGGTGAAGTTTATGGCCTTTGTGGCCTCTAAGAAAATTTGGCCGTATAGCATTTAGGCTGAAATAACATAAATAGGCAAATTTTCTACCTTTTAAAAGTTTGGCAAAAGGCTAGATATTGGTACCTATGCGTAGCTCTCGTCGCGTATACCAACTTTATGCACTCCCAGCCGAAACCTCGTTCCGATTTCCATGTCGAAAGAAGCAAAAAAGAAAAAAAATATATATATATATATATATATATATATATATATATATATATATATATATATATATATATATATATATATATATATATATACTGCCTACTCTATATCTCAATCGTTCTCTCACGCTACGCACGTCAGCCCCCTGCCATTTGCTTTTTATTCTTTTTTTTTTAGTTTTTTTTTTTTTAAGTGGGACCCATATGTCCCCATTTTTCTTTCATTTCTCAATCCGTTTCAGTCTCGAAACAATTTATTTTGTCCTGGTTTCAATTTCATTTCTCCTAATTGAATATTCTTTAAATATTTGCCATTTTTCAAGATTTTCTAAATCGTTTGGTTCACTGCAAGCTACGTTGCCTAGAAATTAAGTAAAATGTGTCTCGGAATTATGAAAACTTTCTTGGGTTACTAGATTCGCAAAGCCCAGAACTTATGGCCTTGATCCGTTCAAGTCATCCGAATCTAGAGAATTTTACAGAGCTTCCACTGAACAATTCTGATAATTTATTATTATTATTATCCTTTTAAAATTACATAATTAGAATTTCACCCATCCACTTTTCTTAATTGCAAAAGTGTCACAATTCTTTGAAAACTTTATAATTTCACCCTTAAAACGACTTTCAAAAATTCTATTATGCTTGCGAAAATAATTAAAGGAAGCCCTTGGTGCACATATGCGGCCTGCAGTTCACAGCATCACGTACGCACCCTGGGACGGGCGTTACATCAAAGGTATCAGTCCTTCTATTTGCATGCACAAAATTCAGCTAGAAGATAATGACTTCAATTGAACACCAAAGGAGGCTGAATCCAGTAATGAAGGATGTTGTAAGGAAGGAAGTGCTGAAATGGTTAAATGCAGATTTTATTTATGCAATATCAGACAGCCCTTGGGTGAGCTCGATTCATGTGGTTCCCAATAAGGGTGGATTCACTGTGATCAGGAATGAAAGGAATGAACTAATTCCTACAAGAACTGCGACAGGATAGAGGGTGTGGATAGATTACAGAAGGTTGAATACTGCAACCAGGAAGGATCATTTTTCCCTACCTTTCATTGATCCGATGTTGGATAGGTTGGCAGGACACCCTCACTTCTGCTTTCTTGATGGATATTCTGGATATAACCAAATTGCTATTGCACTGAGGACCAGAAGAAAACTACTTTCACATGCCCTTATGGTACTTTTGCTTTTAAAAGAATGCCATTTGGGTTATGCAATGCTCCTGCCACATTTCAAAGATGCATGATGTCTATGTTCTTAGATTTGGCAGAAGAGTTTATGGAGATATTCATGGATGACTTCACAGTTTATGGATCCAGTTTTGAACATTGCTGAAATTTGGGGATTGATACTTCCGCAGTGCGGGACAAAATTTAGCCTTGAATTGGGAAAAATGTCATTTTTATGGTAACAGAAGGCGTGTCCTTAGGCACGGTTATGCGCGTGGGGAATTTTGGGGGAAGTGGACCCGAGCTAAAGTTTCCATCATAAAGACTCTTTTGCCACCTACAGCATTAAAGGGAATAAGAGACTTTATTGGGACATCTTTGGTTTTTATAGAAGATTTATCGGGAGCTACTCCAAAATTGCAAGACCATTGTGTAGACTATTGAAAAGGTTACTAAGTTTAATTTTGATGAATCCACGCAATCTTCATTTGAAGAGATCGAATCCAGAGATTAGTTGAAGCTCGAAATCATGGCCTAAGCTTAAATGCTGGAATAATGAATTTGAGATTATGTGTGATGCTAGTGATTATGCAATGGGAGCTGTATTGGGACAGAGAATTGACAAAATGTTTAAGGCCATATACTATGCTAGCAAAACCTTCAATGAAGCTCAAGAGAACTACTTAACTACTGAAAAAGAGGTGTTGGCCATGGTATTTGCATGTGAAAAATTCAGGCCATATATATTGGGATCCCACATCATCATCCATGCGATCATCTTTGTAATTAAATATTTGATGCGAGAAAAGCTAAGCCAAGGCCCGATCATATGGGTATTATTCTTTGCAAGAATTGATCTAGAGATCGGGACGAAGGGTTGTGATAATGTGATAGGCGATCCCTTGTCGAAAATTGAAAGAGACTACTTATAAAGAGGGAACATAATTAGCCAGAGAAAACTTTCGGATGGCGGTTATTCTAGTTGTCAATTTCCAATCCATCTCTCTCTTTCTTTCTCTCTTTCTCTCTCTCTACTCTTTCTCTCTCTCTCTACTTGGGTTCAATGAACATTGCTGTAAATTTTTCTAGCTTGTGGAGTTATGCCACCATAATTCAACTACCGGCGAAACGAAATTGGGGCTTGGCTTGATGGAATTCTATATATGGGATGACCTCTTGTTATTCCAAAGAGGAGCTGATATGATGTCGGGAGGTGTGTGCCATAAAGTTAACAAAGACGGGTACATATGAATGTCATACATCACCATATGGAGGACATTTTGCAGGAGACAAAATAGCCTATAAAATTCTTTAATTAGGTTTTTATTGGCCTACCATATTCAAAGATTGTTTTGAGTGGGTTAAAATTTGTGATCGATCTTGGGGAGGAATTAGGAAGTATCAGGTGAGGGCGTAATGCATAAATTATCTTGTTGATGCCAAACTTTTGATAATGTTAGAGACCAATTCAATGGGACCTTACCCATCTGTTTGGAGTCCTTGCTCTAGCCGTCAGATATCTTGTCAATCAGACGAGTAACAAACTGTCCCAAAATGATCTTCTTTGCAGTTCATTAAAGTTCTTGGAAAATGTTAGCTGAGAAACGATTTGAATTTTAGGAGACTATACTTAGTGAAGTGTTTGCAAACCAAGATTTGAAAACTCACCAAGCAGAAATTTGGAATCAAAACGCCATGAGTTTGGCTTACCATCTCAACAATGACGGATGAAATTTCAAATGAGATCGAAAATTCTTGAAAAAGGCTGTGGGTTCGACATAAGAGGGTGATTCTCTAAAGCTTGATGATGCATTTGAAACTACCGGCTATATAAAACTCCGTTCGATACATATAAATTGTGTTTGACAAAACTTAAATGCCTCCTCTTGATTAGGCTTACAGAAATGTAAGTGGCCAGAGATGACCCCAGTATCAAATTGAATTCGCCTTACTAGATCTGAGAGAAAATTTGCTCTTACAAAGCTGTGAGAGCTCCGGGAAGAGAATGAAGGGTTAAGATCGCTGGGGATGTTCAGCCATCATCTGAAGAAAGGGTGAAGTGAAAAAAGTGGGGAGGATAACCAACTTAGATCAGAAGAGAATTCTTGGAGGCTGAGTTTTAAGAAAAGAAAAACAATCAGAGGCCAAGTTTGACGGAAGAAAGTCAGGAAAGAAGGAATGGAATGGAAGGAAAAATTTGCTAGAAAAATGAAGGCTATTGACCTTCTATAATCATTAAGCAGAGTACAATTCACTAAGCAATTAGAAGAAGAGAGAGAAATTTGAAGTAGGAAGCAATGTTTATGAAAAAAGATCAGAGAAGCCTTCAAATAATCTCTCAAGAAGCCAGTTCAAAGAGTTTGGTGGAGCTTATAAAGAATAGGAGGTTCAGAGGACTTATTAATTATTCTACAGGAGAAAAATTTTGGCATGAGCCGGATCTCAATTCAATACTAATTTGTCCAATATGCTGAGTTATATTTCTAGGTTGAAGTGGGTGAATAAGTGGGACTAGAAGCAAGATCATTCATCCACTGTTGGCTGGGGTTCTGAATGATCTCTTCCTGCAGAAAGGAAAGAGCCTGTGCTTGCCGTCCAGAGAGGTATGCAAATTTGCTGAAATCTTCTTGAGGGTTGTATAAATTTGAGTGTCCCCTCTTGTGCATTTTTGGGGACTATTGCAGGAAATGATATTGTGTCTGGAATTTAGAATTTGTTGTTGTCAATAGGGTACAGGTGTCGTTTGCGAAGAATATGAAAATCAGTCAGAGGATCAGGATCTGATCTGAGCTAAGCAAGAGTTGAGTCAGCAGGAATTCTTGGGATGAAGAACTTGTGTGAACAGGAAAGAAGCAGGGATGTTAAATGTGGGGACAGTAAATCAGTCAGTTTGGTCTCCAAAGTTGGGGCTCCAGATTGGTGAGGAAAGAGAAAGGAGGAAGGAAGGAGGAGGAGGAAGAAGAGGATGAATTATGTGTTTGCCTTAAGTCAAAGTGCATTTTTTGAGTTCTAGGGTTTTGATATGAATTCAGTACACTCCACTTTAAATTGGATTTTATTTTAAGATCATAAACCTTTAAATTCTTCAGGGTGCTGAGTAAAACTTGATTGGAAAAATAATATTCAGATCAAATCAATTATGTGGTTTTTATAAAGAATTGTTCAGAACATGGGTAAGGAGTTCTTGGATTTTCATCTAAAGTTTTTATCAGTTTTGGTTCAAACATAATTCAAATATTCCAGTAGATTATTTTTGGATGATTTCCATGATGTTTCTTGAGATTGATTAAAATTCATAGTATTGTAGTGGTGTTGTAAGTGACCAAGAAGCAATCTGGAACTTAAAATTATAAATTATCATGGGTACACTAGCAGAAGAACCAAGTGTGCAATTTTGTATCTGGGGGTGTGCCAGGTACCCCACCGAAAACTTAACCATATGCAATTTTGTGATGGAGTTATCTCATTATATTGTATTTGAAATGCCCAGGAGATCTTTATATTTTTGATAATAAGTCTTGGATCATTTATGAATCTAGTTTAAAGTTATCATTAATGGGTCAAGATAGTTGAATAAGATTGGGACTGAGGCAGCATGTGTACCTAGCACTAGACGATCATTCAGTTGAGTCAGCAGACTAGTCTAGCCATTCAAAGTTATCAGAAAACCATCACGCTGAGCCAGATTCATTAATAGTGTATTTAGTTTAGAATCATGGGTTCAAGCAAGCTGGGAGAAAAGTGTGAACATGCTCAATTCAAAAGCAAGCAAGGGTGAGTGATTCTGGCCATTTTTCAGGCCTGGTACATTCCTCCACCGCCACGCCTCATATGTATATATATACCTCTATACTACTCTACCATCACCTATATCTTACATCTATCATGTTTTCCCTGTTACATTGTTTCATCGGTTTTGATTTTAAAACCATATTGTAATAGTGGGTTTAAAAAAAAAAAAAAAAAAAAGAAACTCAGCTCAATGATTGGGATGCATCCCGATCATACCTTCCCAATTGTGAAACAATGGTTTGTTTAGCCTGGTGAAAATAAGTAAGTAGTTTAGATTAAACCATAAGTGAAGAAATAACAATGGTTTTGGATTAGCCAATAGTGAAGTAAGTAATGATTTTGAACCATTCAAATAATTTTTCGAAAAAAACAGTGTGGTTTTAAAATTCTTAAAAATATTTTCCAAAAACAGCAAGCAAACAGCAAAAGAATAATTTAACTTGATGACCATACGTCTTATTGACTTTAGCTGATGACCGCATCTTGAACTTATGAAACTCAACTAAAGTCATCATTGATGGCGAGCTGCAAAATTCAGTTCTATATTCACCAGGCGTGTATTATGAACCAGAAGATCTTCCAGGAGCAAGTTGACGATTCACAGTGTTCTTCAGAATATGTAAACAAATCAAGCCTCAGTGGTTGATGTTTTATGGCATGATATCAGTTTGAAAAATAAACTGTTCAGTTCCAGTATCTTAAAACCCCAGGAGGTTCAAATCATGAGTTAAACAAACTCAATTTAATTTCAAAATGATGGGTTAGAGCCAGCTCTAGTCAGGATTTTAAAGCAAGCAGGTTGAGCAGAACTCTGATTTTAATCTAACATGATTTGAAACCAGGCTCCCATTTTCATCAAAAAGTTTATTTTTTTAAAGCCAAAGTTTGTGAGGTTTTTAAGACTTTCAAAGCAGATGAAGTAAACTTGACAGAAAGAATCTTGAGAGTTTTACATAGCCGCTATGAGCAAGCAATCAAAGTTTTATAAAACACCAAAGAAAAACGAAATAAGGCACAAACAGTATTCAAGAGTTTGTTCAGAACTTTTCAAAACCAAACTCAAATTTTAGAAACAGACAACCAGAAGAGTTTGAGCTTTTTCAAACTTAAAATGAAACAGAAAGTAAACAGGAAATCATATTCTTAAAAGAAAGATTTTCTAGTTTGAGGGTTTTAGAAGAAAAGCCTTTATAAGAAAACCATACGCTCCGTGGGAAACAGGTTTAATAATTATTTTATATTTTAAAGCTATTTTCCTGGAATATAGTGCATGAGGCTGAAACTGAGCTTCATTAGGTTTGTCTAACATTATTGCAATTACCATAGTTAAGAATCTTTTGCTAAGAATATCTTATGATTGTCAATGGACTTATATCTTACTAATGCATGAGTGGTTTGAGAATGTGTTCAGTATCAACTGGGTTAATCATATTTGAATATAATTATAAATTGGATGTATCCTGATTTGAGGTCATACTAATAATAAATTTATCTTCTTTCGTAAGGTTTTCCTTTACTAGATTTTACCAAATGCGGAAGTGATAATCAAGAAAAATTTTTATAGGAGGTTTAAGAATAGAAGCAAAGCTATGGGATTCTAAGTGGTTCAGAAGTGCTGTAGGGATTCTATGAGGTGACATTTATACTGAGAGGGATGAGGTGTCGTCAGCCCATGACAGAAAAGATATTGAGCATCTGCTTCCCGACATTTTCTCCCAGTTTGGCAGTTTTTGGGCTGGGATCTCCCAATATCATACCCCTACCAATCCTATGAGAGAAGAAAGTCAGATTCTCTGGATTCAACACATCTTTTTCCATATCAATTATTAGTTCCTTTCTTCATATTCAATAAGAGCTAATCAAGAGTTCAATTGAAGATGTCTTGTAGATTTGAACTTGATGTGATAATTTGGTTTCATTAACTCCTCAGCCAATAATTTGGATCAGACCCATTATATCATTGAACATTTCACCAGTAGTTGATGGTTGACTGAGTTTGAGAAAAATATTGGTCATTTTGAAGGATGCGATCAATCTGATTAAATTGAAAACTAGTTGCTTGTGTGGTTATTTACATTTATTCGAAGAATGATTATTGTATTCAAGCTGTAGTGGGAATGACTGCTCATTACTGATTCGTCAGAATATTAAGCTGGCAGAAAATTGAGTGGGAGTTAATTAATTGAAAACCAGAGATTTAAGTTTGGTTTGAGTCATTTGAAGTAAGTGGGAAGAAGCTACAAATTCGAAAGAGCAAATAGATGGTTGATCTATTACAACAATTCAAGTCATTACAAATCACGGAAAAACTATTCTGCGTGATCAAGTAGTCTTAACTAGTTGAGAAGATTAAGACCATCTTAGGAATTGATTATGATCAGTGGCACAGTCCTCTAGGCATTGGAATTCTATTAATTAGAGGCTGAAATCTGGGCCAGGCAGCACAAAGAAATGAAGAATATCTTTGGAAGTTGGAACAACACTCGAGCCTACCTCGTATAATAGGAGGCATACTCTAGTTCATGCTTTTGAGGCCAAAGTACTCTTCAACTGACCAACAGCAATTCAAGGCACAGACTCCTCACTTCCTTCAATCTTGATAAGAACCATAAATTACCCCGATTTAGAAGACGAGGTTCATGTGAAAGAGACTTAGTTAGAACCATACTTCACTGATTGCTGGAAGGACAGAAAAATCAGTGAAGAGACTGAAATGGAAAAGAATTCAAAATGAGGATAGAGTTTGCATCCTTTGTATTTACATCTCTATTAAATTAATTCAAGTTCTGAGATTGTTTAACACTATTGCCCCTAATATACCAAACTATTATGGAGTTCTTTGGCTTAAGTTCTTTAAGAGTGGTAAGCTAAAGAGACTTAAACAGTGCCCTTTTTATTCCATAAATCCTTTAACAGAAAAAGAAGATAAGGTTCAGTTGAGAACTCGATTGATAGTCTAAAATTCAACGTCAAAAGACCTGATATCACCAGAAGATGCTGAGCCAGGTTGAAGTCATTCAAGGTTGTTATTGGGAAGAAGGATGAAAGAGAAAGGAAATTCATGGGATTGGAAGAGTGGCATCCATGATGATTTACGACTAAATCTTCAGTGTCTACTATTACTAAACTAACATTCTAAACTCAAGACCTCATTCAGTCTTGAAATGTTGAATTTTCAAATGTGAAATATAATACTAAAAAACTCAACATCATGTTATACATTAATTTACCGAGAATCCCGAAATTAATATAATCTATCAGGAAGAAAAAGGAAAGAGACTAAGCACACCCATGTTAGGGACTTCAATTTGGCTAAACTACCGAGATAAACCGACGGAACCAAATTGCCTTCATGAAAAATTAAGTCCTTCCATCTTTCCTTGAACAGATTCTATTCTTATAAACCTTAGATTATTGGCCCAGTTAACACTGCCCTAAGCAGGTTGACACAATATCCGGCCTTCACACTTGTTCCTGCAAATGACAAATGTCCTTTCTATAACCATGGCGCGGCATCAAGTGAGTAATTCTGACGTTCTATCACCCATGTACATCTTAAAGCCCGCTTGTTTTTTGAGAAGCTTCTTTGAAACTCTTCGTGAAACAACTGGTGAGTAAAATCATTACAACCTCATACAGAAAGTAAGATTTGAGAATTAGGCTTATTCAACTTCTAGTTCTCGCCCGATATCCAGTACTCATCTATTTATCCATGAGTCTGTCTTGAAACAACATTTCCCAATTACCGGCATCATTGAAATTAAATTTAAGTGGTATTAGTAAATCTTGACAGTGAAAAATCATCCGTTCTAAATATCTGAGTTATTTGATACAATACAGAATACCGCATAATGAGGGCTGCCTCATCACCATCAACTTTCTGACTTGGGTTCAGTGTGGTGACCATCATCCATCGGCCGAGTCTCTTCATGGGATTTAATCGTCAGCCTTCTTCATCATTCTGGTCTTCATCATCTCATTGACTCCATCATCAGTGCAGATCATTTGCTTTGGACCGCTCTTAAGGCCCACAACCCACTGATCAGAGTTCTGTAACATTCCATCATCTCTCAGGCCAATAAAATCTGTTTGGCACCTGAATTCAGTTCCTTGTGACTGCTGAGCAAGACCTCAATATCTCAGTTCATTCCTCCATGCCAGTTCATTAACTGGGGTTAACAATTCCGATCACACTACCATTGACGCCCTAATTCAGAGGTCTGTTGAAGCCATCTAATCCACTTCCCTTGAAAACCTATTGTCTATGCTGAGATGGCTCCTCAGTAAATGGCCCTTAGGTCCATGTCCCATACTCACAAGTAGCATGAGTCAAGCTCATCTTACCAAGCCGAGTTTCAGATTGATTGCTCTTGTAAACGCCATCAGTCAAATCGTTCAAGCCCATCTTCTACAAAAATACTACTAAAATCAGAAAACCACATCCGTGAGCTGCCTCCAGCGACCTCCATTGAGGCGTGATCCTCTTCAGAATCTCCTCTGTACCTAAGGGGGATCCCTGACGGGATGTTGTGCCGTGGTGTGTCTACTCTGCGGCTCAGGGTTACTCAAAACTCAAGTCACCTCAGTAACAGGCACACACCGTCAGTGAATTCATGTGAGTTCCTACTCCCAGATATCGGATATGGATGAAAATGCTGACTCTGTACCCGCTTCTAGGCCCTCGCTGACTCCTCGTCCCATGCACTAATCAAGTCATTGAAATATCTTTTCAACAAAAGGAGTTTTATTCGCTTCAACTATTTAAATTCTATTCGGACAACCTAAAAATTGATTATTTGGTCCTTTCTTAAAACGTTCAGCGGGTAAATCTCTGAGAATGACTGAACAGACTTGACTCTCGAGAAATTTATTAGAAAGAATCTTCCGACAATTAGTTTCACAACCAATATTTTCTGTCATTGCACTTGCCACCCTCACTAAATACAAGTTCTGTTCGCGTGTGAAATCATAATCATGCCATTTCATAATGTTTATCATTAACCTCATCTTTTTGTGCATGTATATTCTTAGAAAATCTCTGACCATGTTCTATTGAATTCTTGTGTGTTTGCCGAATTCAACCACGCTGGGCTGTGAAGCAATGAGCAAATTCATATTGGGCTGCTTGAAAATCTGTCTTTTAGATGTTGTTCAAACCTAACGACAACATATCAACACACAAGCAACACATAATTCACGTTGGTTTGGACCCATTCAGAAACCATCATAAGGATTTGCTTGATGGGTCAAGTTTTTGGAGCAGATAAGATGACCAGTTTAACCCAGGCCGTCCTAAATATTCGTGACTGGCGAATAAATCAGTAGGAGAAAACCCCGACCTACCAGTTGTTGACTCCCACAAGGCCGTTTTCACACATGGCTTTTGGGTGGGATCTCGGCACACCTCTTATGCCATGAGATTGGGGATGAATCGGGAGCCCCAGAGAGAAGTGAGCTTCCTTTAAAAATCCTCGCGTTTTCCTCCCTCTTCCGTTTTGCTCTTTTCCCATATATATTCACTTTCCTCCCATTCAGTTGTTGGTTAGTTAAAGACATCTCTCCATGCCCTTGTCATACCCAGTGGTTGTGGGTTCCATATCTCTTGCACATCTAAATCTGCAGTGGTTTTCACCCATCACCGTACCATATGTCTCTCCTTGGATTACAGTTTGACTCATTCGTTTGAACTCAGTTCTTTGTGACATGTGGCTTTCTCTTCAATATTCACTGTGTTGTGAGTGTCATGGCGCTCAAGATCATGAAAAACGAAATTTTGTTGTCATAGAATTGACGTATTATTTTAATTTATTTGAACGTCGACGGTGAGGTTGTTTCTATCTCAGAATCTGAAAATTGCCCAGTTTGATGACCACAATTTAAATAATTTTGGAAGGTGAATTACAGGATCTTCCATCTTGTCAATCTCATGTTGGAAAGAGTTGACTCATTTCATTTTTAAGAATACTTGAGTGGTGATAAATTGAACCTTCATTGTCAATGGTTGTCATGAGTATCATGTCTTATTTAATCCTGTCAGTCTTGGGTGTCAGCACTGAATGGAAGGCTTTTGTTTAGTACCATTTTAAACATCTCTATTTTTTGGAGTGTAAGGTATGTTAATTGTGACCAACATATCTGGGGAATGACCGAGCATGTACCGTATTGTTCTGCAAGATGAGTTCCCCAATGGGATTGAAATAATGTGCGATAGTCAAACCATCTTATCATTCATTCAAATTCCGTGGATGTTTAGTCATTATGGAAGGTGTGCAGTCAGAGGAGATCAAATCTGTGTAGTGCGTTCAATGGAACAGTCTTGTTGAGGGCCTTAAATCGATTGTTTATTCCATCATTACTATCTTTTGGAGATTCAGGTCAGTGTTGGGTTTGTAGTGCTTTAAAAACACCACAACCTATTAGTTGACATCTCTATTTGCTCAACCATATAGATTACAGTGAGTCAGAGTTAGTTAGTATTGAGAAAAATATTAGACCTTCTTTGTTATCAGTTTTGAAATTGCTCTTTCAACACTAGAAAAAAACAAGGAGAAAATGGAGAAAACCCAAATTCAGATCTCATTTGGTTTACGATTTTTAGAAAAAATCATTTTATTCATAAAAGCAGGAAGAACGAGAAAAAACGAGGTTAGCAGCTTTGTTTGATCTCTACTAGTTTGTTTTCAAAAACATAAAACACAAAACTACTAAATTCAGTGACAAATAACAGTTTTACAGAAAAAAACTTAATGATCAATTTTGTTTTCAAAAACACAAAATTATTTTGAGAAAATTCAAGTAACAACTCAAAATTTGTTATACTATTCCATGATCTCATTTATATATAAGTCTTATAGCGAAGAGTAAATGCAAATCTTGTCACATTATTTTTTTTTTTTTTTCATCTATTAACTGTGTTCCTTATTATTATATTCACTATGTTCTTGCTACAGAACTAGGGCCTGGTCCTCTACCCACATCATCAACCTTTTTACTGTTTGAATTAGGCACTTGGGGTACCATTTAAATATTTTCAAATTTATTAGAATAGATTAATAATAACATACTAAGAAAACCACACAATTATGTTTTATAATTTGAAAATAATTAGTCTCTGTGAGTTCTATATTCATGAAACAAGGCATAGCTTTTCTGTGTTTGTTCTCAAGAAAATACATTGTCATCTGTTATCAAACACTGAAACACACCACACTAACAAAAATTCATCTACAGTTCAAATAGAGAATAAAACCCAAGTTTATCTAACACACATTATCAGCAAAATACCTGACAAGAACTTAACAATGTAAGAAATTTTCAGCAAAAAGCAGTTCCAATATGGGAGAGGATTACTTGCTGATGATCAGATAAATATAGAAGAGAAAATAACAGGCAAAAAAATAAGCAGTTTCCAAGCCTAAATGGGACATCAGCCAGGGAAGAACCAGTGAAGAGCATCAAGAAATGGAGAAGCTGGGGAAGAAGGATTCCACCAGTTAAATAAGTGATAATATAGTTGTTCCGACCGCGATACTTTAATTTTAAATGACATTTACGTTAGGAACAACTGTGATAATTACTTTCAAAACAAATATTCATTTATTCAATAAGCAGTTCTATATCTTGTTGAAATCACATTGATATTAATAGATTATTGATAACAAACATTTCAATATTACAAAATGACCATTATTTGGAGCGACGATAAATTGTTTCGAAGGAAATGAAGACATTTGTATTAATAAAAACTTAAAATGAAATTGTTTTAACAGATTATATAATAATGTATGGTGCTCATAATTCATATATATCTATGTCATATGTTAAAGTGTTGTTTTTTATAATTATGATGTGATGTAGATAATTGTCAGTATCAGATCCATGATGTTTATCTGTTTTTTAATAAGGAGAATCGTAAGTATCTTAATAATGTTCATATAACATATTGTTCATATCTGTTATTATTACTCATATATAATTCATATATTCATATATATATATTTATATTATAATGAAAGGATGATTGTTTTATTGCCCATATAATTTATTGTATAGACCAATTACATGATTATGATGCAGACTTTTAAGGGGGAGAATCTTGGAGTGTCCTCTGGTTGAAAGCTCTATCACTTTAAGAGGATGTTTTTGTAAAAACATCTGGAGGATCAATGTTTAACTCACCATTAGTTGATTCTCTGTTGAGTTTAGCATTGTTTCCATTGACCAATCCGGATTGACCAGATAACTCGTTGGGGTGCCACATTTGCTCAAGTCTTAATCTGTTTTAGGCGTAATTTAAATTTTCATGGATTTAGGCATGTGGTGTCAGATGAAATCTGCGGTCTTGAATCAATAAAACAGAGACGGAGTTCAGAACCTCTTGATCTTCAGAACAATTACAAATTTATCAGCTACGTGATTATTATGGACCCTCAGTTCGACTCTGTTTTGACGCATTAAATTATAAGTTTTAATATCAATCCAACCGTTTTATCAAGTCTTCTGACAGGACAGAGGAAGTAATTAATAGTTTTATATGAGATATGAATATAAAATTAGATAATGATTCATTTCATTAATCTTAAATGAAAATATTAAACTAGTTAACACCGTCAAATCATTTTATGTTTATACAAAATTCTCCTTTACATTAAAAAAATTCCATTTAAAATTTCTTATGACCCTGATGATGACATGTTAGTTCAAATTTTCATGAATTATATTCAATAATTTATTTTAAGTAGTATATTGATTTGTCAAAATATTATAACTTCCCATTAATTATCATTTCGATCATTTTAAAATGAGTTCGTTGAAAAAAAATTTTTAAAATACGGTTTGTGTTTTCAATCTTTAAGAATAATTATAATTCAATAAGGTCAAGAGTGACAAATACTTCTTTAAAGATAATATAGTAAAATAGACAATATAATTTCAAGTAATTCTTTTTTTAATAAATTTCATGTCAAACTATCAAGAATTGTTTGTCTGAAATAGGCTAAGGTTTAGAATATTGAGTTCATTTAAATTCTTAGTACCATATTTTTGCTATTTATATGTTCTTACTAAAGTAGTTTTCTGTTATCTTTCTTTTTAAAATTCACTATCTTCAATTTTTCATTATTCATTATTAAACCAAATCTTCAAAATACAAACAAGTTCTTTAAAGATTGAATAAAATGTTAACAATGAACAGTCAGTTCAGATCATCGTTTAAATTTAATAATTTATTGTTAAATTTTAATGTTTAAATAATTTTCAAAATGAACATTCAGTAAAATAATAATATTGATTTTCAATAAAATTTCATTTCAAATATTTTGAATATCGAAACATTATCTTTAAATAAATCGTTCTCAATTTTATATAGTTTGGCCGTTGATTTTTTAAAATAGATGAAGTGTTTGTCAGTGATAAACTGACAAGTTGAGTTTTAAGTTTCGCGAAGTGATCGTTAAACAGCAACATAAATCTGTCATCTTTCATCGCTATTTAAAGCATAAATAATTAATTAATAGTTTAAATATCAAAAGCCATTTTGTAAAATTTTTTTGTAATATTGTTTGTAAATAAAAAACTCTATTCAAGGCCAAAATAATCTGAATAAAAATCCTTTTATCAATATTCCAAAATTCTACCACATCACTGAAGTTTTAACCTCAAATTCTTGGCTCCATCTCAAAGAGTCTTGAGGCTGTGACTTCATGAAGATTCCTCTTATTTTCTCAGCAAACTGAGATTTCTCTAAACCTGCTCTTTGATTCCTTACCCTTGCCCTTTGATTTCCTCCCACCCTCTGCCACACTAGTTGATTCTCCCACTTGTGCACTTCAATTTCCATATAATCCGGCGAATCCCCTCTTTGTACAGGCACCTCATCACGAGGAAAAGCAGGAGATTAAGCCCTCTAGTTCAGACTTGTTCAACTTGGCAACACTAAACATCCATGAATCAGTGATTGTGGTACCAACGACTACCCCTTGGACCCATGCTCCAGTGATTTGCGTCACTTACAGGATGACCTCTGCGCTGACCAAATCTCGCTGGCTGGCCAGAAAACCTGGCCCCATAGTGAGCCACACTGGGACCCAGGCTGGGTCATTGAAGTCTGGGCCAATAATGGGATCTGATTCCCCCAAACAAGCCAAATCTACCCTTTGTGAGTGACATGGATGTGTAACTATATTGAGGATGAAATCTGTGGATATTATCACGTATCTCCCAGATATCAAATCTCGCCTCCAAGAAACAATGTCATGTAGGAAGAACTAGGTTCTTGATAAGGAAAAAAAAGTCTCCCATCTTCAAGTCTTGAATTATCCTTCTAAGCTCAAGGAGATTCAGAGTACAAGGCAAGACTCCCCACAGGGGAAAGTCATACAACTCAAGTATTAATTACATATTTCATCTTCTATTACTTTTTATGCCTTAAATAAATGGAGGAATGAGTAGACCACAGCTCATGGACCTCATTTTTGCAAATTACATTCAAATATTCCAGTCACCCTCGGTCGAGCCAAATCAGGATAACATCAGGTCTGTATCTTGACAGACAATTTCAAAGTCTCATCAAGTAGTGTGGAGACTAGCTCCTTTGACTCTCAGTGTCCCTCATGCATTAATCAGACGGATCCCCTTCCTGTTTGATTCAATTAACACATGTTGCCAATGTTAAACTTGTCGTTGGTCATTAACCGAAAGTCCATTCCTTCGTTCAGCGTCAGGACCATGGAGAAAAATGGAAGACAGCAAGACATATGAGAATTCTGAGGATGCCAGAACATCTGTGGGTCATTTAAACAATGGGTTTGAGGGAGTTTGGGATGAAAAATGTTGATCTTGTGAAAATAGGTGCAGATACAGTGTCAAACCAGGCATGAGCTGCATGAGTAAGGAGGGCCATCATCCTTGAGCCATTATTGGACACCCCATGGACGTTCAGGTTCATCTTAGGCGGGTTAAGCCGGGACCTCATCATATTAAAAGTAGCTGAGGCAGATTCAAACCCAGGAGGATGCTCGCAACACGCGGACAGAGCAGTCAGTAAATTGGCTGTTTCAGACAGAAAACAGTTAGAGAGGGTAGGCCAGCGGCAGTGCCCAGAAAACGTCTGCATTCCACCAGGCGTAATCTTGTATCTGACCCATCGTACCACCGCTAGTATGGACCTATATCCATATCGCGCCATACATGAGTGGATTCAGTCCGACAACCATGCTCCTCTTCTCCCTGAGCGACTTGAACCTGGGTTACGAGCCTGAGGGTTCAGTCATGCAATCCTTCACACTATCTTCCAGATGGGTTCTTTTGGGCCATATGATCACATAGCCCATTCTGACAGATAACCAGGCCTAGAGCCTTTAAGGTAATGACCAGTCTGGTGTACAAAGATCTTCCCATTAGCCTCTCAGGGCTCATTCAGCTTTGGGTTCCTGTCTCAACGCAACTCCTTAAACCAAGTTCCTTTGAGGCTTTTGGAGTCATCTTATTCTAAATATCTTCGTTAGTCTGACAGAAGAGGAATATTCAGCTTTTCCACTAGGGTTGGACAGTGTTCAACATGTGGG
Source organism: Tetrastigma voinierianum (assembly GCA_016808115.1). NCBI lineage: Eukaryota > Viridiplantae > Streptophyta > Magnoliopsida > Vitales > Vitaceae > Tetrastigma > Tetrastigma voinierianum. The sequence continues at coordinate 205,847 of JAEQBH010001685.1, forward strand.
GTTTGTGGACCATGATCCCTTCAGACTTTCAGAGGAAAGCAGGCTCCATCCCCATTTTCTTCCACTCGTTAATGTTTGGACCTGACTTAATGAAGGAGCCATGGAATGGGCATATAAAATATTCAATGTTCGAGAGAATAACATTCACGTACAACCGGCTCAGCTAAATAAACTGCAGTCAGGCGAGCTGAAACCGTGGCAGGAGGGGAAGGGGTCATGAGCTAAGGAAAGTTGAGATTAAAATGGGAGCGAATCTGAGGTCAGTGCAAGGAAAGGAGCTGGGATTCAACTCACCCGACATCACATATGGAAGTTGTTACCCCTCATTGACTTTTGATTCCAACTAAGGTACAGTCATCCCAGATGTGAATTATCTGAAGGATCATGGGCATAGGGACAAGGTGTGAAGGCCTAAATTAAGTCAGTGAAGACTAATTCAAAGCCAGGACTTCCTCAGAAGATGTCTCAAGGAAGTTGACATTAATTCAGATCTGCGCCCTCCTGATGGGAGATAAATTACAATTTGTGTAGTCTTGTTTGAATCTAAGCAGTTCTTAAACTATATACTAGAGGGTTGTTTGTGAATATCATCAGTAGAAGCGCAACGAGGAAGAAGCTACAGGCAAACCAAGTTCAAAGCCGGTGCTTCTCCACGAGAGGGGTAACCGGAAGGATAGCTTCATCAGATCAGCTACATGTCTTCCTCCAGCTAAACTGACAGGATTAATTCTTAAATCATCATTCTGCCCCGCCACTCTAGACACATCAACAAGTTTAGTGCACATGTTCGTGAATCTGTTGTGTGACCGCCACTTGTTCTCGCTCACCGCCGCCCTTCAAGATGAAGCTTTTCCTCATGATGTTGAACTTTCGACGGACAATCCTCTTTGGTTTCAGCTAGCGCAACAGATAACATTTCAATTGATATCACCTTCCTATAAGTAAGGCTGATGCTGACAGTTTTGCGTTCTCGATTAAGTCAGTTCTGGACCTTACAATTTTGATGATGGGACTAAATTTATACTCTCAGTCAATTAAATTCCTTCAACATATCATCAGATCGATCCAGTCATTTAAATCATGAAGATGGTCTGAGCTTTTAAGCAATCAAGTTCAACTGCAGTACTAGTCTTACATGAGAGATTAGAAAGGAAAAAGCTGAATCAGTCTTTGCAGGAATCCCGTTCCGTAACATACGAGTTCCGCCACCGGGGTGGGGCGGAGAAACCGTCTTGTGTGGATCCTCTTGAAGAACAATCTTTGCTAGGAAGCCAGTGGGAGATCTACTATATCCAACACTCTGACATTACAAAGGAAGAAGAAAAACGACTATTGCATGTTGTTTTGAAACATTGATGTCGTTGCTTGATCCACTCGTTTCGCCAATTAAGTGATGACCTCATGCTAGTCTCTCATGCTTGGAACATTCATCAGCCTCGTGAAACCTCTTAAACAGAGAAGATAAAGTTGTTTCCTGGAATCAGTGGGATTATTCAAGCAGGAGTGAGCCGTCTTTGAGATGGGTTTTATCAAGAGGTAGAAATCATCTGATGACACGGTCTTCAGTGATCATTCAGAAGAACAATTAGTAGTATCAAGTGGATTCCAGGACCTCAGTGAGCGTTCTTGAAAGAATAGCTTCCCCTGTGGGCCCGAGAATAGTGGATCAGTTAGTGCCTCAAGTGGGCATGGAATCTTCATCAATTGACAGCTATAAGGCCCTTTCACAGTTCCTATTGCACCACTTTGATCTGGAGAAAAAGCAGACATTATTCCACCACAGGACTATCTTCTATCAATGTTAGATACCTTTTGTGGATTTGAGGAAGAAGGCTGGGACAAACTTCATCAAGTGAGTGGCAGTCATTCCAGTCTTGATGGACAGGAACCTTATCAGTCTATCATCAGGCAGACATTAACAAGAGTCAAATCCAAAACAGCCTGATCATCTGGTACCTCTGAGAAAACTTTTGGACTACCACAGGTAGTGGCTGAGCTGATACTCTAAAGTTATTAAGTTGGGAGTGGTGATGGGTTCACGTGACTTTGCTTGTTGACAGGAGGAGGTTTCGGGATTGTTTCTAATTCAGCACAAGGGAGCCATATGAGTCCTGGAGACTCTACCTCAGAAAGAGTGCAGCAGTCATTGTTTGATTCCAGCGCAGCTCTCAGGTAGACTAATCTCCAGTTCTGGGCCGTTAGAAGCCATTCCTTTACTTGATCTAAAGGCCAACAGGATCAGAGTGAATATAAGAGTCTGCAGGCAGAGTAATACGAAATCAGCGTATCAGCGGAAGAAACATGATTCTGGCCTAGCCCGAGGGCGGTGGGCAGCTCCATCCATACATGTGTTTGATCATTTGGTAATTAAAACACATTGAAGAAAGATGAGCCCGGAGGCAGGAGGCTATCATTCTTTGCCAAGAAAGGTCCACAATCAGAAGGCGAAATACTATATCTGATCTGGCGGTGACAGCAGCTGAAACTCTGGTAAGTTTGCCTTCAAAACTTAGTTCCCTAACCGGCACCTATCTGGGTACCTCCTGGGAAACATATACATAGCTGATATCAGGTGGAGATGAAACCATTCAGTGATTCGGTGGTGGGCCTCGTCATTAAGATATGAACCTTGCTGCGGTCAGAGTGAATCTTTGGCAAACACAGCATAAATTTCTCCAGCAGAAATGATTGGGCTTAGCTCCAGGCTTCAGTGGAGACTCTGGAATCATGGATCAGGACTTCACGATGATTGGAGAAATAGGCGGATTGCAGCTTAAGCTCGGCCGGGGAGAAATTATGAAGCCGAGATCATATCGTTTGGATTCCATAATATCAACTGTAGGGCAGAATATGAAGCCCGTCATAATTCAGGGTTGACATTCCACAATCCGTATCTCAGAAAAATAATCATGAAGCGACTCTCGGTAAATTCAGTGGGCTGAGGTCAAACCTGAGAATGTGACGAGCCAGCCTGATAGTATGTAGTTTTGTTCACTACTGACTGGAAACTTATTTGACTTTGTGACTGAAGGGTAATATAAGATTCAGGCTACAAAATGGGCCAGCTTTGGCAACCGCTGACGCAGTCACATGAAGTAAAGCGGTGTCTTGCTCAAGTCTACTGCAGAGCCGGAGTGTGGTCCCTGGCTTGGTTAATAAATAAGCCGCAGTATTCGCTACTTGGGATTGACTCCAATAATCCTGTTGAGCTGGGAGAATCCCGGGCTTAACGGCGGGGCCACAGGACCGGATCGGCAGGCTGGGTTCTCACTGTCCTGGGCAGTTCAGTTCCCTCTAAGCTGGTCCCGGATGGGATTTCTGTCAAGTACCTAAATACCGATGGCTAAATAGTCTATCTTTTTGTAGAGCTCAGCTAGTGAGGTATCTGGGAGAAATCATCCAGGGCCAGCAGGGATGTTCCGGCTTGCAGACCCACCCGAGGCTACTATTGGCTGGCATAAGCAGATGTGTCCTTCCCATGTTAGGAAATCCGTGATAGGTTATGATTACTAATCAATGACCCCATGTCAAAAGAATAAAAGGCTCCAGGATTTGCGATGTAACGGCCTGGCCCTTAGGCTCCGTGAGGTATGGATATCATGGGACCCTTGCCTACGCCTGGCAAAAGCTACCTTAGTTTGCCACATTCTTCAGTCAAATGGATAGAAGCGAAGCCTTAGTCCATCTCAAAGAATCAAAAGTTATTGGGTTCAGTGCTGGAAGAAGCACATCATGAAGTTTAGACATACCTCAATGAACCATAAACCAACATTCAAGACCTGTTGATAGCCAGAATTATATAGTTTTTGTGGAATTCGAAAATCAAAACCTGTACTCAACCACATTGCTGAGTAGCTGAGTGGCAAGAAGCATATCAGGCCATGACTCTCTTATAAACTCGAAACAAATGCCTACATTGACGGAAAAAATGGTGAAGACTTCCGAGATTTCATGGGCCTATAGAAAAACTGAACCAGGCTTATTACGTGTATAACCAGTTGCCCTCATCTTCAGATCAAGCCATCATCAGTAGAAAAATTAGGGATGCCACCATACGAACAGAAATTCTTGAGAAAGCAAATGTCAAAGCCATAGCCAAAGACCTAGACACAACTGACAAACTCCAAGAAGCAATAGTTGTGCGCGTAGCGTCATACGATGAAATTTGTCAAACTTGCACAACCGGCCAGCGTAAAGCTACACACGTACATTCCCTCTGCTTAAGACACGAGTGCTAAGGCAGTCTTTGAAAACGTAGCCAACCCGATAAGGCGGAAGTTCCAGCTCAACTAGGAAGGACCATACACGGTAGTTCGAGTAGGGACAGTCGGGTCTTATGCGTTAAGCAGGCCAAACGGGACTCCTATGCCCAAGATGTGGAACGCTATGCACTTTAAGAAGTATTATCAGTAACGTTTTCTTTGAGGATTCTATCATCAATAAATATTATCTTTCAGTCATTTCCTTTGAAAGCCAATAATTGTTTCTTTTTTTTTTTTTTTTTTTAAAAGGCTAGATATTGTTGTTGCCCTACTAACGCCTTAAAAAGCCCAGATATGGTTGTTGCCCTACTGGCGCCTTAAAAAGCCCAAATATGGTTGTTTCCCTATTGGACCCTTAAAAAGCCCATATATGGTTGTTGCCCCAATGGCCCCTTAAAAATTCCAAGATATGGTTGTCGTCCAACTGGCACCTTAAAAAGTCCAAATATGGTTGTTGTCCTACTAGCACCTTAAAAAGTCCATATATGGTTGATGTCCTACTAGCATCTAAAAAAGCCCAGATATGATTGTTGCCTTACTAGCACCTTAAAAAGTCCATATATGGTTGATGTCCTGCTAGCATCTAAAAAATCCAGATATGGCTGTTGTCCGACTGACATTTAAAATAAAAAAATAAAAAAAAATGTGCCAAGTCCTGGCAAATATCTTGTTATTCCATTAAAAAGCGCTAAGGATTATAAGAATTAACACGCATACTGATGACAAAATGGTGCCCCTTGTAAAAGTCTCCCAAAATGGCAAAAACTAACATGGGGGAAGAGGTCAGCCTTGTTCCTCTGCGACGACGTTCTCCACTGAATCCTTCACCGCTTCGCCCAAATGTATCTCTGCAGCCTTGGCTTCAACGGCTGTTGAGCCCGGGGGGCATCCCAGATTCGCAAAGAACTATGGAGGAAGTGCATTAGCATAATCAGGCATTCCATCCGGAATCCCTGGATGGTCACCGCAGATGTTGTGTTTGAACGCACAACATCCGTGGCCATAATCGAAAATCTAGTTTAGGGCTTTCTAATAGTCTTCCTCCATGGCTTCCTTGCCCTTGCCTGCCTGGGAGTGAAGAGAAGACACCTCATCTTTGGAAGCTTCAAGCTCTAGTAAAAGAGACGTTCACTCAACCGCTAGACGGGCAACCTCAGCCTTTAACCTGTGCCAGTCTTCCTTCGCAACCAAGGCATCTCGGGGCTGAGTCAAGTCATCCTCTGCCCTTGCCTTGGCATGACCTGCTGTTACAACTGTCAAACAGGCCACCTTAGCCTCCTGATTAGCCTCATCCCTTTCTTTTTCCGCCCATTCAATATTTTCCACACCAACTTTGGCCTCTCACTTCCAATGTTTCGACTTGGATTATGCCTTGGCCAAGGAAGCATCCAAGGCCTGATGCTTGGAAACGGCTGACTGGGCTTAAAGCCGTAGCTTCTCAACGTCATCCAGTCGGGATTGAAACTCTCTATGCTGGCGAGCCATATTCCAGATGACCGTCACGACCTAAAAAAAAAAAGTTAGAAGAAAATTACTACGCAGAATTAGTAATCAAGTACTAAACAATCAGCACATACTAGCTCGACTGATCGGTGAAAGTCATGGTTATGGATAAGCATCCTGCCCTCGGCCATTGACTAGAAGGCCTCCTTATTTATATAGACGGGGAAAGGGATGGAATACTACTCTGCGCAAGCCACCACTGGTACTCTAAAGTAATTAGGATAAAGGTCTGATAGGCAGTTTGCGTGATTGTGTTTTTGCATACATGCAAATAGAAGTGCTAAGTGCTAAGTGCTTATTCTACGCAAGTATAAGCTTGTCAAGTAGTAAAGTGTACCTAAGTACGGATATCGATCCACAGGGAACACCTTAATCGTACTATGCTAAGTACCAAAATTATAATACTCCTCTAATATTCAAACTAGTAATCGTGATTGCTAGGCGGACTTAAAAACTAATTAAACTATTACTAAAGTGATTGTTCATTTTAGATGTAAAGGTGATTAAAGATGCAAAAAGATTAGGGTGTTGGTGTTGTTGGACAATCCTACTATCACTAGGTTTCTCTAATGTAATCAAAGCCTTTCTCAAGGTCATTTGACCTCCCTCTATCACTAGGTTTCTTGCTCCTTAGCTCAACCCCAAGCATTAAAGGTGCATAGAGTGTAAAGAACTCCTAAGCCTTCTAATCATTGATAATCCTATATTACCAAGTTTATTAAGTTAACCCAACTATGTCTAATTCTTCATTCACTTCTCAGATCTTACAAAGAACCACTCACATATTAAGATTGATCAGAAATTAATATGATTTCATCCAAGCATGAGTTAATGGTAAGACAAATATATAAAATATAATGGAATTATAAAAAGGCTAAAGCTTTAACATAGCATTCATGTCTAAGACTCTACCAACACCCTAAACCACGAAATTAGAACCTCATTATGTTATGTTTCAATACAAATAAAAAGCAAGACATGGTAATAGAAATAGAGAAAACTTTAAGTATCAAGGGAATGATGATCTCTGGGGTTCTTCAAGTCTTCTCTCCCAAAGGTCGGTCTTCTAGTCTTCTTTCTCTTGTTCCAAGCTCCAATTGCTTAAAACCTTATTCTTCTAATTGATTTTGAACCCTTTCAATGTGATCGGAGTGAATCATGCATACATTATAGTACAATTTCTATGTGTTTTTATAGCTCAACTTGCATGATTCACATTCATATTCACTGATATTGCGCTAATCCCCTATACTATAATGTTTCATAGAACATGGCGACATTGGAATAAAAAAGGAAGCTAACAATAGAAGAAAGGACTAAAAGCAGAGAATGCAGCAAAGAAGTGTGGCAGAGATGGTCTCGGGTACGTAGCAATGAGGAGACCCACGCTATGGCATAGCGCTTGACTGCGGTGAAGGATCTATCGCGCGCGAACTGAATGCGGATTATGTTTTGCCCCTCGGTGCGTCGCGCGAAGCCCCACTTTCGGCTACTTGGCGTAGCGAATCTCCATTCAACGGGAGCTCGAAAAATATGATTTTCTAGGCCATTGATGGGCCCTAGTTCCGAGGTATAAAAAGGGAGCAATTTTGAGGCAATGGCGAGGGGATTGGAGACTGACTGAAGACAAGGAGAGACAGATAGAGAGAGATTAGGGAAGACGGATTCTGGGAGATCGCGAAGACGACTTCCTTTGTATTTCTTTCTCTAATTCGTGTGATGCTGGAAATCTTTTAGTTTGTAATGAAATCACTATAAACTAACTTTTCTCTCTAGGGTTTTGTCAACCCAAACCACACCATTATGGATTAATACTTTAATCGTATTTTATTTAATATTGATATGAATTTCTATGGTTGTTTTACTCCTAAATTTAATCACATGCTATTATTTGGCCAATTATGGCATGCTAATGCTAGGAGTCTGATATCGAGAGAAGATGACTCGTAGGGACATGGGTAGAGCAACACTTGGTCAATAAGGGAGTAGAGATATCCCGCATTCCTAGTGTAGCACAAGGGTTTTCACATTCATGCATCTTGGAGTCGAGGGGTCGAGGCGAGAGATCTGATACACCTGCCGCCCAAGCGAGATGGCGGAGTTATATCTCGAGGGAGAATAACGTAGGCGACAACCGCTAACATAAATCCTTATGAATATTAAATAAATTGTATCTAGGTGAAATCATTAGGTGAGGTAGGCGAAGGCAAAACCCTAAGGTTTTCTCATCATTATCTTGTAAAAACTTCAATATTAGGCTTTCTTTAATTTAGCTAATTTATTTCACCAATTCAGCTATAAGAATGGATCCAAATATTATCTAGGTCACTAAATCAATACTTAGCACGCTTCTCTTCGTGGGAACGACACTTGACTCGCCATTACACTGCGTGAACTCGATGCGTATACTTACGTGCACGGGTTTGCATTTTTACCAACTTTTACACTCTCACTAACAGCCCGTCAAGCTTTTCGGAGAAGTTTAGTGTTAATATTGACAACCGTGCCATAGATTGTGCTTTGGATCAATTTTATTTTATTTAGTTCTTTTTACTTATTAATAATTTTTTTTATTTTTTTTTATTCTTCGTTTTAGGCATTGTGCCTTAATTCATCTGTGTTGTGACTTGGTCTCGCCTTCATACCTGTGATTTCAGGAAAGCATTTAGTGTGCATGAAAAGACAAGATCTCAGGGAATTACTTCCATTCGATCCTAAACCAGAATGGACATTACACCGATTACGCAGAGAAGCACGCATAACCCAATTTGAAATCATGCAGAATCAAGAGTATGAAGGACAATTCCAAGAAAGGAATGAACCACAGGTGGAGTAGAATGGATAGAATTATAGAGATCAGGCCACCCGATCTTTTGTACAACTTGATAATCCGCATATGCTACTTGAGGAGTTCGCCTTACCACCTACAGTTGTTCAGTCAGCTATACGAAGACCACCCATTCAAGCGAACAACTTCGAACTAAAAGGAGTAACTCTGCAAATGCTCCACAATATACAATTTCATGGGTTGCCTAGTGAGAATCCGAATGCGCATCTGACCCGTTTTATCTAAGTTTGTGACATAAAGTCAAGTATAATGAGGTAACAGAGGAAGCTCTCAGATTGTGTCTATTCCCACTGTCACTTAGCAACCGAGCTAAGCATTGGTTGACTAGCCAACCCGCCGGATTCCATTACTCATGGAATGACCTAATTAATAGAAATTTCTAACCAAAATTTTCCCACCCGCAAAGATCGCATAGCTGGTGCAAGAAATTAACACATTCAGACAATTCGAGGAGGAGAACTTGGCGAAGGCCTGGGAGAGATTTCATGAGTTATTAACGAGATGTCCACACCACATGTTGACTAGGTGGATGCAGGTGCACACGTTTTATAATGGTTTAAGCGATTCAGCTAGGACAATCGTTGATGCCTCAACAAGAGGTGCCCTGATGAAAAATACTATAGATTAAGCTTATGAGATGTTGGAGGATACAACCACTCATTCTAATCAGTGGCCTCAAGATAGATCAACACCTAGGAAGCCCTTAGCGGGAGTAGACATAGAAGTTCTCTGTAATTTGGTAAACCATGTCGCACAGTTAACTAAACAACTACAACTACAGAAGCAGCCAAGTATAGTGAATGCGATTCAGAATAATCCTTGGGAGAGCTGTGAGTCTTGTGGAGGGCAACACAGTACTTTAGATTGTCATTCAGGACATATGACAAAAGAGCAAGCACAATATGTGAACCAACAAAATCAACAACAACAGGGACAGTATAGAGGTAATACATATCGGACCGGTACGAATCGGAGTGGGAATCGGGGCCGCGGGGTTGGGGGAGGTAACAGGAATAATAAGAGCATTGAAAGCTATGGGTGGAGAAACAACGAATATTGTGCACCACTTCAAGCGAGCAAGCCGCCACTTGAGGAAGAGAGTGGATTTAAGAAGCCTTGGCTTATTTGATGACTTCTATAGCACATTTATGAATGAGGCAGAGGGCCACGTTCCAAAATCGAATGCGATTCTGGGAGACAATCACAGGAATTTGTAGAATCAAAATTTGTTCGGAAACTGAGAGTGCAAATAGGCGAATGGCCACATTGTTGTGAGAGGCGACATGGATCATTACCTAGCAACTCAAAAGCTGAACTGAAAGGCGAGAAGGTAATGAGCAGTCAAAGCTGTCACATTGAGATGTAGCGAGGAATTAAGCGATACTAAATTCGCTACAGTGATATAAGAGGTAAAGCCCAGTGAAGTAACTCGAGACCCGGTCGAGGATGATAAGATAGAGGAACAACCCCCGAGAAAAGTCTACGAGGAAGCGGGGCTAAAGATCGGCTTCCGACCACAATTAAAACCTAAATCTTCCGTACCCTCAACGACTGAGGAAGAATAAATTGGATAAGTAATTCACTAAGTTTATGGAAGTGTTCAGAGCGCATATCAACATTCCATTTCTGCGTGCGTTAGAGCAGATGCGATTCACGTAAAATTCGCTGAAGGATATACTATCAAAGAAAAGAAGATTATCGGATTTCGAGACAATGAACCTCACCGAGGAATGCAGTGTCATCCTACAGAGGAAACTACCATAGAAGCTGAAAGACCCAGGCAATTTTACTATCCTTTGTACCATCGAGAACTTCATCTTTGAGATGACTTTGTGTGACTTGGGAGCTAGTATAAACCTCATGTCGTTATCCATATTCAAACACTGGGATTAGGTGAAGCTCGCCCAACTACAGTCACACTCTAGTTCGCAAACAGGTCACTGAAACACCCCAAGGGGGTGATAGAAGACGTCCTGGTAAAGGTAGACAAGTTTATCTTCCCGGCAGATTTCATCGTTCTAGACATGGAAGATAAAGAAATACCCATAATATTGGGTAGACCTTTTCTAGCTATTGGCAAGGCAATGATTAATGTGCAGCGGGGAGAGCTGAAATTAGGAAGTCTGAATGACGAGGAGTCCAAGTTCAATGTCTTTAGTAGTGAGACACCCAGACAGTGACATGCTTGTATTAGAAGCTGTGGGGCTATAGTGTCTAGCCTTGTTAATTACTTGACCCTTTAGAGACTAGCGTCTGAGTGAATCCGCGGAAGAATTGGGAGGAGAAGAGGTCGAGAATTAATATGAGATGGATGGACTCCTTCGGCTAATAAAGGAAATACTTCAAAGACCCACAAGGAAATTTCTGGCTTGTCGGTGCCATCATTCGAACAACCACGAAGATGGAACAAAGCCACTACCCGACCATTTTGAGATATGTATCTTAGGGAAGCCTCACGTTACAGGAGATTATTTACCTGGCGTGACAAGAAGATAAGTTATTGAGAGTACTTAGGGATCACAAGGATGCTCTTGGTTGGTCTCTAGTTGATTTAAAGAAGTTAACATTACAATGTATGCATGCTCTCTTTGAAAAAATGGTCATAAGCCTTCGGTGGAAGCTAGCAGAAGGGTTTGAATCGACCATGAAAAAGAAGTAGCCGTAGGAACTACAAAAAGTGGATAGATGGTGAAGTTATTTACCCTATTTTGTGATGCATGGGTGAGTTCGATTACGAGTTGTGCTAAAAAGGAGGAACATGATGATAAAGGCAGGAGAGAATAATATATTTCTCCCTTCTAGAACAGTCACAGGTTGAAGAATTTGCATTGATTACCAGAAATTGAATAAGGCTACCCGAAAAGACCATTTTCCACTGCCATTTCTGGATTAGATGTTGGATAAGCTGGCAGGGCATGAATATTACTGTTTCTTAGGCAGTATTGGACTGGTAGATTGCTACGACTCAGAGGATCGAAAACTGACATTCCGCCTATATAAGTACATTTGCATTTAGGCGAATGCCCTTTAGGTTGTGCAATGCACCAGACACATTCCAGCGTTATATGATGGCCATATTCTCAGACATGGTCGAAAAGACAATTGAGGTGTTCATGGTGACTTTTCGGTGTTAAGGAAACTCCTTTGTGATTGTGCGGAAGGCACGAGGTCGATGATGCTTGTTAGATGTGAAGAGACTAATCTTGTGCTAAATTGGGAGAAATGCCACTTTATGGTACAGGAAGGCATAGTACTTGGGTATCGGATTTCTGCAAGAGGAATAGAGGTCGATAAAGCTAAGATTGAGGCAATAGAGAAACTACCCCCAGCATCATCAATAAAGGGCATAAGGAGTTTTTTAGGACACGTAGGGTTTTATAAGCGGTTCATAAAGGATTTCTCTTGGATTGCAAAGCCCTTGTCCAGTTTGCTAGTTCAGGGGACACCATTTGATTTTGATGAGGAGTGTGTGCAAGATTTTTTCAATCTTGAAAGATAAACCGGTATCTGCCCCCATAGTGGTAGCACTAGACTGGGACCTTCAGTTTGAGCTAATGTGCGACGCTAGTGACTATCACGTCAGATGATCTTCAGGGCATAAAAGAGATTAGATATTCAGGTGATTCCCAGCATGCTTCTTAGCGTGCTGAATGATGTTGGTGGTATGCCTGAAAGGAGCTATTGGCCATTGTTTTTTCCTTTGATAAATTTAGGCCCTACTTGATCGACAACAAGGTAATGGTGCACACTGACCACTCAGCCATTAAGTACCTAATGACTAATATGGTGGGTTCTCCTATTGCAAGAATTTGACCTAGACATCAAGGATAAGAAGGGAGCAGGAGAACCCTGAATTCACAGGACCACATCTGTCACGATTGGAAGGCTAGAGGCAGTGCGGTTTAATGATGATTTCTTAGATGACGGCAACGATTGGAACCTAAGAAACATTTCCATGGTTTGGAGCTATGTAAGATTACCTGATGGCCAAGGTTATCACTTGATTTTAACTACCAGCAAAAGAAGAGGTTCTTTGCACACTTAAAACACTATTACTGGGAAGAGCCTATTTTGTACAAACATTGTGCGAATCAAGTGATAAGGAGGTGTGTACCAAAAGATGAAATGTGTAGTATTCTAACTCACTGCCACACCTTATCATGTGGGGGACACTTTGGAGGCCGGGGGCATGGCAGCCGAGAGTGGCCACAATCGGGTTTACACTAGCTGGTTGTTCGAGGACCGCACAGTTTGTATCTACCTAAGACAAGTGTCAAAGAATGGGCGGCATTTCCAAATGGGATGAACCACCCATGCGCACAATTCTAGAGGTTGAGTTATTTGACTTATAGGGGATGGACTTCATGAGTCCATTTCCCTCTTCATTCAGTAACCTGTATTTTCTCCTTGTTGTGGACTACGTCTCCAAATGGGTAGAGGCAATACCGACATACACGAATGATGCCAGTGTGGTAGTCAAGTTCCTTTGCAGCCACATTTTCACACGGTTCGGTACTCCACGAGCATTGATCACGGATGGTGGTACTCACTTCTGCAACAAGCTAGTTGATAAAGTCCTACAAAAATATGGTGTGCGGCATCGAACTTCACTCGCGTATCACCCACAGGCAAATGGACAGGCCGAGGTGTCAAATCGGGAGATAAAGTCAATTCTAGAAAAAACAGTCAATAATTCAAGGAAGGACTGGTCAAAGAAGATTGATGATGCACTTTGGGCAGATAGGACAACATTCAAAACCTCGTTAGGTATGTCGCCATTCCGACTAGTCTATGGGAAAGCCTGTCATTTGCTAGTGGAATTAGAACATAGAGCATACTAGGTAACCAGGCTTATGAACATGGATACTAAAAATTAAAGCGGGAGGAAGAGCGAATGCTGGCCCGAGTGAATTAGATGGTGTGATAGGGGCCTATGAGAAACGGCTGAAGTCCACCATAAAGGGAAGACGAGAAAACGGCATATGACATATTATGTAAGGAAAGAGTTTGAGGTAGGTCGACAAAGTCTTGTTCAATTCGCAGTGAAACTCTTCCACAACAAATTGAAGTCAAAATGGTGGGGCCATTCATAGTAGTACAAATATTCCCTATCAAGGAAGTGTTTAGAGATAAATACATCCAGGAGAAGGGAATGATTTCAAAAATCCAGTACCAAAATTGGCTTAGTATTTTGGAGGAGAATTCCATGCAGGAAGACAAGACACCATCCTAAGCACGCTTGGAGCAGGACAGTAAGGGTGCGAAAGGTCACCATCAGTTCAGTTATTTGTTTTTCGCTTTGAATGTTGTACGTTGCAGGAATGTCGAGCTAATGACGTTAAACATAGCACTTCTTAGGAGGCAACCCAAGTATTGTGAGATCACCTTCTCTTTTGAACTAGCAGTATTTTCGACTTTGGTTTACTTTTCGTTTTGGGACTTCCTACTTTTGTTGGTTTTTAATGTGTTTGTGAGTTTTTTCAGGGATACCAAAGGGTGCAAGCACAGCCAGCGGGAATTTACATGTTGGAGGTCCAAAATTAAATGTTTTAAAAACAAAAAAAACCCATTATCCATACAACCAATTCTGTGACGTGGAGTCTCTGTTCTTGCGTATGAGACATCTGATTTTTGCGGTCTAACTTTGGTCTGCAGTGAGTGGGAGGAGCCCTTCGTGTTGCGCGCAACTGCCCACTTTTAGGTGCGCGAGGCCCTAAGGTCTCTGTATCGTGTGGAGCCTCTTCACCTACGAGAAGAGCCTTCTCCTGCGGTGAAGCGACAGGCTACTTTGGGCCACTATAAATACTGCAGCCTTGTAGATTGTTTCCCTCCAGCGTTTTTTGCTCCCACTTACCCTTATTCTCGTTTTCTTACTATTTTTGCATATCTACTCCATAGATCGACCTCCATGGCTCCCAAGAAGTCCACCCCAACCAAATGACAATGAGTCAAATCACCTGGCGGTGACACCAGCCCCTGGGAAGATCCACGTCGGTTCGTTTCTTGGAAGGCGACGGTCTAATCACGAGGAGTCACTTTTCAATAGCTCTGGTTTGATAAACCTTGGTTCCCCGCGTCAATACGTTCTTCAACTTCACCATCCAGAATCGTGGATGGAAGACCTTTGTCTTGAAGTGGCCTGTGGTGCGCGAGTTTGTCGATCTTCATTTCAAGGTCGACCATACCGGTCTGGTCAGGCGAGTGGAATTGATTTGGTGCTGACTATCCAGCCGGATCTATCGACTAATGGATGACGACGTATGAGTATAGAAACATTTATTGCGACCACGAACTATGGCGTCGATGCGGGAGCTCACTCCACGGCGGGCGTGTGGAGGCGCCACCGTATTTGGTAGTTTCATTTTCAAATGCACTCACTTTCGGCGCCAGTAGCGAGGTCTGGTATAACTTTGTATGTGTTAGATCAGAGCCTTCCTGCATTTTAAAGTACGATTACTGAGAAGGACAGGGCGATCCTCCTGTATGCCATGACCAAGGGGTTCCAGTTTGACATCGGGTCCGTCATTGAGCGAGGGTTGATTAAGTTGACCCAAGGGAGATGCACGGGAGCCTTGACACACCCTTCCCTTATCACACAATTGTGCCACACAGTGAGGTCCGTGTTGGATCGAGGAGCAAGTGCGGTAATACCATCTGGTTGCCCCCCGAGGCCCGAGGATTCGGGCAGTGGGTTCAAATGGGGAGACCCGATGAGGATGCTTGGTTTGCCACACCCGATCGGTTCGACTGGAGTCCACTCGACGACCAGTTCATGCGGCTCACCACGGTTGACCTATTGGGACGAGTCTCAAGAGCACCGGGTTGCCCTAAGTTAGGACATGGATGCCATCAGAGCTGAGATGGCCACCATTCGTGCCAGCCAGGACCTTATCACGCAGTAGCTGGCTCAGCTCATCTCTCTTCACACACCGCCACCGCCACTGCCACCACCACCATAGTGATCCTTTGGGACGTATATCTTGGCCTTTATTCTCTTTTTCTTTTTGTCAGTGAGGACACTGTTAGTTTTAAGTTTAGGGGTATATGTGTGGGTATATGGGTAGGCTCAGAGTTATTTTTCTTGTTTTGATTGTATTTTTTTTAATTCTTATCTTTGCATGTTATAGGTTTTCGACTGTTTTAGTTTGTTTTGGTTGTTTTGGTGTGTTTTAGCATGTTTAAAGATTGAGCCTTGTCCCTATGTACCAACATATTTTCATTTGGCAATATCATGATATGGTGACTTCCAGATTTGGTTTTAATTGTTCTCAGCTCTAGTTGACCAAGATTACAAAAAGGGGAGTCATAGTAATCGTAGAAAGCCTGTGTATAATGAAATAGGGAACTCTAAAGTTGTTTGGCAATTGAGACTACATTATATAACGTCGAGAATAACCATATCACAGCCGCCTTTTAGATCTCGAAATCAATTCCTAGTGAGCTATCCATGCACACACACACGTGATCTTCGGGGTATGCTTTGACTCCGGACTCTGTCTGAGTTCTACGAACCTTAGGAAGTTAAGCACCTAAGTGATGGGACACATGAAAAAAGAGGATCGCCTTTTAAAGCCTAACATATCTGAAAACAAAAAAAAAACAAAAACTTTCAATAATAAATTTGGATCATCGATCGGAATCCGAGACGCGATCCAGGGGCTTTTCAAGAAACTAATACCCTCGGCCAATGTAGGGAGAAATTGACTTCTTCACTACATGGGACCGGGGGATGGATGAATCATCCCTGGGTATGGGGGACCTCGAGATTTTGGTTGAGAGTCAATTCAGGAATTTGAGAGTTCTACAGGGGAGCCCGAATCTTAGATGCCCTTGGCACCCGACTGGTGGGGAGTCTGATGGATCCGTGCGAGACCCTCACTAAAACCTCTTAGTACTAATTACTCTTCCAAAGTTTGTCTTCAGAGGTCAACCTCCATGGAGTAAATTAGAGTGAATATGGTGGTGCGTTCTCTTCCATACGTGTTGAGCTATTCCCGAATAGGCGAGGTTAGATTCGAGTTTGAAGTGCTATGATCCAGACTATACATTGGAGATCACACTTTTAACCCTTTATGGGCTCCTTCGGAAAAACTATTGAGCACTAAAAATGGGATTGACCTACTTAGTAAACCGAGACTAACCCAGTGCAGATTCTTGAAAGTTGAACAACCAAGGTAGTCCCTGGATCTTTTGAACTGGTTTTTGTTGACCCCCTCTTGCTGGTATCATGTGTACTAGACCCATATCGTCTGTGGTAGTTGCGCTTTATCCTTGCATGCCCTAGTTAGAGTCTGTTCTTACTTGAGGACAAGCAAGAAGCTAAGTTTGGGGGTGTTGATCGGAGTGAATCATGCATACATTACAATACAATTTCTATGTGTTTTTATAGCTCAACTTTCATGATTCACATTCATATTCATTGATATTGCGCTAGTCCCCTATACTATAATGTTTCACCAGAACATCGCGACATTCTGGGAATAAAAAGAGCTAACAATGAAGAGCCGACCCAAGAAGCGGAGAATGCCGACCAAAGATGTGTCGCCGGGAGATGGTCTCAAAGTGTAACAGGGGAGACCGCGTTGCGACATGGCGGCCGGCCGCGGCGAACCACGAGAATGCCAGTTATGGTTGCCTGGTGCGCCGCGGTGAAGCCCCCCTTCGCCAGCCGGCGTAGCAAGGTCTCTGTTCAAAGCGGGAGCTCGAAAAATATGATTTTGAACATTGATGGGCCAGGTTTGAGGTATAAAAAAGGGAGCGATTTCGGGAGGCATTGGCGGAGTTGGAAACGGTGAGACGAGGAGAGGCCAGAATACGAAAGAGGAATTGAGGAAGAGCCGAAGTTAAGAGATCGCGAGCGACTTCTTTTGTATTTATCTCTAATTCATGTGATCTTTAGAAATCTTTGGGTTGTGTGAAAATCCGCTATGAACTAACTTTTCTCTCTAGGGTTTTGTCAACCCAACATTTCGTATGGATTAATACTTTAATCGTGTTTTATTTAATATCGATATGAATTTCTATGGTTGTTTACTCCTGAATTTAATCATGCTATTATTTGGTCAATTATGGCGTGTGTGCTAGAATTACGATATCGAGAGAAGATGACTCATAGGGACATGGGTAGAGCAACACTTGGTCAATAAGGGAATAGAGATATCCCACATTCCAAGTGTAGCACAAGGGTTTTCACATTCATGCATCTCGGAGTCGAGGGGTCGAGGCAAAGATGCAATACACCCCACTAGCGAGATAGACAGTTATATCTCGAGAGAGAATAACTCATAGGCATGATCAACCATGCCATCGAATCATATGAATGTTAAATAGAATTGCACTATCTGGGGTGAAATCCATTGAGTGCGGTGGCGAAGGCAAAACCACTGGTTTTCTCATCATTATCTTAAATAGAGAACTTCAATATTAAGCTTTCTTTAATTTAGCTAATTTATTCATAATTCGCAACAAAATTTGGATCCAAATATTGTCCTAGGTCACTCGTCATTACACTTAGCAACCTGCCGTAGGAACGACACTTGACTACGCCCTTCACCGCGCGTGAACTCGGCCAGCGTATGCTGTGCCTGGGTTCGCCTTTACCAACTTTTACACGCTCACTAACAGCCCGTCACAATGTGATTCTTCCGTTCCTTTTGTAGCCTCTCCAAGCGATAAGGTTTATTCCAGGGCTTTTCCCATAAATCAGTGCTGCTGACAGTTGAAATTTCACTTCTGCCTGCTCTTCTCTGAGCCTCACGCAAGGTACCTCCCCTTTTCAGCATTTTCCCGTGTTTCTCCTACAAAAACCAAACAAAAACTAAATATTAGAAAAATAATCAAAACACGACAATATATATGTAAAGCGATCTGAATCTAGCTAAATCCTGCAGGTTTGTATTGAGTGTTTTGGGCCTCAATACCCCCCAGAACAGCTTCTTGCTTGTCCCAGCGAGAAGCAGTTCTGAACCGGACACCGCAGATAATAATAAATTAAACTTAACGATATGAGGGTGATGCACATGTTGCCAAGATGAAGGATCAAAATGAACCAAACTCACAAATCTGGCCCTTCGTTTCTAATGTTAGAGGATCCTTAAGCTTGTTCGACTTTCGAACGAATTCAGCTAAACACGGTTTGGTCGACAAGTGACTCACCTCCTAGGTTTTCGATGGCCTTTCCCAGGAAGTCTATGTGCGTTGGATGCATGATCTCTAGCATAAAACTCAGTTCTGGTACCCCGAGCAGATTCGACTTGCACATTGGAAGAGTCCCAACTACGAAAGGATAAGAACGCACCGTTTGTATGCATACTAACCTACCTACTCATGAAAGAACTCCCCAGTTCGTAAGTTTCAGGTTGAGTGTTCATGGCAGGGGATCCACATTGATTTGACTCACACCAGGTTAAGTTCTGCCACAGGACAATTTCAATTCCCTCGGGGCACTTCACAGGAACACTTTCTGAGCCAAGAGCCCTCACAGGCCCTAAGTGGGAAACTTAATACTCCCATCCCGTGGCAGTGGTGGAGTCGATGGCTCCCATTTGGTTGGCTCAGGGCATTAGGCTTTGAAAGGCCCCTCGAACTATGCTCGGGATTCCTATTAGAAGGTCCCACTTATTCTATTCACACTTTCTTTTTTATTTTTCTCTTTTTATTTATTTATTTTTTATTTTTATTTTTATATTAGGGCTCAATGACAATCCTCTTTTCTACGGTGTCCTATCACTTGGGTATTTAGAGACACCCAAGGCTCGTTGAACGTTAGTGAGCTAGGTCCAGAACCTAGGCATATCCTGGAGATCACACTATTGAGTGTGTGGTACACTACTCTGGAATCGATTTCTTGATCACTAAGGAGGTGACTCACTATGTCATTCCTACCTATCCAAGCATGAAATTCCCGAGCATCTAACAGCCTAAGGATCCTTTCTTGTTACTTGTACTGTGTTTTCGAAGGCTTTGGAGAGGTAAAAAAGATCCTTAATTGGCAAACATGGCATCACGCACACACCTTTACTTAACACAGGCACAGAGCCAAGAAAGTTTACACTAAGACATCCTACCCACAAACCTGAAGAAAAAAAAAAGTGAGCGTACGAACGCAACCTAAACCTAATATGTCTGACGACATAGACACAACCATAAAACATATGTAATAATAGTATCAAAAATATAAAACATAAAAACATGCATGAAACATGAAGGTAAATGATGCTAACCCCTGACCCCTCCCAACGAAATGGACAATGTCCTCATTGGCAAGTAAAGAAGGAAGAGAGGAACTCCTGAACAGTCAAGGATCCTTCCAGGTGTGAGTGGCGTGTACATGAAAACGAAACTATGTGGCTGGCTGTGAATAATCCTGGCCCCGGTTCGCGAGTGCGTAAGCATGTCGGCCCGATGAAACATCCATATCCTGGTTCATGGTGACCCGATGCTCTTGGGTCTCATCCCAGAAAGCATCAAGCCAGGTAGTGAGGTCCTGAACCTGGTCCTCAAGGGTAGGTGAGGGTTGGTGACAGCAGGCTCACCCGGGTCTCCCACCATCATGCAACCAGTGCGGTATGCCGCAGCTCCTCCTCATCTGAAGGTTCATGACCCGAGTCATAAACCACGTCGGATCGAGGGACGCTCGGCTTATCTTTTTCACTTATGATAGCCTTGTAATGGTGCATTGGTGAGGTGTGTAAAATTTAAGTAAGCAGCAGCCGTCTGTGTAGTATACAGCGTCGAGTTCACATAGTATAGTGGCTCATCAAGTGTTGTTCCCACGAAGAGAAGAGTGTTGAATACTGGCTTAGTGACCTAGATAATATTTGGATCAAATCTTATAGTGAATTATGACTAATTTAACTAATATAAGGAAAACCTAATATTAAAATATTGATTTAAAGCAATGATGAGAAAACTAGGGTTTCTTAGTCTATTTTTGATGGATTTTAACCTAGATAGCGTATTTATTTAATATTTCATATGATTCATGTTAACGGGTTGATCGTGCCTATAAGATATTCTTTCTTGAGATATATCTGCCTATCTCGCCAGTGGGGTGTATTTCATCTCTACCTCGACCCTTCGAACTTCAAAATGCAAAAATGTGCAAACCCTAATGCCACACTTGGAACCCGGGATATCTTTATTCCCCGATCGACCAAGTGCTGCTTTACCCATGTCCCTAGGAGTCATCTTCTCTCAATCTCAAACTCCTAGTAATAGAATGCCAAAATTGGCCAAATAATAACATGTGATTAAATTAGAGTAAGAAGCGATCATACAATTCATGCAATATTAAAATAAAATATAATTAATACATTAATCCATAATGGTGCGGCTAGGGTTGACAAAACCTTAGAAAGAAGAGTTAGTTCATAGTGATATTCATTACAGACTGAAAGATTTTTAACATAAAATGAATAAGGGGAAAGAACTACAGAAGAAAGTCGTCTTCGCGATCTCTCGGAATCCATCTCCGTCAATCTTCCTCTGTCCGTATGTCCTTCTCTCTTTCCAGTCTCTTTCCCTTTCTCCTCAGAAAAATGCCTTCCTTTTATGCCTGGAGAAGGGCCCATCATTATTGAATTTCAGTAGTTTAATGTCAGGCAGCTTGAAAACTCCCACCGGCCCATGCCCTTGATGAAGGGGTCTACACCACGGCGTGCAGGACCAATGGTATCTTCCTTTCACGCCGCGGCGGCTGGGACTCACGGCTATTTGTGAAGGGCTACACCACGGCATGGGTGCTTAGTGATGCTGAGTGCTTTCAAGTTTTCCCTTCTCCATTTTCTTCTGCAACCCCAAGTCTTTCAGCCATGTTATTTAACTCCCTTTTTGTTACATCACTTAGTGTCTTGCAAAACATTATAATATGGAGGATTAGTGCAATATTAGTGAATATGAATGTGAATCATGCAATTGAGTTGTAAAAACACATAGAAATCTTACTAAAACGCATGCATAATTCACCTTAGATCCATATTTAAACTTAGTTTCTTGCTTGTCCCCCTGACGAAGCAGACTCTAACAAGGCATGCAAGAATATTGTGCTTAATAACACTAGCGATATGGGTCAACACACATGATACCAAGAAGGGTCCTTATAAACTAATTCTTTAGATCCAGGGACTACCTAGGTTTATTCAACTTTCAAGAACACACTGTGAGTCGAGCGGATAATAATAAATCCCGACCTTTTTGAGTCAATTTAACCTTCCCCGAGGTCTATAGTGCGATTTGAAAGTATGATCTCCAATGTACTTCCCGAGCTCCGGTACCCTAAACTTGAATTTAACTTGCCTATTTGGAATAGCTTAACACAGAAGGATAAGAACGCACCCATTTATTCACTTTACTAACCTAAAGGGATTAACTCTAAGATAAAAATGAAAGAGCACTAGTGCCAAGAAGTTTTAGGAGAGTGCTCATGTAGCGGGGATCCATTAGTGACTCCCCACCAGTTGGTTAAGGGCACCGAGCATTAATTCCCCTTGAACTTCACCCCAAACACTCAACCAAACCTCGAGGCCCTAAACTGTGGAAATCATCCATCCTCTGTCCCATGTAGCGAGCAGTGAAGTCAATGGCTCCCGACTAGTTAGCCCAAGGCATTTGGCTTTGAAAGGCCCCTCGAACTGTGCCCGGGATTCCAATTGGATGATCTACTTATTCCAAACCACAAGCTTATTTTGGACATTTTTCTTATCTTTTTTTTTCTTTTTTTTTTAAAGTTATTTGGGGCTCAAAGGCGATCCTCTTTTTCTAAGGTGTCACATATCTTAGGTGTTTAAACTTTCCAAGGTTTGTAGAACTTTTATATCTTGAGTCAGGAAGTCTGAGCATACCACGAGAGATCACGTGTGTGTCTTGGCGATAGCTTACTTCGAAATGGTTTATTGAAATCTAAGCGAGGTGACCCGGACATGGTCGAGACTAAACTCACACAATGCAGTCCCGATCGTCAAACAACCTTGGAGTTCCCTATTTACTCTCTACGCAGTCATTCTGCGATCACGATGACCCCCCTTTTTGCAATCATGGCCAACACTAAAGCTAAGAAAAATTAATACCTAATCCTAAAGCTACCAGATCACAATAATACCAAAAGAAAACATAACTAAGACATAATGAACAAAAACTATGACCTAAAACACAAAAAAAATAACAAAAACTAGGACCTAAAACACGTAGAAAATAAAAAAAATTAGGACCTAAAACACACAAAAAAATAAACCTAATCCAAATCGTACACCTACACCCTTAGTGGCCCGGCCGTGTCCTCAATGAAAGAAAGGAAATAAGGGGGAAGAATCGTCACTGAGAATCACTTCTTGATAGCGGTGGCGAGGGTGTGAAGTGGTAAGCCAAGCTGTGTGGCGGAGTTGGTCACAGTTTAAGGCAGAATGATTTACCATCCTCTAGGCCTTGAGGTCGACTTAGGGCAACACGATGCTCACGAGACTCATCCCAATATCGTCCGTCGCCTTTGGCAGGTACATGAATCTGAGTACGCGAGGGCCGAGTCGGCTGGAAGGGGACCTCGGTCGCCAGTCCTTGGAATCACCCTAACTAGGGGTATTTAACTGCGACATCCTCATTAGGCTTCCTCTTGAATCTCTAGGACTCAAACTTAAGCAGGCAATGGTATGGAGTAGGCGGCTGCTTTGCACATTCCTCGAGGAGTCCAACATCGGGACTTGACCAATTGGCATAGGCTGTGTAATCAGCGAGGGTGGATTAGGGCCGGTGCATCGCCATGGGTCCTTCAATCAAACCCCTTTGGAGTAACCGGACAGATATCAAACTTGAAATACTGAAGTCATGAAACAGGAAGGATGGAGTCTTGTCCTTCGTTAATGCATTCTTCAAGGTGCAGGGTAGTGTTTGTCTGTGAATATATAGACAAAACCCTTCAATTTTTATTCATCTTTTGGAGCCTTACAATTCCCCTATAGTGGTACCAAAATTGGAGCTAGTTGTTTAAAAATTAGAAAATGGTCTGATGTTCTTGAAATTATAAATTGGGTTTAGTCCCAAGACAGCGCAGGGTGCACGAGGTCATACAAGTAGTAAAGTGGATGTAAAATCAGATATCATTCCCTCGAGAGATTGACATGAATTTTTAAAATCCACTTGACCACTAACTACTCAAAGATCAAACTATTTTCACCTACTTATGCAGTTTAGAAAACTATAATTGAAAAGACAAAGATCATACTATATTACCATATTTATCCTAATTAAAATAAAATTTGAATTAAAACAAATAAAATAAACTGGACTGAATTAGTTCTGCATAAATATTCACTATCGAGACCCTCGTAGGCTTGATCAGTTTACTTGCATTATAATCCGTGATTTTCTCAATCACGATCTTGGATACAGTTGTCAAGAATACCTAATAATGCGGCTTGCATTTCTCCATAGTGCTAATTAGGAGTCCACCTTCTTTCAAAAACATGGATATAACCAGTTACTTGTATTCAAAACACTCTTTATAAGATCTGGGTATTTTTCTTTTTCAATTCTTCATACACATTTCTTAAGGCTACTTGATTTCTTTTGATTTGAGTCGTTGCAAAACACTCTACAAAATAAGTTTGATGACTCTCAGCGCCCCAGATCTGAGGATTTTCCTTTCTTTAGTTAGATCTCAGCTAACACGGGATCAAGATCTTTCCATCAGTTAAGGTGAGATGTCGATTATTTAATTGAAATAAGCATCCTTGACTTGGTATGGAGTAGATTGGAAATTTATCGAAGTGAACTCTCAAAAGCACTAGTTCTTCAATGTAGTCTAACATACCCCACAAGTTGAATGTTCCCGAGCTCTGGGAATTTCCATCTACGTGTCACTTTCGGAGGGCCTCCTGGAAATCGGAAGCGGGATCTGATCCTTGAAAATTATTGAATCTGTAGAGAACAATTCAATTCAAGAACAACATCAATCAAATAAATCCCAAATCCAAGAAATTCCTTCTAATTTATGCAGAAAAGACTATAACTAACAACATATCCATTCCAGTGGAAGTTGCGCTTCTCAAATATTGAATCACAATCGACAATGGAGTATTGATCAAGAAACGTCCTTATGCTTGTAATAAAAGAAGCTGAAAGACGAATTCTAGAAATTGTCTAGGCTTCATTAATTCCAGGTAGTAAGTGGAAAAGAGATGAACTATTTGATCGAGCTTTGCAATTCAAAACAGATTGCTGGTTCAAATAAAAAAAAAAAATCAAAACAATTCTAACTAATCTATTTTAAAAATATCTCAGTAGGTCTTCTTGATCCCACAGGATCTGGGTTCAGGCTGCTTTCTCTTGGCCTTGAGGTCGTTGCTACACTTCGAAATTGGAATGATTTGAAGCTCGAGTGAATTTTCCCTAATTCCATGGGCCATCTCACTATTCAGGTCGTGACCTAAAAAAGCTTGTCTTGACTGAGTTGCAGTTATGAACTTGCTAAGTTTGTTGTGACTTCAATTACCTATCGCACCCTTCTTTGTTTTGTTTTTGGCTATATGAAGTCGCGACTGTTGTGTACATCCTGTTGACAACGTTCTTTGCGACTCTTCATTTAGTTGTCTCGACCCAGTTTCTTTGTCGCGACTTAAGTTGTTGCCTATCCCCTTGATTCTTGTTAGGACTAAGTTTTCAGTTGTGACAAGAGTTTTGCCTAGAGTTTCTTCTTTCTCTGGAATCTTTGTTGCGACATGAATTTCTTTGTTGCAACTAACCCATCTTCTACCTCTTTTGTTCTTGAGTGTATTATCGCAACAGAAAATCCTTGTTGTCTTTTTTTGGTGTCGTGACATACAGAACGGTGTCGCGACAAGATCTTTCCTTGAAACTCTTTCTCTATCTCAACAACTTTTCTCTTATCGTAACAGCTTTTGTTTGGCCTAGAATTCTTTCTTGTTGCGACCTCGATTCTTTGTCTAACAGATTTGCAGCAACATTCTCACTCAGGTCGTGACTTAAAAACTGCTGATATGAGGAATCCCTTGTCGCGACCTCACAAGTCTATCGTGACCTAGTTGCCTTGACCATATATATCTTTGTCTTGTTGGAATTGCCAATTCTTACGTAAAAAATACGCAAAACATAAATGCAATAAAGTCTCCATATTTAACGTAATAATAGCAATTATATTATAACATAGGTCAGAAAAATGGATTAAAAATCAATGAGTTTGTGACTCATCAGGAGTCCTTTGGGTTCAACAAACACTGCTTTGAATTCATTCAAAGCATTTTGTATGGCAGGCTCTACTAGTGCTCCTCCTGGGTTGTCGCTTATCTCCATAAATTGCAACCAGATGCCTTTTCTTTCCATAAGGGCAGCCTTGCGCAGGTTATGTCCTTTCTCTATGGCCTTCTCTGGTAACCCCAAGCCCTGCAGAATTAAAATTTTCCCTTCCACCAAGAAACTCATACTTAAATCCTCAAAATTACATTGAATAGTTCTCAAATTTCTTAACCAATCTACACCCAACACCACATCACATCCTCCTAAGGTTATTAAAAATAGATTGGCTAAGATGTGACAGTGCTGCATCTTTAAAGGAACTACCTTACAACAATCAAGGCAAGGAAGGGTGTCCCTATTAGCAACTTAAACTGCCAAGTGGCCTTCCTCCACTAGTAGTATTGCCTTCCTTGCTTCCTTCACATCAATGAAACTAACTATGTGTACTACCAGGATCAATAAGAACAATAACGGAACATGTACCAATTTTTCCAACTAACCTCATAGTTTTGGGATAAGGTGCCCCTGCAATGGCATGCAAGGATATGCACAATAATTCAGTTTGCTGGACAGCCTATATAACCCCTATATCATGTGGGTTAAATACCACTTCTTCTTCCAATTTTTCTTCTCCTTCCCCTTCAAATTCCATTCCCTCTAGTAAGTATAGTTTAGACCTACTGCACTTATGTCCTGGATGGTATTTTTCATCACAAAAATAGCACAATCCTCTTTCTCTTCTTTCATGCATTTGATGGGGACTTATACGCTTTATGGGATTTGGGTTTCTTGTATGGACTGATAGGCTAGGTTTATGGTGTTGAGGGGGTGGAAGTCTAAGGACTGTGTTTGGGGCTGGTAGTTTGGGTATGGGGTTTTGTCCAGGTAATCGAAGGGGAGTGGCCTTGAATTAGGTTGTGTATGGGCCATTTTGGGCAGTAGAGTTTCTGTAAGGGTTCTGTTTTCTGGTTACTTCTTTTTCTTGTAAACGAGCTAAACTAAAAGTTGCTGCAAGAGTACTGGGTTTGAACATGGTAACAATAATTTACAATTCATCTTTTAAACCCCTTAGAAAGGTACTTATACGAAACTATTCACTTACCCTATTTATTTTATTGGACAAGATCTCAAAAGCTGTTTAGTACTCCTCTACGCTACCTGTTTGTCTAAGTTTGGTGAATGCACCCACTGGATCCTCGAATGCCGAAGGCCCGAATACGATGTTGAGAGCCTCCATGAAGTCCTCCCATGTTGCCACTAGACTGGATTCTTTTAGCCATATATACCAACTCAAAGCCTTTCCTTCCAAGTGGAAGGAAGCAATTTCCAACTTGTGGCCCTCCGGGGTCTCAAAATAATTGAAGAATTGCTGCGCCTTCAAGATCCATTTGTTGGGATCTCCCCCATCGAAGAGTTCAAGCTTGAATTCTCCCACGTCCCTCAAACAAGGGGTTAGCATTTACCTTAACAGTGTTAGAAGTCCCTCCGCTAAGTTGCGTTTAGTAGTAATTTGTACCAGGCTGTCATAGCTTGATGCCAAACTGTTGAGTTGTTGCAGCACCCCTTCTATTAGCATTCCCTGTCTAGATTGCTCTTACTTCAAGGTAGTGGTTGCCCCTTGTAAATTGTTTACTGTTTCAGATAACTGTGATAATCATGTTCCCTCAGCTATGTCGTAGGAAAGATGCTTTGATACCACTTGTGAGCCTCACGAATTTCTTGAGATGGTTTTCTGGCAATTTGAGGAGCCAGAAAAACCTCCATAGCTGTTCACAACATAATTTTTGGAATACTAGAAATGTGATTTTTTTTATTCCGATTATTTTGGCCTTTTAATAGGCATCAACACTGCAAAGAAAATGGAATTGACTGACCTACAACCCACGTAATCCATGGCCACTACTAATAACAACTTTATTGACTCAATCTCAACTCATATGGCCTATTGATCGAGTTTAAGCCCAACTAAAAAAACATAAATATCCTAAAATACCCATTAACAATTATAATAACTCCTTTTGCTTAGCCTCCGAGTCACCAAAAAGTTAGGTGTGTAACAGTTTGTTGGGAGAATGGTGAGAGAGAACAGAGAGAGAAATGGATAGTGTAAGAAAGATAGAGGAAGGGACAATAGGAGAAAGGAGAAGAGAGGAGGCTTAGGGTTTGAGGGGACAGGGGGAGTCGAGTCAGGGACGGGGTTATAGAAATTTTTTATACCCTGTCCCACCCTGTCCCGCCTCCTATCCGGGTCCATTTGAGTATGAGAAATTTTAAATTGTGTTAGGATGGGTTTGGAACAAGATTGACCCGTCCCGAATTCGTCCAATTGTCATTCCTGGGAGAGAAGTTAACTTGAGAGTATGTTTGACACTTATTCTTTAAAAAACACCACTAGGATTAATTTTACAAAAAGGAAATAAAAATTGAGAAAAAATAATTGGGTTCTTGATTAAATTTAGAAAATATTTTATAAAACGTTAAAATATTAGCTGTAGTTGTCTTATGGGGAAGCATTTGATAATAGATTGAGGGACTATTCATTTATAAAAAGCCACTTTTAGTATAATAAAATTAATGTTTTAAAAACTAGCCGATTTGTTGGATTGGATAATCAATTGATAACCTTTATGATTCGATTTCGATTTAGTTTGACCATAATTTGATTCTTGAAATCTGAATTGATAATTTTTTTTGCTTCAATTATGGATTTTTAAAACATTATTAAAAGAATTCTTGAACACTTTGGTGGGCCACTTAGGTGAGTTTGACTATTGATTTGACTCCGAACTTTGAATCAATCATTTTTTTCGCTTTGGTCACTAATTCGATTTTTTAAAACATTGTTAAGAGAATTCTTCAACACTTTTCGAAAGGCCAATTTTGTATAAAATTGTTAAATGAACAATTCTATTAAAAGGTCACAATTTAAAATTTAGGTTTAATATAAATATCTTCTTTTAATACCCTCTTTCATATATATAAAAAGTAAAGGATTTTAAAAATCAATAAATAATGATCAAATATTTAAATTTATAAGAAAAAAGTTCGAACCTAAGAACTTTTATTAACACAACCAATTCCTCCAAAAACTCTCGTTGGTAGGATTTGAGTTTAGTACGTATCTCAGGCTTCAACACAAATAATTCAGGTCGTTTGAATGGTGATTTATAATTGAATAGTCTCCAGAATTGATTGACAGAAACAGGAGTATTAAATAAGTATTTCAACCAAGTCAGCATGTCTAAGACTAAAGCTCTTTTGCAGTCCTTTTCAATTAAACTAAATACAAACTACTAAAATTGTTTTGTTATACTTTTTTTTGGAAAACCATAGTCTCCTCCTTTCCCTCTCTTTTTCTTTATTAGTCTATTTTCTTTTAATCAAAGATGAATAATTTTTTAGTTATTATTTATCTAAATCACATTTCTATACATCTTTTTTATAATTTCTTCTTCAATAAAATGGTAATTCTATAAGATCAAGTTTTTATTTATTTTTTCGTATTTTAATCATAGTTTTAATATAGCATGTGGTTGTCGTTATTTTGGTGTTTATTTGTCATCAGCTTAATGGAACATTTATTTATCCTTGTCATGGTGTAGCGTTTATTTGTGTAAGGACGATTCAAACGAATAAATTATATCCCTTTAACCACAAAATCGAATCATGATTATGATATGTTATAAAAACACGAGTTATAGATATTATAAGTCACAATAAAAATAATATAGTATGAGAACATTTATGAATTTATAGGTTTTAACCTTGATTTATTATCACTATTATCTAAGTATTATTTGTCTTTTATAATTTCTTACGATTTTGGATTATATATTTATATCTATATTAATAGCTTAAGTCAATAAAATTATTTATATCTTCAAAGAAAGATACAAACTACTAAAAAAAGTGTATTATGCATACTCGGAGGCAATACCCGGAGACATCGTGGCACTAGGCCTTTAACATTTCATTTACGGACAACGTTGTATTTGTATTTTATTTTTAAAATTTAAATTGATCTAATCAAAGTTGTTTGAATGTTTTCTTGTTTTTTGCTTTTAAAAATAAAAATAATAGATTTTTCTTTAAAAAAAAAAGTTTAAAATGATAATAATTTTTAAAATTTAGAATGATTTCTAATGATATGTTCAAGTGAGTATATTTATTGGGTTTGGAAGAGCTTATTTATCATATAAGTATTTTCAATAAAAATTATAAATGTTTGGAAGAGTTTAATAAAAAATAACTTATGACTTCCTATAAACCCATTTTAACTTATTTCAATAAGTTTCGATGAGAAGCTTAAAAAAAAAACTTAAAAAAATTTATATAGAAACCTAAAAATTGTTTGTTTTAATGACAAAACTGTAATTCAACAAATTATATAAAAAATAGGAAAAATTTTGAAAAAAAATTCCAAAAAAACTATACGTAAATTTTTTGAAAAAATTCACGTAAAAATAGAAAAAAATTCTGAAAAATAGAAAACAAATTCAAAAAATTTACTTAAACAAATTGGTAAATTTTTTGAAAAATTATGTAAAAATAGTGGACAAATCTAAAAAATAAAAAAAAATTCCTAGAATTATGTTAAAAAATAGGTAATTTTTTTGAAAAAAATTATGTAAAAAAAGGGAAAAAAATTGAAATATAACTAAAAAAAGAGAGAAAAAATTTATTGATGATAGGAAGAATGATATTAATGTTAATTTTCTTGATTTTGAATTTAATGCAGATCCATGAGTGTTTTTTTTGTTTTAGAACTTAAAATTTTTGTGATGATGGGAAGCCCTAATAATATTTGTTATTTTGTTTTAAAAATGTTTGTAATGATACGAAGTACTAATGATATTTATGTGCTTTGGTTTGTATTATGTAATGAGGAATTGTATAGAGTATAAGTTAGGAAAATAATAATGTGAATTTGTATAAGTATAAATTAGTGAAAATAATATTAAGTAGTAATTAGTAATTAATTATTTACTTTAATGAAAGAAGATTGTAAATAATAATGGTAATTCAATTAGTAATTAATTAATTAATTAATTTAATGAAAAGGACATTATAGAAAATAATAATGGTAATTCAATAAATGATGGTAATTACTTTAATGAAAGGGCGTTATGAAAATAATGTCTGGTAATTCAATCAGTAATTAATTAATTAATTTAATGAAAGAGTAAAAAGGTAATTTTCTGATAGATGCCCCATGTATAAATTGAGTAAGATAAGAAAATCTTACATTAACCTTTGAATTCTCTCTGTGGGTAAATTAGGAGGACGTCGGCTTTGGATCTAGGGTTTGAAGAAAACAAATATCTACAGGTAAGATATTCTTTCCGATTTATTTTAGATTTCTTTTAATGGGTGCTTTAATTTTTAACTTTCCGAGTTTAGATGATGCGAAGAAGTCGATTTAGATTACACTTTAGGTTCTTTAGAAATAAAATAAAATAAAAAGTTGATTGTTGTCTGTGAATTACTTTGAGTATGAGAATGAAAAGAAAAGTAAGGATAAATTTTGAAAAAAATAATAAATAAACAAATAGGATAAATTTGAAAAACAATTTTGTATAAATATATGTATTTGATAAGTATATATATATATATATATGTGTGTGTGTGTGTGTGTGTGTGTGTGTATTTTGGCAAATGTAAATATTTTATTAAGGTGAGATTACATTAGATAAAGATAACCAGTTAAGAATAATTATTTAGCAATTAGGAAATAAGATCAAATTCAAATAAATCATATTGTCAAGTATGATAATTATTAAGTAAAAGAGCTATATGTGTATTGTGTAACCAATATAATTTGTAAAATAAATAATAATATTATTTCTTTATAGTAAAAAATTTAGTTCGGATTAAAAGCGTAAAATAAATAAATTATTAAAAATAAGATTCGAAAGAATATGAGTTTTATAAAATTTGTAAAAACTACCTAATTGAATAGTTATGTTTGAACGAGTTGTCGATATGTTGAGATTGACAAAATAATATAATTGTTAAGAATATCAAGAACTATAGAGAGTTTTAAGAATAAATAAGTAATGATGATCTGCTAAGCGTATTTTAGGAGAAATACTACGTTGAGGTGAAATTCTTCGGATTAACTCTTTCAAGCTTTAGTCTTTCTGCTTTGAGGTAAGGGATTATCTGAACTTTTCGAAAAATTATTATTTTTATATATATGTACGTGTAAGGGATAATCTGATTTAAAAAAAAAATTGTTTGTTTTCTTCATTTGATAATGAAAATTGTTTTTAAGCTGAATTATATATAATCTTGGTTTATGAAAATTTTCACTTATTTTATTTATTTGATTATTCGTAGGATCGAAAGTAGTTTTATGATTATCTTTTGAGATTTGTTTATTTACGAAAAGAAAATGTGGAGATATGATGTTTTGTAATTTGAAATTTTGAATGAAATATTTGACTCTGATTGGATTCGGCCTGTCAGGAATAATAGTTGACCTTATTCGTACGTTGTCGGCGGGATATAATAGTTGACCTTCCATTCTTGTGGGAATGTAATTGATTTGAGCACGGCCTAAAGGGGTTTTTCGGTTAGGAGTTACTAGTACTAGTAGTGTTTGGTTCCGTCCATGTAAAAGGAACAAATTCTGACTATACATATTCAGAAATCCCCACATAGTAGAGCGCGAATTTGATATTTGATGGCCAGGAGAAAAATATTTGAAATATATTTGATTTTGGATTTGATATAGAAAGTATTTGAATCGAAATTTGATATGAAATTGTTTGGATAATTTGATATGGCTGATTTGAAATGGATGTGAGAATGTTTTAAAGTATATTTTGTTAATGTTCGAGCTGTTTTGAATTAAGTTTTATTGATAAAAAAAGCGTCTGTTGTATATGATTGAAAAGCTTGATCGTGAAAGCGTATTAGTATTTCTTATTGGGCTTTGAAACCGCGCTATTCTTTAAAAAATTTAGGTACCCTTAGTTGTGGATGAAGTGGCGGTTAGGGCCGGAAATTGGTTTTATTATAATATTTGTTTAAACACTGGGGCGTTGTTTAAGATGTTAAAGTTTAAGTTATGTTTGAATATTTGAGTTTGAAGTTAACTGGATAAGTATCTTGGGTTGATCGTTGGTTTCTTTAAAGTTGATATTTGATGATTTAGAAAGTTCTGCGTTCATGAACAAGTGATTAGTAATTTGTGAAATCCGATTCTGAGGAAGGTTAGTGGCGTTTCACACTTGAGCGCCGGGCGTGAAGGCCGAGGGTGTGAATTGGCGATCATGCCCACAGAGATTGGGTTTAGGGACGTAATGATTATATTTTATTATCAGGATAAAGCTATATGATATTTAATTAAGATGTATAATTTTTTATTTATATTAAGTAGAATAGTGTATCAGCAAAAAACATATGCCTCAGAGTGTTCATTACCTTTCAAAATGAGAACTGCAGCATTGGTTCTTTAAATAGCTATGGAGTGCGTGATAAATGTATTGATTAGCAGAAGCGATTACGAAGATTTTACTTGAAGAAAAAAACCTATAATATTTTAGTTCTTATAATCTCTTTGATGCATCTGAAGCAAAAGTGAAGATGCAAGAATGATTCATTAGCTATTTTTTATACTAAAGATTACATTTAAATGGTAAATGTTTTCGATATATAATGAATATTTACTTTATTTTTAATTTTTGATCATGGTTTCATGATATATATTATATATATATATATATATATATATATATATATATATATATATATATATATATATAATATATTAATTTTAGTTCTTCAGGTTTTAGTTTTTATTTATTTTTAAAATTATGACTTATTAGTAACTGAATTTTACGTACTTATGATGATCATTTAGTAATATCGGTTGTTATAGTATTTGTGTAATAAATTAAGCAGCTTTAAATAATCATCTTAGCTTTTTAAATATGTATCCAAACACAAATAACTTATTGAATATGACATAAGCTCTTATCTAATAAACTATTATAAAATAATTATATAATTAAACTGTTTACCCAAACATGACCTTAAGAATATTTTCTAATTTTATATAATAGAAATTGAACAAGTGAATGCTTAATTGTTAATCGGTTTGGATACACTTCGTGATAATCAATGCTATATAAAAATAGAATAATTTTATATATAAAAAAAATTAGAGTTACTTAATATTTATAATTTTTTTTTCAAATTTTGTGAAATGAGGTGGTAAGATTTCTGAGCTTAATGTTATGTTTGGATTTGGAAATTTTGTTTAAAAAATGTGAGGGAAAGGAAACAGAAAAGTAAAGTAGAATAAAGAAAAAAAAAATCCA
The DNA here is from genome assembly GCA_016808115.1 of Tetrastigma voinierianum. Classification (NCBI taxonomy): domain Eukaryota; kingdom Viridiplantae; phylum Streptophyta; class Magnoliopsida; order Vitales; family Vitaceae; genus Tetrastigma; species Tetrastigma voinierianum. Next base: position 240,031 of record JAEQBH010001685.1, read on the forward strand.
TTTGAAACAGGAACCAAACATCCCCAAAATTCCTTTTTTCTTGAAATAGTTTCATCCAACCCCAAATTTAATTTCAGTAGTCCTTGATCGAGATCTGATCGCGGATATACCAATCACCAAATCATGAAAACAAAGCAAATTTAAAGAAAAACCGAACAGGCCCTTGGTGGGGTTATATTTCCATTGGAATATGCGATGATTACATGTTTTTAATAAACAAGGTATCGGAGTGTTTGTAGGAAATAAACAAAATTCATATAAAACACATTTATTTTCTATCCTGGCTGGCTTTATAGCCAAAGAAGAGAAGGGTACTTATTCTTCTTGAGAACCTGTAGATTATTTGATGAGCCTGAGGATCTTGCAGTACCCTAGAGACGTGAATTTAAAGCCAATGAAGCTGAAGCAGGTGCACTCTGGAAATTTAAAAAAAAAAAAAAAAATCAGTAAATAACAATTAAAGAAAAATCCTAAGGAGATTTTCACAGAAATGATCAGGATCGTTCGAGCAACCGTGGCACATAAATGAACATAACCTGATCTGACCACAAAAATGAGATGTGATTTGAAAGTTAACCAACTTTGCATAAGGAAGTTTCATTAGGTAAAAAATATGAATGAGGATGGGAAGGGAAGGGAAGGAAGCATATCATGCAAATATACTATAGTGAAAGAAAAGGAGAATGAAGATAGGGAAGGGTTTCTTACCAGTGGTATGCCTTTTGTTGCTCTTTCTTCCAAATAACTTGATGGATTAAAAAGGTTGCCATACATAGCTGACCATTTCTTTAGACATGTGTATATGTACAGAGCCCCAACTGTATCCGCCCAGAATACGATACCACCACTGCCCACAAAAGAAAAGATGGGAATTTACTGTGATTTATTCACAGAAACAAAAATAAATAAAATTATCCCTTTCAGAAGGGCAAACACACACTGCTATGTGATAAACACCATCCATCTCATTGGAGAAAAAGAACGCTGAGAAACGTCAATTTCTATTGCTAAACTAGCTAACTGATAGCAAGGAATGCCTCCAGATGCAGTTTGATATCCATGCATTGAAGTGAACAGAATGTTTATGCCCCCAATCAAGAAGAATCTGGGGCCATGAAACAGGAGAGACTGTCTTGCAAATTCCACCACAAAAGAGAAGAAACTAAACAACTAACCGGTAAGAGGGAAAACTCATTCCAAGAACTGATGTGATGTCAAGGTCTGATGCTCGAACAACGACTCCTTCATCCAAAACGCGGCATGCCTCATTCACTATTGGGAACAGTATCATCTCCAGAATTTCTTGGTCAGTCACAGATATAGGCTGCTACATATACCAGAAGACATATTAGAAAATCTGTAGCTAAAGCCACATACCAGGTACAGGTTTTGCCTTGTATAGAGTTTCCATATGCTAAAGCCTTCAATACAGGCCGCCCCATGACACAAACCTAAAGAAGTGTTCACGCCATCAAATGCAAAAATCCTTCTATTGTAGAATTAAGTACCTTTCCACCAGGCATAATATTGGCAAGTCTTCTTGACTCCTCAATAATTGGTAGAACTGAAGGATCAGGCCTTGGCTTGCTTCCCTTTTCATAAATGAAGTATCCTTTTCCATTCTGTCTACCTGAGATGACAAATTGTCACATATGTCACAAGAAAAACACACCGCAAGGTGTCAGCAACTGCAGGATAATAAGAAACGACATCAGTGGTAACAAGAAGCTTTCAATACCATTCCGCCCATTTTTCAGCATAAGGTTAACCAATGGAGACTCCCATGTGCGACCTTGAAATGCAGCAGCAAATTCTTTCCCAACTGCTACAGCCACTCCATATCCAGATAGGTCCTGAAGCCTGCAAATATAAGCAAGAACATTTTAATATCATCCATCGATAACATCTCTTGTAGATATGCATGCATCATTTGAGAACAAATTTCTTTAAATGTATGCAAGGGCAAATGGAGATTCATTAAAGTGGACTTTGAACCTTGAGGTTTGCCTCAACGACAATTGAAAATGACACAAGAAATCATTCAGAATAATTTAAAGTTTAAAATATATATACATACATACATGCATGCATACATACATACATACATACATATATATATATATATATATATATAGTATATATATATATATAAACAGTGATGACAACATATCAGTCTCTCACAGAGAAATTATTGCTTGCACAATTTACCCCATCAATTATAACAGTTCCAATTCCCTGTTTTTTCCATTTTAACCTCGTCGTGAGCAAACTTACTCTTGATATTACTTGTCTATATTGTGGGTCCAGCCCATTTTCCTCTAAAAGTATTTGTTTCCCTCAAAAGTACTGTGTATGTGTGTGTTACAACCCCAATTTATTATCATATTCATTGCCCGTGGCCACATATATCAATTTCAGGTACACACATAATTCTAACAGTGGAGATTTGAAGTAGTTAAATGAAAGATGGATATAGAAAAATGAGTGATTGGACCATTTCTTGAGGAAGAATATCCAACCACTTATCCACCAAATTAGTAGAACTTCAAAACAAATTAAACATTTTAGTTTTATCTTTACTTTTCAAATTTAAATATGTTTAACTCTGGTTCCCTCAAAAAAAATCTGGCTATAACCCCACATGCAAGGATAGAAAGAGTAACTAAGGGAAGAAGCTTACTGGAAAGGGCCCATGGGGAGGCCAAAATTGCAGATTACCCGGTCAATCCTAAACAGATCCACACCTAAATGGACCAACAAGTTTGCACCTTGTGCGTATGGGAAGAAAGTCCGATTGACAGCAAAACCAGTGCAGTTTCCCACAACAACAGGAACCTTTTTTATGGCTTTCCCAACTGTCATGAGATCAAGAATTACTTGTGCTGAAGTCTTCTCTGTACGTATGATTTCCAAGAGAGGCATCACATGAGCAGGGCTGTTCAGTAAGGACAGACATTAGTATTTTTCTAAAAAATATGCACACACACAAATACTTTCCCAAAAATAAGAATATGTCGAATCAATAACATGACAATACTACAACATAATGAGTTTTTCAAGTCACTGATGTCACTAGTGTTACCGTATACAATTTTAGGAGTTTATGCAATTTCGGACTCTATTATTAGCTGTATATATTATCTTACCATGTATAAATGCTAAATATTAAGAATCTGTTAGTTACCATGTATAGATGCTAAAGATTAGATAATCTGGGAGACTAGATGTATGGCATATACTGACGGAATCAAGGGAAGAACTTTTCCAAAATCTCTCTTCGTATTTTTCTGTTATCTAGTATTTTGACATGGTATTAGAGCCAGATTCTTGATTTCTGATTTGTTCGAATAATTTTTTCTCTTGGCTTTGTGAGTTTCTCTTGTTCGGCGCACTCTGGGTTCCATCTTGGTGAACCCGACGTGAATTTCTGTGGTGTTCTCTTGTTCTCGGCTTCATCTGCGGGTGTTCAATTCTTGCTCTTATTTCTAGTGCCTTTTTTGGTTGTCGCTTTTGGCAATTTATAATTTTCGGCGTTCCTGGTTTGTGTCTTTTCTAATTTTCGGTGTAAAATATTGTTTTTCTGGTGGGTGTTTGTGTGTTTTTTTTCTCACGGTGCAATTTACAATTTTCTGGTGGGATATTCTCTGTCTCTTGGTTGCATCATGTCATCGGATAAGTTGGAATCATTCCCTATTCGGTTTATTGATAAAAATTATTCGACTTGGGAGTTCCAATTTAAATTATTTGTCAAAGGAAAAGAATTTTGGGGTCATATTGATGGGAATGTTCCCGCCCCTCAATGTCTGAGGCTTTATGCAAGTAGGAGAATTCATGATGCTCGGGTTATGACTTGGCTCCTTAACAGGTTGAGCCACCTCACCTTGTTCTCAATTTGAGGTCTTATAAGCTAGCTATACTATATTGAACTATCTTAACAAGGTTTACAATCAAGACAACTCACGCTAAATGTTCATTTGGAGTACACACAAGGCAGTTTCTCTATTGAGGAAAATTTTTCTGGTTTTCAAACTCTTTGGGCTGACTATTGCGACATTGTTTATGCTAATGTTCCCACTGCAGCTCTCTCTGCTGTCCAAGAAGTGCATGCCACCAGCAAGTAAGATCAATTCTTGATGAAGTTACGACCTGACTTTGCAATTGCACATTCTAATATGATGAACCATCATCCTGTCCCATCTCTGGATGCTTGCTTGAGTGAACTTCTTCGTGAGGAGTAGCGTATCGCTACTCGGTATACATGCGTTCATCAGACTCTTTGTTGGTGCACTGTTTATGTGGCTTATGCAACATAGGGGAGACATTCGGGTAGAGACATGTGTTGTCTGATTAACTGGTTGTAAGCTTTTGGCCATATTGCTCGGGATTGTCCCAAAAGTTTTGTAATACTATAACGGAGGCCATATCATCTGCGCTTGTCCCATTACGCCACGAAGACGGGTGCTATTTATCATGCCTCCTTTGCTTTGCCTCTGGATTCCTGGCACGCATTGCTTGTTGCCTCGTCGGTTGTTCCTCTTCCTGCTCTATAGCCCATATGAAACTGAACACTCCTCCTGAGTAGACACAACAGGATGATCCTTTTCTGCTTTTCTTGCTTTTGGGCTCTTAGGTAATCATAAAAGTTTCTTCACAAACCATGGTATTTTGACTGCGGAGCCCTCTAACCCTTATGATTATCACATTGTTCCCCTTTCCAATATTAGAATTTATGATGGGATGTTGAAAATTAACCACCGCGATGGCGGCTCGCCTACGATGTTGTTAGTGATCTTTCCTCTTCATAACTAATGTTTTTGTGTCTCGACCTTTCCACAAATCTGACTACGTTTGGTCGGTGGTTGTGCTAATTGTAATGTCCATTTCTCTTTGATTCTAGTTGTGTTGTATAGGATCAGTGTCGAAATGACTAATGTGAAGGGGGCTTTAAGTCAGACGACTCTTTCCTCTTCATGTTTCTCCCTTCCACTTTTATTCCTAGTTTTTCCTTTACTTTTTCATTTGCATGTAATGTTGTTGGTTAAGCAATAAGATGTGACATAGGCGTCCTAGGCCACTGGCTTCAATGTCCTTCGTACTTTGTTTAGTGGATTATTGAAATAAAGCATGTTCTTCTGATCTTTCTTTGATTGGCGCATTGTCTGAGCTTGGCAAAGTAAAGTTCTACCTTTTCCTCATCATGCATCTAGGTGTCTCACAATGTTTTGAGCTTATTCATAGTTATGTTTGAGGATTGCACTGTTGTTTCTCATGTGCATTACAAATTACTTTGTTACTTTCGTGATGACTTTAGTCGCTGCGGGTTTACACTTCCTCAGGGCTAAGGGTGGTTTTAGGTTCGACACTTTCTTGCACTTCTTAGACTGATTCTCTACCGGCATCAGGTCTTGCTACGATTACGTGGCCGGAATACATGTCTAATGAATTTCGAGGTTTTTCTTCAAGCGAAGGATCATCTCTCGTGATTCTTGTGCCGACACCCTGACAAAGCCGGTGTTGCTAAGAGGAAAAAATCGCCACCTCTGATGTAGTAAGAACTTCTTTTACTTGAATCATCTGTTTCGCCTCGTTTTGGTGTGGCTCACTTTTCTATAGCGAGTTCATTTGATCAATCGCTTACCCTACTCTACGATAAATCATGTTTCTCCTTTCTCTAAGTTGTTTGGTGTTCTCCCTTTATATTCGATCTTCGTACATTTGGTTGTGTTTGTTTTGTGCATCTCCTCACCCTCATGAGCGACATAAACTGCACTCGAAGTACATTAAGTGTATTTTCTTGAATTTATGCTATCCCTCACCAGGGTTATGTTTGTTATGATCCCCATGCTTCTCGTATACGGATTTCCCGAAATGTGATCTTCTTTGAAAATCAATATTTCTTTCCATCTCATGTTCAAGCGTCATGCATACGTATCTCTTACGCTTTATTTTGCATCTCAATAAGTATCAGACAATTAAACTAGTTTGTGTAGGCGTCGATCATGATCTGTTCCTCTGCCTCTTCCGTCTGTTCAGTATCGATATCACTGCCATGCTCTGTGATTTTGTCCTTCTTGACCCCTGGTGGTATGGTTTCTTCTCTCTGTCTCTCTTGTCGCTACTTTATCCACTATTTTCATTCCCTCTTGCTACAAACAGGCCATGGAACATGAGTGTTGGCAAATTGCAATCTGTGAGCCAAACTGGCAACGAGGAGAATCACACTTGGGATATTGTTCCTTGTCCTCCTAGTCAAACCTATTAGGAATTAAAATGGGTTTTTTTCTTTAAAACCGTTTGATGGCTCTTTTGGATCGATCATAAGCTCGCCTTGTAGCTCACAGGTAACAAGTGAGGAATGGGGTTGATTATGAGGAGACATTTGCCCCTGTTGCCAAAATGACCACGGTTCGAACCATCTTAGCTATTGCTATTTCACAGTTGTGGCGACTACATCAAATGGATGTGAAGAATGCCTTTCTTCATGGTGGTCTCCAAGAGGAGATTTACATGAAGCTTCCTACTGAGGCATGGCCCCACTTCTCCTCCTCATGATGTTTGTAAGCTCGGGCGTTCTCTGTATGGAAGCTCAGCGAGCGCCTCGCGCTTAGTTTGAAGTTCACACGGTACCGCCCCTTCTTTCTTCGGTTTTTTACACAAAGTCAATATGATTCTTCTCTCTTCCTTTACACATCTACGTCGAGATATAGTTATTACCTGCTTGGTTTGTAATGGATATATTATCATTCTTGGCATTGATTATGGTTTGATTACTAAGCAGCCAATTGTTACATGCAACTTTCCATATGAAAGATCTTGGCCAAGCTCACATACTTCTTAAGTTGGAAATTCATTATCGATCCCATGGCCTTTTAGTGAACCAGCATAAGTATATTCAAGATCTTATCACTTTGGCTGGTTTGGAGGACACTTCTTCTATTGATACTCCTATGGAGGTAAATGTCAAATACAGGAAAGATGAAGGGGACCTCTTGGATGAACCTACTCTCTATTGACGCTTGGTTGGGAGTCTTATCTACTTGCCCACTACTCGACCTGATATCTCCTATATTGTTCATCAGGTCAGTCAATTTATGTCTTCTCCTCGGCATCTCCATCTTGCTGCAGTTCACCGCATCATTTGTTATCTTCAAGGATCACCTACTCGTGGGTTGTTTTTTCCTATCGACGCCTCTCTTCAACTTGTTGCCTATAGTAATGCGGATTGGGCTGGGTGTCCGGATACACATCGATCTACTACAGGTTGGTGTATGTTTTTGGGTGATGCATTAATTTCTTAGAGATGTAAGAAACAAGATCATGTTTCTAAATCCTCTACTGGAGCTGAGTATCATGCCATGTCTACTGCTTGTTCTGAATTTGTATGGCTACGTGGTCTCCTTGAGTAGCTTGGGTTTCCTCAGACTACTTCTACTCCTTTTCATGCTGATAACACTAGTGCTATTCAGATTGCCACCAATCCCGTTTTCCATGAGCTGACACATTGAAATTGATTGTCATTCTATTCGAGACACTTTGGAAAGTCGGGTGATATCTCTTCCTCATATCTCTTATGATCTCCAAGTGGCTGATGTCTTCACCAAAGCTCTGACTCGACAGCGACATCAATTTCTTGTTGGCAAATTATTGCTGACTGACTTACTAGCATCAATTTGAGGGGGGATGTTACCGTATACAATATTAGGAGTTTATGCAATTTGGGACTCTATTATTAGTTGTATATATTATCTTACCATGTATAAATGCTAAAGATTAGGAATCACATTGGTTACCATGTATGAATCTTTAAGATTAGATGTCGAGGAGATTATATGTATGGCATATACTGACGGAATCAAGGGAGAAACTTTTCCAAAATCTCTCTTTGTATTTTTCTGTTAACTAGTATTTTGACAACTAGGACCTGTCACACACACATGTGAACATGATCTGTCAGCAAATTTCCCTATCATTCAGGCTCCTACACTGCCGTGGACGTCAAATTCTAGGTTAACAAAAGCTATTGAGTGATTGTATGGAACGAAACAAGTCCTATTCAATGTCATATTACCATTGAAATAGTAGAAATTATATCCTTGAATAGGAAAAGAAATTTCCAATATTTTTTCTTCTGAGTGGTGGAATGCATGTTTGCAGCATGAATAGAAGCTTACATCGATGAAATTGTTATAACTAGTAATTAGTGTCTCATTACCACTTTCAAAGAAATACACAAAAACAAACAGAATCTTATGTTCCATTTAGTTGATTAGGAGATGGAAAAAAGAAAAGAAATCTGGAAATATACAACTCTTTGTGGTTGCAGTATTTTAAGATTCAACAGTCCAATTCTTTTCCCCAATTTTCTCCATATTAGGACAGAGTTTAGAAGACAAGGCATACTGGATCAATTAAAGATGGTTGATCCCCTGTTCTGTTGTGAATGAGGTAATTTTCCTGTCATGAAGCCCACATCATACTATTGGAAGCCCCTAATTTACCACATCGATGATTTTCTTATTCAGGGAAATCCTGTACCTACTGTAGAGGAACTTCTCCAGGTGACGCAAATCATTGACTTCTTTGGTAGTTGATATCAGTATTTCATCACTAGGTCAAACAATACAAGAGATTCATAGTTCTTTGGCTGGTTTGCTTTAATGAGAAAGAGTGAGAATAGTCAACTAACCTGAAGAAATGTGCCCCTATGATACGATCTTGTGAACCAATCTTTTCTCCAACTAAATTGAGGTCAATAGAAGATGTATTAGTCGCCAAAATGCAGTGGGGAGGACAGATCTTCTCTATTTCACTAAATATCTTCTGTTTTAATGGTACATTTTCAATTACAGCCTGCAAATGAGAGCACTGTTTCAGATAAAATTTGAAACCATCCAGCCAACAATAAATTTTTTAATAAGGAACATAGGTATTATTAGGGTTTGTGCACGGTTTATTCGGTTTGGTTTTGAATTTAAAATCTAACCAAACCGATAATGATCGGATTTAATTAATTAAAACCGAAACCAGTAGTTTGAAATATAAAACCGATAAAATCGGTTCAACTATGTTTATACATAATAACCAATTCAAGTAATTTAAATCGGTTGATTCAATTTGTTTAAAAACTGAATAAAAAATTAAATTTATAATATAAAAATATAAAATTAAAATAATATATTTAATGTTATCCAAAAAAATCCATAATTTTCACAAACTTTATTAATAAAAATTATAAAATATAATATAAAAAATGTAAAATAAGAAAAAATAAGCTAGAATTAATTTAAAAAAACAATTCCAAGTATTTAAATGGAATATAAGATTTATCATAATATTTAAAAAGAAACTAAAATATATAACTCTTCTTAAAGATTATGTAAATTTATAAAGCTATCAACCTTTCGAAATTAATCAAAATAAATGTTTTAAAAAAAAAAGCTAAAGAGAAATATATCTTCCAAAATTACAACCAAATTATCAAAATAAATATTTAAAATATAATATTAGGAAAAGACCCAAAACCTTCTAAAATTGCCAAAATCAATATTGTTTGAACAAATTATCCAAATCAATTTGATTCTTTAAATATTCAAACAAATTCTTAAAAATTATCCAAAATTATAAAATTAAAATCAATTAATTTTATCCTTATTTTCAGAGTTCCAAATTTCAAACCTAAAAAATAAAATAAAAGTTTAAAAGATAATATTTATTCTCGGTTTCCGTTATTTTTTAAATTTTGAAATTAAAACCGACAACCAAACCCGGCTTTTTCGGTTTAATCGGTTTTGTGCACACCCGTAGGTACTATACTACTATATAATGCTAAATACAAATAAATTGAGCGAAATGTGAAGAAAATGTTGAACATTATCACCAGCACACAAATCTGACTCAGAAAGAAAAATCCATGTTAGCTTCCACATGTTGGATGTATTAATTTTCAGCAAAAAGAACCCACCTCTATGACCATGTCAACATCTTTAAACTCTGAGTAGTCCAGTACACCTTTGAGCATTGACAGAGCTTTATGTGCCTTGTCCTGTGTCAGTTTTCCTCTTGTTACTAAGCCTCGAACATTCGCTGTCACATGGAGCACATAGTTATAAGTTCTTTCTTGATATTTGATAAAATTAGTCAAAAGTTACTGAAATGTGAAACATTTAACAATAATACGGCAGAATGACTGCTATGATGTCTAGCAATTTCAGCTTATTTAGGTCCACGTTTTCTAAATAGGCTGCGCTTGGGTTCCAAAACTCCCACTTCTTTGTAAACAAAGCAGCTTAGGATGGAGTATCAGATTCAGTGGATAACTATGCCTTGTCAATGTTATATAAAAATTACACATGCACTTTTAATACCTTTCATAATATTAAGGAGATGTTTCCATCAATATTCCTTTATAATGGCTAGAAATCACAAAAAATTGCACAATTCTGAACACGTGCATGCATGCAATTTAAAAGATCACATGTTTTCTTTGAATGTTCATAAATTTCATTTGAGAATTAGACATCAAATTGCAGCACTCCTAGCAATAGTGAATCATTACACTGGTATGATCTGAGAAGTGTTAAATTTTACCCACATTATAAGAGAAAGTTTTCTTCAGATGATTTCTATCTTAACAAGAGAATGCCAACAGTTATTCTCAACAACAGTTCTAACTTAAGTAATTACCTTCTATCATTTTTATACCCTTCAAAAGATATTCAGAGTTAACTTCCTTCAGCACAACATATATGCTACTTGAGATGAGAGCTGTAGCTATGCCAGAACCCATTAGACCTCCACCGATTACAGCAGCTTTCTTTACAAGCCTTGGTTTGAGCCCAATGTCAGTAACATTAGGTACCTGTCAGAATTACAAATGTAAGAGAACATCATTCAAAAAGAAGCCCCAAAGAAATAGTTACTTGTGCCAAACAGAAGCCCCAAAGGAATAGTTACTTCTGCCAGAAAATAAATCACCAAATGAATTTTTCCTTCATCAAATAATGAGAAATTAAAACTCTAAAAGGAGGAGCCAAAATCAGGTACATTGGAAGTACAGAAAGCAGCTTTCAATACACTCCTGGGCAGAATAGACTCCTGGAGAATATTTTTCAATATATTTTTAAAATAGAAAAATCTAAAACTCTAGGATTTAGAATTTATTTTCATCCCGGATTGGAGTTGCAAAGGTCAAATAGCAAATGGGCCAAACTGATAACAGATGATATGATGGCTTATAATCTAATAGCAGATGGCAGGACCCAAGTAGTAGAGATTTGGTAAGTTGATTAGAGTTGACCTATGTTTGAAACTGACCCAAAATGTAATTACTTTTATACAAATACATAAAATCAATAAGGAAAACTCTGGTAAATCATATCTCTTATCACAGATTACTCCAAGCAAGCAGCTGCCGATTGACAATTGAAGCTCAAATTCCATATTAAGATTGTATATAGTCAAATTTAGAAACCAGGAATTTTCGTGCCAACTTCGGAACATCCAGGGAAGAGAAGGAAACAACACCTAAAGCAAGGAACACAGAAACAGTAATAGTCCGCACAGGCAGCTCAATTGGCAGGTACAACCCACAAGCAGGAGGTCCCAGTTCCCTGTCCCTAGTATAACCAATAAATGGACCCTGCGGAGTATTCAAGCATCTATAGTTTTTACGGGCCTACAACATAGAACTAGTGGGCTTTGATGCTATAAAATAAATATTGGATCAAGGGCACTAGTTGTTGAGACTGATGATTCACTGCACATAAATCTTATAACACCAAAAAACTTAAATCCCATTTTGGGCTCTTCTCCATTTCTCTTATCTAAAATTTGGCCTTGCCCTGTTTGGAGCTTTATATTGTAATTGCTTTCTGACCAACCTACAACAATGTATTTGAATTCATGTTTCCTTTCTTTTTATTACTATGGATTCCATACAATTCCAGTATGCATTGATCTAGTCTCATGAATGCATTAGAGCTAGAGTGCAACTAGCCTATTAATAAATCGCTCTTAAAGAAAGAGCAAACAAAAATGGGAGGAAAACAGTGCAGGAAGGAGTGGGGAAAAACCTAAATAGGTGAGCTGATAGACTTAGTGATATATGTTGCACCAAGTATCTTACCTTAGATGTTGCACGCTGAGCAAAGAACACATGAACAAGACCTTTTGCGGTGTCTGACAAGACTAACTCATGGAAAACTTTCGTTTCCTGCAATGACCATCTCTTAGGTTAGTTCACATATGAAGAGGCCACAAAGAATAGCACAAACAAGATCCTTCAAAAGGTAATGATAGAAACACCTTTAGAAGCCCACTATATCCACCACGAATAATGCCTTCCTCAATCACATCAAGACATGCCAGGTGCTGAGGCAGATGTGGAACAGTTTTTCTGGCTTGCTGTCTGGAAATTTTGAAAATTTCAAGTGCTTCAGACAGTGATCCAAGCTTGTCAGTCTGGTGAAGGGAACGCACCCAAGGTTTGCGCTTCTCCACTATGTCTAAAGCCCATCTTCGAGATACTTTCAGTAACTCTTCAGAAGGCACAACAGCATCAACAAGACCCAGCTTGTACCCTTCTTCAGATGATATTGATTTGGATGACTGCACAAGCTTATTCACATCACTAAGTGGCCACATCACAATACAAAATTATATTATTCGGACTATCTAGAAACAAGATGATTTTGAAGGAACAGAAGTTGCAACTCAGGTATGGCCCAAAGTTATATTATTCATAATTAACCCTGAGGGGTAGCTTGGTCCAGCATTGGGTTTGCTCTGATAATTCGCCAGTCGAGTCTCTTTAGGGCCACTAGAGGATTTATCCAACCACCAATCGGGCCAGCAGGTGTGTTAAGAAAGAAACTTTCTAAGAAAACTTCAAAGAAGAGCATATTTTGTTTTGGAGCTGTTGTGCTTTCAGCTTAGATTAGCGTAAAGGTCTTAAATTCTACAAGCTACACCAAATCAATATAAATGGCATGCTTACCATCATCATTTCAACAGCCTTTGACAACCCTACAAGCCTTGGAAGACGTTGGGTGCCTTTCAAATACAACCATGTTTTTATCAGTCAATACATTTTCATGAAAAAACTAAAATTCATCAATTAGATCCAAAACTCAAGTGGACTCCAGGACCGAAAAACAGTTGTACCTCCAAATCCAGGAATAACTCCAAGTGAAAGCTCTGGCAAGCCTAGTTGAGTTTTTGGTGCAGCAATACGTGCATGGCAAGCCTAAGGAAGATTTATTGAGAAGATGTGACATTAAAAATTTTAGCCAATCAAATTTACTCAACTAAACAGAGAACACATACCATTGTCAATTCTAATCCACCTCCAAGGGCAAGTCCTTCCACAGCCGCAACAGTGGGCTTCTTGCCATCTGAGAGTATAGAGACCATAATATAACAAAATCATAAATGAGAAAGCCTTCAAAAGATAAAAAAAAAGAAGCAACTCTAATATGACGTGTTTTCATTTTTTACAGAAGAACCATGAAAAGGTTTCTCGTAAATGAACTGTCCCAAGTTGCATGTTCATAGAAAGTAATAATTTAGGTAGAGTGAGAACCTTCAACTATGTTGACCAAAAGATCAATAGACTCATCTGGTAATTGTGAAATATCCCCTGCCAGGACAGGAAAAAACGTCATAAATTCCCATTAAATAGATTAAAAATCGATCTTCAAAATTGTTATTGTACAGGATAAGACTAATGAACTCATACCAGTCCTGTGTATTTTCTGGAAAACATTAATGTCAAAACCACCAGAAAACTTTCCACCTTTGCCTGTAAGAAATATATAATCACAATCAGAGATAGTTGGTGCAATTATAAGTGCAAGATTAAACAATCTTAAAAACACTGGCATACATGGAAATTATGAGATAAGGTAGATCCCCTAAGAGCAACATGACATCAGAAAGAAGCAGAAAGTCATTGATGGATGTAAAATCAAATTCAAAGAGAAAATCACGGTTTGACGTATAGTTTTTAGCCCGTCTGAGACTTGGGAGTCCACAATACTAATGAGCACTTTGACTATTGCCCAAAACCAAAATCATCTGCAATACAATAATCGGATTTTTTTTTTTTTTTTTTTGAAAAAACACACACAAAGAGAGGAATATGGTAGCCAAATGAAATTGCGGTTTCCAACTTAAGTCAAAGTCCAAAAGGATCTAGTTTTTTCAGTTTGAGTCTTTGTGATTTGGGATGCCACAATACTAGTAAGCCCTTTGATTATTACCCATAACCAAATCATCTGCAAAGAAGACCCTGCAAGTCCAATTAATCTCATGATTTTTTTTTCAAATAAAAAAATAAAGCATACATACACGAAAGAATAGGAGGGGTGACTGGGTGAGAGGCCAAACTAGGTGGTTTCCAACCTAATTCAAAGTCCAAACAATTCAGTTTCCAAAATTTTCTTATTTTTCAGCCAAACAGAGTTTTGTAAACAAAGATAAAGGAGTGCCCATTGTTTCAAAATTTTGGGAATATTTCTGAACCTCCAAAAGCAGAGTAAGAACTGATCCAGAAACAATAGCCTACTAGCACGGGGATGCCTCTGTCGACTAAACCTAACCGAATAGCCAATTCCCCTGCAAAACCAATAGCCGACAACAAAACAAAAGTACTAAACGTGAACCAGCAAAAGTTAAAACATACCGGTCACAACAATAGCTTTAACGTCATTTCTCCTCATAGCCTCAACGTATTTCTCTTTCAACCCCGCGATAACTGCACCAAAACCAAACAACAAGTTTAAGTTTCTGACCACATAAGATCAACGACCCAAAATCGAAGCTTTCAGGAATGTAGCCAGTACTCGAAATGGCCAAGGCGTTGACGGGAGGATTGGATATGGTGATGACTGCAACGCCGTCGTTGCCGACCTCCATGGTCACTTCAACCCTCGCCATGGCTGCCGACAATCTAGGGTTTCGGTCCTGGAATCAAGAAAGACGATGAAGAAGCAAAGAATGATCGAATGCTACAAAGAACCAATCGATTGTACGCGGTGGTCCCCCGAATGTGAACTTGACTGACAATCTGACCAGGTGGGCCTTCATAAGCAAACGGTGCGTCGTTTTATTTTAGATTGAGAAATAACAATAAAAACTTTTATACATAATAATTCTTGTATATATAAAAAAAACCATCAAATTTGATTTTTTTTTTATATTATAAATAAAGGCCCAATACATTTACAATAAAAAAAATCAAACTTAGCCTTTATATTATTTTAAAAGTTCAAAGTTTAATATAAAAAACTCAAAAATTTAGTTTTGATAATTTTTATTTTCACTTTCATTATTTTTTGCATTTATAATAATGGTAAAGAAAATGTCACAATCTGAGACAGAAAATATGCCATTGTCATTTTATTTTCCATATTATTAAATCTACATCGGTACAGAATAATAAATTTCCATTGGACCGCGGGGCTGACGTGGTAGTATGGCGATGACATGGACACCGCATAACTCGCATGCCTGAAGTAGATTTTAAGAAATGGTATGAGTGCAGCCATGCGAATATTTGAAGTGAACAACGTTAAGCATGTGGGAACTGTCCAGATTGCCTAACGCCCTAACAACCCATCGATGTGACTAAAAATTAAAATAAAATATATGACGACTTGACATTCTAAAACCAGGGAAACTTGTATTTTATCACGGAATAATTATAAAAAATATAAAATTTATGATTAATACGAATTTATTGAAAATAATTGTGTTTCATCATCATACATACAGTTATTCAACCAACTGCTGGTCCTTTGACCTGTTCACATGAGACATACGTATAATTTATTAAAATAATATCTTAACTTAAATTTTTGATGTTATTATCTGACTTATTTAAAATAGACATCTATAAAAAGATATATAATATCCGAGTACTGAGCTTATAATTAGATGATATTTTCTATATATATTGTTAAATTATCATTTTCTGTATATGAAATATAATTTGCCTTTACAAATTATAATAAATCAATATTCTTTATTTTTATGTTTTTTTAAAGTATTCCTAAATTAATTCGGATTCTTAAAGACATCTCATATGTTTGAACTTAGTATATATCATATTACGTCTATTGAATAAAAATATTTGAACTGTGTAGATTATGTGTTATTTATATCACATCACAAGATAATAATAAAATCGAATGAGAAACATTACCTCAATTGTTTTAGAAAATAATACTTAAAATTCCTAACTGCAACTTATCAACAAAGAAAGTTTAATATCAAACTTTACCATCTGGTATGTTAGTATTGGAAGTTACATAACTCATGATAAAATATAAAGTTTATGAAAGGAATAATAGAAAATTAAAAAACTTAATTAATTGAATTTTAAATAAAATAAAATTTAAATTTCAAATAACTTATCTCACCTTATCCTTGAAAATATAGAAAGATAAAAAATAGAAAATAGAAAAATATATTTGGTCGTTAGCTATTTTTGAGTACATTGAAAGAATAATTTGGATCGATCTTAAATGATAATAATAAATGGAATATATTATGGGATACCTAGTTCAAATTATTTGAAAAATTATTATAAAAAAAACCTTAAAACCTGAAACTATTAGGCCCTCTAATTTTAAAAATATTTCAAAATTTATGGATCAATAAACAAATTTATTGAGATTGTATTATAGATTGATTTGTTTGACCTTTTTATCAAATACTTATTTCCTCCTCATATTAAAGATTTATGAAACTAGAGGGTCATTTGGTTTTAGGTATTTTCATCTTAATTTTTCAAATAAATTAAAATAACACCTATAATATAGTTATTAATAAAAAAAAATGAATTAGTTCATTTGTCGTCCGTCAAAGTCGTCGTCGGGTCTTTTGGAGACTTTTTTTTATCGGTCTTCTCTTTTTTTCATTTAATGAATAATTACTACTTCAATTTGCTTTTATTTTTACTGACAAGATCTATATTCACTTAACTTGCTTCTTTTAACTTATTTTTCCGTGGTCTCAATAATGGTCAACTTTTTATTTTCGGCAATAAAGAATAACAAGTGGTGGCCTAGAAAAGTGTCAACAATATTTTTGACTTGACCTCTAAAAAACTTGTTAGTATGTGTGAACGACTTTTATTTTGATAGATTCAATTTTATTTATTAAAATTTAAATTTTTTTAAATATAAATTAAATGAACATAAAACTAAAATCTTAAATAAATAAATTCTTGAATTAAAATATATATAATTAGCTTTAAGATCAACCTTAATATTAATATGCATAATAATACATCAAAGCCGTCATCAACAATATTCTACAAACTCTTATGAAAGAAACATGATTATTTTGCTTCCCACTAGAAAAACAAATATTCAAAGACTTGCATACCCAAATATTCACGTGTGCATAAATAACTTGGAGCATTCAGTATTTTTGTTTTTTAATTTTTTTCATTGTAAAAATTTCTAAAAAAAATCATGAATTAAAAAACTAAAATATTTGGCTTTTTTTTATTAAAAAAAAGTCATTTTTCAAAACAAGAAATATTATCATCAGCTTCACAAAAGGGAGACAATAGATGGTTACCCACTATTAAAAAAGAATAATCTAATACTACATTATTAAGATTACTAAGATTAAGTTGAAAAGTTATATTCATTATTAAACAAAAAACAAAGACACAGACTTCGTTACATAAAGGTTCTACTGAGGTTGGTATCGCTTTTATTGGGTGAAAAATTTTTAAAAACAGAGTGGCTACTTATTAGCCATTTTTTTACAAGTAAAACAAAATAATAAATAAATATAGTGCGATTTTTATTTAGGAAATACATGTCTACAAAAAACCAAATCAAACATTGAAAAGAAGTATTTATCGCGCTGATCGGACAGTCGCAGATCCCTCTCTAAACCCGTATAAAAAACATAATTCCACTTTAAGTCATCTAGAAACTGTGACAATTAATTAATTAATTATGGATATCAATAAAAAGAATCACATGACTCAATACATAAAAATAATAAGTAAATTTTATTCACTTATAAAAGAGCATCCACTTTGCTTTAAAAGTCATAAGATCCACATTATAGATGAACATATGAAAGAAGGTTAAAAAATCTGAAAGAGACATATATTAATAGTTCAAAATAACTGGAATTATTAAAAGATATTGGTGATTTGTTAGTGGTACTCGGCTGAGGTCATGTTACGAAGAAGAAGGTGAATAATTAAAGAAAGAATTAAGAAGATTTGATGTTAGCATTATCTTGGTAAATTTAGATACGCTAGAAAAAACTAAGCTAAAAAGTTATCGTTAAAAAAGACAGAATTATTGAAGAGTTCGGGCCAACATGAATAGATCTTTAACAGGAGGTTTCAGAAACACAGTACATTTCAGGAAACTGAACCCAGCAAAACAATGGTATGGTAAAAGAAACGAATCACAGGTGTCTGTTCAGTAATCCCATTTGATGTTCAAGGATCTGAACATTTTGAGATGAACTTCATATCTGAACTGACTGAATCAGGGCGAATAAGATCCACAAAACAAAAACAATGTCAGTATGTGCAGCATGATATAGTGATATTCACTTGAATCGCGTATATAGATGTGTAGCAAATGAAGGTAAGCAGAATGGGGGGTCGAAGAGGCAATAAAGAAAAAGAAAAGAACTGGTTTCAAAGAAGGAGACAGAGAGAGCATTTTTAGTTTATATTAACTGGAACTGGGAGCTCAGCAAGTTTAAAAGAAACAAGAATATAAATAAAGTAAAAGAAAATAGCGAACTTCAATAAACCAGATCAAAATGATCCAATAATAATAGAATCAATTAAACCAGCTTAACAGTGCAAGAAAAAATTAAAGCACATTATCAAGAATCATACTTCATATCGGGTGGTACAAGAGACTAATCAAAACAGGTTACTTTTCAATCAAACAGCGTTACAGTTAGTAGGTTTAGAAAGTGAAAATAAACTGCTAAAGCAGTTAGAATGGGTGCGATGTATCGCGCTTCAACGTGCAACGGTAGGAAAACCCGTGGTCCAAAATAGTCAATATCATACATTTCCAATCAGAATATTAACTAAACTTTTAGCTTAGTCGATAACAAACCATTGACAACAGATTTGATATAACTTACAAAGCCAGATATTTGCAAACATATCGCAAAAACAGAGAAAAGTATACTATATATCACGCCCAGAACTTGAACAAACATAACTCCAGTAACATAAGAAACACACAGATCTGTGTCGGTATCAGAATGATCACAATTAGCTGCTCAGCAGAAGCACAGTGCACAAGTCGCAAACAAAGTAGCATTCAAATGTATAGGCAACTGGCTCAGTGAGATCGTCGTCATAACTCCGTTATCTCTGGGCTATCCCACAGTGGAAAAGTCGCAACGTGTGAGGTTCTTGTGAAATGTTTAAAGATGCAAATCAGGCCAGCATAGTAAAAGTCACTGATAATATCCCATTAGAACAGGAGTTCACAGCACAGAGAGTTTGTCAATTGGGTGGAAAATGATGTTTATAAAGATCTCCAGTCATAGATAAAATCTAGTTTAGGTAATACTCTAGATTGAATGTAAATAAGGTGTTTTTGCACAGATGTTTAGTGCTAAGTTAAACAGAAGAGTTTGATGGAAAAATTTATATCAAAGAAATTAGTAAGATCCACAGAAACAAAACAAAGAACGTAAAGCTACAAGAATAAACAAGGTTTGAGATCCCAGACAAAGAAGATAGAATCTTTGGTCAATCCAGTGAAGGCATATAAAGGTATTAGTCCAATAAAATATCTGAAGAAAGTCCATTACAGAAGAATTTTTGTTGAAGTAATGAAGATTACTGCTACTATCAGAGCATGGTTTTAATTAAACCTGTTAGCCAGAAACAGCACATTACATGACCGCTTATCGTAGTAGAAACCTTCAAAACTCACACATAGAACCTCTGTGCCTCAATTTGTAATATTAAAATTCAGCTTCAAAATTCAGGATTAATAAAAAGCACAGTTGTAATTATAACAGAAACTCACTTATAAAGCTATATAATGTAATAAAGATTGAATCAAATCAGATACCTGAGTTTTATAGACTTTGTATTATATTTTTCTTTCTTTTCTTTTTTATTTTCTTCTTCAGAAATGAGCACAGATTTTCATTAATTACTTATCTGAAATAGAGAATTGTTAAGAAGTTTTGAAGTTGAAATTAAATGTTTAAATTCCTTTATTGGCCACGCTTGAAATTCAATGAACCCAAGACAAAGCTGAAATCATTTCTTCAACATCAGAAGTTAAATGAAATTTTCCATCGTGATTTAAAGGTATTTTGTAATCCAATGAGAACCAACTTCCGATAGTGAAGGATCTGATGTTAGTTATATTTTTCGAGATATTTATAAATAAAATTTCTTGTTAAATGCTGAATTTATTTGAATGGTGTTGTTTTCAAACGATCGTCTTAATCAGTATTATATCAAGAAACATCATTGCTGGCTCGATTTCGTGAGTCTCTCGGCTTTTGGTACAGAGATATAAGATTTTTAGAGTCGGTGATCAAGATTTGGTGATGTTGAATAATATTGAAGAAACTGGACAAGTTTCCATTATAAATCCTCAATTTGCTCAATGGTAGATTAGTTTGAAAGCGATGGCATCAATTTAATCAATTAGAGACTTCCGTTTGAAAGAATGATCTTGATCCCGCAGCAGATGAGATCTAATCAAGGAAATAAAAAAACTCTTCGCATTCACGTGACATCATTCATCTTAGACCTAGCATTTGTCTGTCTTCAAAGCAAGAACTGGCAAACTGCAAGAATGAAAAATAAGGCACAGAGCAAAATAACAAAATCTTTACAGAGAAATTTAATTATAGTATCATTAGACCATGTTTCAGAACGAACATGAATCTTTACTCAATGAAAAGTATGGTTAGAGGAGAATCCAAACCATACTATCTTGCCTCTCGCATTAAAACGGATCTCAACCCAAGTGGAAAAGAACAGATTACATCAATATCTCAAATGTTATAACAAAGCTATAACATGTTTGTGAGTATAATAAAAGTAAAAGTACATTTTTCTGAATAAAAATAAAGACAAAATAATAAGTAAATTTTAACCTCAATAATGATAATGTTATGGCAAATTAAGAACTGACAATTCAGACCTAAGGTCATGACTAATAAGTTCACAGCTGCGAGAACATATAGTTAAAGTAAGTAATAGAGAAATGGAGAACTAAATGAAAAACGTTAAGCAAATGAGTGTTTCAACATACTTTAACTGCAAGAGGATAAGATCAAAAGGCCAAAATATCTCATTTTGGCTCTGGGAGAAGAGACAAAAGGGATAAGATCGCGGGCCCCATTGGCACAAAAGTAGAGAGAGGAGAAGAAGGTTAAGAAGAAGAAGAAGAAGAGGAGAAGAAGGAAGAAAGAAAGAAAAGTAAGATCAAGTGCGGAAGTATATTATTTTTGTATGGAATTGAGTATGGTATTTGTCTAGTTTGCATAGAAAGTATAGATACATGGTTTGAACCTCATTTTTGAGTATAGTCATTTAAACTCCCAAACTCATTTCTGTCAGTTGGTTGAAGAACTCTAAGACTCCTATATGTGTTTTGGGCAATAGAACATTTGAGATCGATGGAAACTAAGTAAGGATTCCCAAATTTTTGAGATTTTACAAACTCATCTAACCCATTAATTGTGCAGGGTTTCTCCCTACTGTGGTTTTTCATTTAAGGGTTTGTGGGTGTTTACCAGTGAAATTACCCTATTTTCCTTATCGTGACGTGATACCACTGTGGACTGGTTTTTTGGGTGAGAAAGAGTGAATCCCAGAGCGAGTCCCTTCCTTAAACAGCCACATCGTTTTAACTCGATGTTAGAATTTTGAATTTTTCAATTCCTGACTCAGGACGCTGGTCCTGCTTACTCCAAATATCTAATCAGTCGCCAACAAGTCGTCAACTGCCAAAGAATGGGCCACAGTCAGCCGTCGCCGCGCAAAGTCAGGTCAGTCGCTGGGTTTGACTAATTTACGCGACTTCCAACTTTGGTGTCATAACTTCTTCGTCCAAACTCGCCAGTGTTTCGGGGATTTTAGCAAAAGCCCATCGAAATGCGAATCCATCTATATAGATTGTTAAATTTAACTATAAGAAACCAGAAACTACAAAAATAGTAGGGCTCTACTAGAATCCATAGCTTATTTCGCTATTATACGAGATACGAAAATGCAAAGATTCGAATAGAAATGATTTTGTATTATATCATTTATTCGAATATGAGATATGTACTGAACATAAAATACATGGATTGTCCGCTTAGAATCGGTAGACAACAGGATGCGCATTTGCTGCGATACAATCGGGCCGCAACATACACTTTACAGATATCGAGGCCCCGTTGGGTCGATGACATAGACCCCGTCAATCATTATAGCGCTGCTGGGGCCGCGCCAGATGTGGAGTTCGTCTCGTGATAAGGATAGTACCTTCGCATACATATGTATCATTGGCCCTCAGACAAAGGATAGCATCTTCCGGCACAGCGGCAATACTTCTCATCCGCCGCGCCTTTGCGCGCATTTAAATATAAAAAGAAAATTATAAGTATATGGAAAGTACAAAGATATGATATGGTATATATCATCATGGCAAGATGGTGAGTATACGCTATAAGAATGTTAAGTAAAAGTGAAAATGACATGAAAAGTATATGAAATTGGCGGATAAGAATGAAACATTGTTCTACTCAAGCGAAAGCTTACACGAGTGTTTTCATCCGTGTAGTACTAAAAAGAGGAAACCAGCGATGTGGACAATCCAATATCAGAATTAAAGGAGACATCACGAAAACACCGGAAGACCTTTGATCTATTTTCAGAGGCGTAATTTTGTTTATTTGTAAAACAATAAAATATGTAAATGTTTAACACTTCCATATATTAGTTTGAAGTATTTTGTAACTTGCTACAAAATATAATACAAGCAATGTTTAATACATTATATGAATGAACAAGCTTTTAAAGTTTATAAGTTTATAAAAATAAAAAAATGACACTCTTCATTCAAGACCAAAGCTGGTCAGCTAGCGACGGTATTAGAGCATTCGATCTGTCTTACTAATAATTGGTCGATCGGTACGCAATGACGCAGAATTGATAATTTTTACACGTGGAAATCTTAGTGTCTACTTCTTTAGAAATAATCCATAGTCTGGCTATTATTTAGATTTAATTTTTCCTTTATTTTAAAATGTAGGATTCCATTTATTAAAATCCTTATCAAAGTACAATTTTCTAAACCGGACGCTCAAATAGTATGTAACTGAGAATAAATGAAGTTTAATCCTTTAATCTTCAGGGAACGATATCCGACTTATAGATCCACTTTATTACTTGCAACGCACTTGCAGTTTTTAAGACCTAACTAATCTTTTAAAACGAAGTTCAAAGACAAAACAATTTTTCTTATGAGCATATAACATATGGTCTTAATGCTTTTTGCGTTGTCGAGCTTTACTTAGCGTCTTGCAGCAAGACGAAATTTGAGTAACAAGTTTTTGGCATCGTTGTCAGATTGATAATAATCTTTGATGATGGTGTTTTAAAATTTGTATATAGCATTTGGCCCTAACAAGTTTTCGCCATTGTCGACTTATTAGCTCTCGTAGTAGTGTCAAATTTGAGTAATGTTTTCGTATGTCAAGATCGGGATTGTGGATAATAATCTTTTGACGATGGTGTTTTAAAATTTGTATACAGCATTTGGTCTTGGGTCAGTTTTTAACGCCATTGTTCTGGGATTGCAATTTGAAAATCATATTCGACAAAAGAGAAATGCTAATTTGACATTTTTCTTGTTTTACAAAAATTTGAAAAACTACAAAAAAAAAACGTTTTAACAAGAGTGGTCATTTAAATACCGATCTTTTGGAAGCTTAATAGATATATAATTTGTTACCATTGATTCTATTTGATCCGGGTGTTTCCACTTTCAAGAAAATATTGAACAATAAAATCTAAGCAACCATGCTCAGATGGCACAGAACTGGTGAACCATGAAAAACTGAGAAAAGCCACTGCTACAAGATAGAAGTATGACTGTAATCAAATAGAAAGATTGCAGGACTATTCAAAGCAAGGTGCCAAGAAGAGAGATCACAAAGCAACATCGGAGGAATTTTGAGGCCCATCATCCAAGAAGAATACTATGTTGTGTGATAACCCCATCAAACAAACACCCTTGAAATGGGTTAGCTTTGATTACAATGGTTCAACAACACTAGTTCACTGGCCACCCTTCTGAAGATCCAAATGAGCACCTAGGGAGATTTATGAGGATGGAAAACATTGTGAAACTGAATGGAGTGAGACCAGATGTAATCAAGCTTCAACTCTTCCCATTCCTGAACAGACGGAAACACATGGTTTCGACTCCACGTCACTGATGTTGAAACAAGAACCAGAGCATTCCATGAGGGCACTTTTTCCTCCCACTTCACCGCAGAGAGGAGAAATCATTGTGCTTTAAGCAAGGGGAGGATGAGAGTTCTACACTACACTGTGAGAGGTTCAAGATTAGTCGAAGAGGTGCCATATGGATAGATCTCGACAACCCACAGGACATTTTCTACTATGCCACAAATTAAAATTTTATGGTGGTACTGATGCATCTCACTGCAGTTTTAGTAAGAAGAAGTGTGCAGAGGCAGTTATGAAGACTGCCAACAATCACAGATTCCATCTGAATTCTTCAGAGATAATGAACAGATTTAGGAAAATGTATCTGATTGATTGATAGGAAACCATGTATAGAAGCCAAGCTGATGAAAAATTGAACGCTGAGAAAGCAATGAGAAAGATAATAACACATGTAGTTGAGTGAAGTGGAGGCGAAGAGAAATAGTTTGTAAAAGTGGCGTAAGAAGACCCACTAGAGCCGAGGAAACAAAGATATGGGAATTGTTGCAGTAGTTACCACTTTAAGCCTGATCCACCACAATCAGCACAAAATCTGACATCAGAACTGATATGAAGTTTAAACAGGCTGGTGGTATGGGGCTCGGCCAACGCTAAATGGCCTGGTAGTAACAGAAGAACAAGCAAAACAGACAATGCAGGAGAAAAATGGGCGTTAAAAGAACTCAAACTCAAGATCGTGTCGCACCATGGCAGAAAACAAAAGGATCCCGAATGTGCATGGAGAAAATTTTATCGAACTTGGAGAATTTCCAAACCAATACAACTGTTTCAAACAAATATCATCACATGCACAGTTCGGCACCAAGTAGGGCACCGTGTAACTTCCTCAAAATTTTAGAATTTTATAATAAAATTATATATTCCTAGTATAATTGAGCTAAATGAGTATTTTCCTGAATTGTTAAATGAATATTGAAATTATTATATGGCTAAGAACCAAATGCAATATTATATAATAAATGAGAATTGATTGAACCTGAATACTGAGTAAAGGGCAATTGAAATTTGTAATACACCTAAGGGTCTAATGAAATGACTTAAATGCCAAAGAAATTAATAGAAAAGCAGCAATTGAAGCAAACAGAAAATGAGAAATGAAATAATGAGAAAAGTCAAACAAGGCTTATGAGATAACAACCCAAGGGTTAAAAACAATAAAGCTTAAAATGCTAATGTGAGTTAAATAAAGTAATGAAGAAGTTAAATGAGGAAAACGGAAATGGAAGTAAGGAGGAGCCAAACATGCCCAGTTAACATGGGATTTAAAGACCAAAAGTGTATCATGTGCTCATTGAGCAAATCACGCTTAGATAGAAAGTGGAGATGGGTATTAAAGATAGTTTGTATTTTTTTCTATACGTCGATATAAGTGAGTTGTAAAGATCTAAATATATTCAAGGTAAGAAACAAAACCTAACTTCATCTTTTTGTATTTGATTTTGGCAAGTTCAACTTAAGAAAAGGGTTTCATTGATTTAACCACTGAAGTTGTTTTCTGGGGTGGATTCCAGGCATTTTTGATATGGGATAATCGAGAGTTTATTAAAGAAAATGGGCAGAATGAATAAATTTCGCCACTTTCTGTGTGCAGAATCCCACATGGAGGTACATCAAAAGCGCACCCATCTACGTAGAAGAGAGTAGGTTTATCTGGCATTCACTCAAGTGGTACCATTCATTGCGCCTAGGATCGGTATCAAGACGCTAAAGTGGTAATCAGATCACGTCTACAACCTAATTTTGTATTCTTGCGCTGAGCTCAAATTCCGCATCGATTATTGTAACTTAATAAATGATCGCAAGAGGGTATAAATAAGAATAAATCTAAGTGAAAAACGCATTCGCACCTCGTCCCTTGAAGCAATAACATTCGTTAAGATGATTATTTGCTTAACCAATTAAGATGAGAATTTGCACTGACTAGGTACTGTGGTGAAGATTTACAACCCACCAAGATTGCAATCCAAAGATATGATCAATAATTTGGTTTGTTCACCTAACTCTATCCCATTTCAAGTGTATTGGATAGTTTACTATAAATGAAATGACATGGAATATGCATACGCCACAAAGTGAAATGAAAATGCATGTGTTGAAATAGAGCTGTATTGAATCGTCAACAATTGCTTGTGAATCATTGAATTGGCAAATGATATTATTGCGGTATGAATCAATCAAGTGAATTATTAATGACCCACTGTGGATGCACCAATCGGAGATCCGCCGCGATAGCAAATTATATCGCAGTCATCACTGGGCGGATGCACCACCTAGATCCGCCAGACATATATATGACGACAACGATCTTCGCAGATGAAATCAAACGATCCGCCATGATGATTAACCAAATTCGCTAAATGTGTTACATTACCACGAAAACAAGACGATTCACTGCCGAACCGCATCGCGAAAATGAATTGAATATCGGGCGATACAACGACAGAACAAGATCGGTAAACCAAATGACTTTGGTACGCTAAATCTCATGAATGGAATCGAAGGAATCGCTGCATTGAAAATGCATGCTCAGAATGAAAGCATGTACAAATGTATAAGAATATGGTCGTTTGCATTAACCGTCAGATAGTGGCAAAGTAGTACAAATGAGAAACCACTAAGCATGAAATGCTGATGGCTTTTAACTGCGGTGTATCGAATGATCAAGAAAGAAGGCCGCAAGAACACATCGCCAGAGACATAGAGTCGCGCGGTATAAGTATACCTCATATGATATTACATCACTAAAAACATTGACATTTTGTAATCAAACGAAGTTAAACTCGTAAATACGTTTTGTACCTTAGCGTATGGAATGCCTCTAATGTAAACGGTCAAGATAAATGTAATGCCATGGTCACGATTTGAAAATGCCTGCCGTAAATGAGAACCTAAAATAAATGACGCAAAATAAAATGTTTTTGGAGGCATAAATAAAAACTGCGGAGTAAACCGCGTTCGCCGATCTGACTGGTCAAAGTCCCAGATTGAGGTCACAACATTTTAAAAAAGAAAACAATAAAATCCAGAATAAAAAGAATTAATGAGTATCCCGATCCCGCACCTACCAATCAGCTGACCTACAAGCGGCACTTTATTGGTTAGGAGCCTAGGTTTAGGCGTCAAAAGGCCTAAACAATTTGAAAAAAAAAGGATTTTGGAAAATGGTATTCGATATACACAAGACGCATACAAAAGTACATATGACTCGACTCGGATCTTGGCTTCGCCTTAATAGTAAGCATGGGAGCGTTCAAGTACCACAAAGCTCGGCGCTAATGGTGAACGTCGGATAGTCTTACTTATGGTGTGGTACGGATGCATTCATGCTCGAACAAGTGGTAGGAGTGGGTACTATGGTATCCTCCAATAGTTAGCTCAAGCTTACAGAAGAAAGCAAAGACAACCAGCCATAGCTGTTCTCAGCCGATCAGCCATTGAGAGAATGGCAAGGTATCGACCAGTAGACTTTCTTGGAAGGAAAGATGATGAGCCTCAAGAGAAGAGGAAAATTGGCTCGAGAGGATCGAGCTAATGTTTCGGGCAAATGCATTGCATAGTGTAAGAGAAATTCTCAATGTGCGACCACTACTACAGATGATGATGCGACGCTGGTGGGTTTTCGTGACTGTGACTAAGACCACGGTGAGAGTACATGAAAGTTTTTCTTGATGAATTCAAGAAGTATTATGGACGTGATCTATTCGCTAACATGACGGAGTTTCATAATCTGAAATAAAGACATATGAGTGTAATAGAATATTTGAGAGAATTCACATGGTTGAGCAAGTATGCTCCCGAAATGCTAGTAACCGAAGAGGAGAAGTGCCGTAAGTTTGAAGACGACCTTAATGACCATATTCGGGCCCATGTCACAGGATTTTGTCACGATGACTTCTCCAAAATTGTGACATGTACTCTAAATGTGGAAAGAGTAAAGAAAGAGAAAAATGAAAGAAAAGAAAGAAGACGGGGAAAGAAGAACTCGTCGCACAAGCGTGCTTATCGCCAGCTAGAGTAAGAGATCTAGAGGGCCACAAGGTTCTATTCAAATTACTTCAAAGCACGTGAAGAATACTATTCTATCGGCACCATTAGTTGCAAGTGCACAAGGAGGTGCTTCTAGGGGACAAGATGTTCCTTGTTGTGTTTAGTGTGGGAGAAGACACAAGGGAGAGTGTTGAAGCTTGACAGGTGCTTGCTTGGGTTGTGGATCCATGGAGCACAAGATACGAAATTGTACTAGGGCACGTCCCTTCATAGCACCCCAGACAGGGGGCAATGATACATCAGTGCAGAAAGGCAACAAAGTGTTGCATCACCGAGTGTTCCGAGACAAGGGACATAGACTTTGGGTAGGCAAGATGGTCGTGCTCCAGCTAGAGCATATGGAATGAAAGCAGTAGAAGATATCGACGCCCCGGATGTGATAGTTGGTAATTTTACTATCTTTGATACTATTATGCATGCATTGATAGATCCAGGATCGACTCATTCATACATATGTATTGACATACCTAGCTTGGGTAATTTACTGAGAAGTGAAACCGAGTATAACATCTTGGTGACGAACCAGCTCGGACATAGTGTTATTGTGAATAAAGTATATAGAGATTGTCCTATCAAAATAAGAGAATATGAATTTCTAGGAGACTTGATAGAGTTATCCTTCAAAGAATTTGATGTGATATTGGGGATGGACTGGTTATCCTGACACCAAGCGATAGTCGATTGTAGAATGAAAAGAGTGACCTATGAGAATCAACAGGATGGCACCATCTGGGAGAGTCAAACCACCTCTCTTATTGATATCCGCAGCCACTGCTAGAACAATGGTGCAGAAAGGATGTGAAGCCTACTTAGCTTATGTAATTGATACGGTAAAGGCAAGGTCTAGTGTATCCGATATTTCTATAGTTAGTGACTATTCGAATGTGTTTTCGGAAGAGTTGCCAGAATTGCCTCCATAGAGGGAAATTGAGTTCGCAATTAAAGTCATCTGTGTGCCAACACATCCATTACACTGTGATTCCAATGGGCTCCAAAGGGAGCTAAAGGAATTGAAATTGCAGTTGCAAGAACTGTTAGAAAAGGGATTTATTCGACCAAGTGTATCACCATGGGGAGCTCCATTGCTCTTTGTTAAAAAGAAAGATGGTACACTTAGGTTATGTATCGATTGTAGACAATTGAACAAGTTGATTGTAAAGAATAAGTATTCGTTACCCAGAATTGATGATTTGTTCGACCAATTGAAAGGTGCAAGTATCTTTCAAGATAGATTTGGTAACTGCATTACAGTTGAGAATTAAAGATGTGGATGCATAAAACGCTAGAACATGATATGCACATTGCGAGTTCAGAATGCCACGATTTATTGTGCTCCAACGGCTTTCATGGACCTAATGAATCGTGTTTTCCACCATATATGGATCAGTTTTTCGTAGTGTTCATAGACGACATACTTATGTATTCAAAAGATCTAGAAGATCACGACACACACCTTCGGGTAAAGGTTAGACTTTGAGAAAGAGCAACAGATGCGAAACCGAGCAAGTGTGAGTTTTGCTGAATGAAGTGTCATTTGGGCACATTGTATCGTAAAGAAGGAATCCGAGGGATCCAAAGAAAATAGAAGTGGTTGTTGAATGGAAGTCGCCAAGAAATGTTGCGGCGCGTAGTTTCGGGATTGGCAGTTACGCGTAAGATCTGCTAAGGGGTTTTCTATGATCAGAATTACGACGAGACAGTCTTAAAAATGTGTAGTATGAATGGAGTGAAAAATGTCAAAGAAGTTTTGATAAGTTGAAAGCGTTCTTAACCGAGGCACTGGGTCTTACTCAGCCGACCTATGGTAAAGAATATGTGATCTTTAGTGATGCATCACTAAATGGACTTGGATGTCCCCATCGCAAAGCAGGTAAAGTGGCAGCCTGCGCTTCACGCTTGAAGCCGCATGAAAAGAACTACCTCACACATGATTCGAATTAACCACAATTGTATTTGCACTGAAAAATTGGAGACATTATTTGTATAGAGTAAAGTGTTTCATTTACATCGACTGCAAGAGCCTTAAGTATCGTCACAACGAGCTAACTTGAGACAAATCCGAGACGGATGTACCGATAAAAGATTATGACCGCATGATCGAGTAGAAAAGTCAATGCAACCTGAGCGTTGAATGCTCATTTGTCGCTGACGCATCGATGGTACAAAGAGTGGCGCAATTGGCCAGCGAGACCGAGTTTATTGAATCGAGTGCTGTAGGCACAAAAGAAAGATAAGAAAATCACGCTATAGCAGTCAAATTGGAGATGGTAAAGAAACCGAAGCTCGAGGTAACGTGTAAGATGGAATTTTGTGGTTTTTAAAGATCGGGGTTTGTGTAAATTGATAACAATGATTTGAGGAAGCTATATCGAAGAGGCATTACATGATCTTTGGTTATCCATCCCGGTAGCACAAAGATGTATCAAGATTTGAAAATGTCATTCTGGTGGTCCGAAATGAAAAAAGATGTATCAGATTTTGTGACCAAGTGTTTAGTGTGTCAAAGAGTAAGGGCAGAGCATCAAGTTCCTTCGGGATTAATGCAGCCTATCAGAATACCGGAGTGGAAATGTGATCAAATCACCATGGATTTTGTGGTTGGGTTACCATTGACAGGGAGAAAACATGACTCGGTTTGGGTTGTAGTAGACCGATTGACCAAGTCAGCTCACTTCCTACCAATGAGAATCGATTATTCGCTTGATAAGCTAGCAGAGTTGTACATCAAGGAAATAGCTCGGTTGCATGGGATTCCTATATCCATTATTTCAGATCGAGATCCCAGGTTTTCTTCAAGATTTTGGGGAAAATTGTAAGAGGCCTTGGGCACTCGATTGAATTTTAGTACAGCGTTCCACCCACAGATGGATGGATAATCAGAGAGAGTGATCCAGATTCTAGAAGATATGTTAAGGAGTTGATCGACTATGAGGGTAGTTGGGATTGACACATTCCTTTAGTTGAATTTGTGTACAACAACAGTTTCCAATCAAGTATTGGAATGGCGCCTTACAAGGCTTTATGTGGAAGAAAATGTAGAACACCGTGGTGTTGGACGGAATTGAGTGAAAAGAAAGTGATTGGCCTCGACTTGATACAAAAGACTGAAGAAAAAGTGAGCCGATTAGAGAAAGATCAAGGTCTATGGATAGAAAAATCATATGTCGTATGAAAAGAAAAATATTCGATATGAGATCGCTAAAAGTAGCTTGGCTACCACCTTGGTTAAGGTGATGAGATTCGGGAAAAAGGGAAAGTTGAGCCCTAGGTTTATTGGTCCATATGAGATAATCGAAAAAGTGGGTCCAGTGGCATACAGATTAGCATTACCTCCGGACTTAGAGAAGATCCATAATGTATTTCATGTCTCGATGTTGAGGAGGTACCGATTGGACCCGTCACATGTAGTCTCTTCGGAGACAATTAAGTTGAGACTAGATTTGACCTATAAAGAAGAGCCAGTGGAGATTTTGGCTCGTGAGGTGAAAGAATTGTGGAACAAGAAGATTCCTATAGTCAAAGTGTTGTGGAGAAACCACAAAATCGAAGAAGCCACTTGGGAAAGTGAAGAATGACGCAAGAATAGCATTCAAGAATCGTTTAACTAAGGTAAATTTTGATGACGAAATTTTCTTAAGTCGTGGAGAGTTGTAAAGCTCTAAAAATACCCTAGAATTTTATAATAAAAATTATTATATATTCCGTATAAATTGATCCAACTTGGGTATTTTCCTGGAATTGTTAATGATTATATGGCTAAGAGCCAAATGCAAATATTATATGCTAAATGAGAATTGATTGAACTCGGAAATTTACCCAAGTGTAAAGGGCAAATTTGAAATTTGCAAAATAAGGACCTAAGGGTCTCATGAAAATGGACTTAAATGCCAAAGAAAATTAAATGAGAAAGGAAAGTAAATTGAAGTGCCAAAATGAGAAAAATGAGAAATGAAATAATGAGAAAAGCCAAACAAGGCTTAAGGAGGGAAATGAGAACCTAAGGGTTAAAAATATAATAAGCTTAAAATGCTAATGTGAGTTAAATAAAGTAATGAAATAGTTAAATGAGAAAAATGGGAAATGGAAGTAAGGAGTGAGCCAAACATGGCTTAGGTTAACATGGGATTTAAAGACCAAAAGTGGTCTAAGGTGCTCATTTGAGCAAATCATGCTGGGAGTAAGAGAGGAGAAAGGAGAGCTAAGGCTTGGGAAAAGACTGCCCTAGGTGGATTTCTTCCTATTTCTTGCTTCTAAGAGATCAAGCAACCTATAAGAGGAGATTTGAAGAGATTCAAGGTAAGAAAACAAAACCCTAACTTCATCTTTTGTGATTTTGATTTTGGGGGAAAAGCTCTAACTTAAGAAAAAGGAGTTTCATTGATTCTAAACCACATTTGGAGTTGTTTTGGGTGGATTCCATGGTGGATTTTTGATATGGGATGAATTGGAGGAGGTTTATTGAAGAAAAATGGGTGAGAATGACGAAATCTACCATTTTCTGGGCAGAACCTGCGAGTGGTATCGTACAAAAAGTTGGTACCGATACCCATTGTGTAGAAGAGAAGTGGTACCAGTACCCATTGGTAGTGAGGGACTGGTACCGATACCATTAAGAGTGGTACCTGGTGATCGTACCGCACGGCTTTCCTACAACCCCGGGAGCCTTGTATTCTTTTTACATGAGCTCAAATTGCACACCGAATGTTTAGGGACCCTAATAAATGACTAATGGGGTACAAATAAGAATGAAACTGAAAAATCGTACTCATACTACGGGCCGGTGCTTAAGCGATATTTGTTTAGTATGATTATTTGTTTAACCACTAAGAGTGGAGAATTTGTAATTGACTAGGTACAGGTGAAGACGACAACCTGACCTAGGATTGCAATCGAAAGAGACAAGGGATCGATAATTTGGTTTGTTCACTGAACCTCTATCCTTACTTCAAGTGTATTGATATTTTACTATGTAAATGTGAAATGATTGTATATAATATGCATACGTTAATATAAAGGAAATCTAAAATCGCATAATGTGTTGAAATAGAGAAATTGGGATGAATTGTCAAATAATTGCTTGTGTGCATTTATTTGAATTGCAAATGATATTGTCATATTGTGACATAACGAATCGAAGTGAATTATTAATAACCCACTTGGTGGGATGCACCAATCGTCATTAGCCATGATGGAAGAATTATATTGCTAAATGTCTCACTTGGCGGGATGCACCAATTGACATTTGTCATGATGATGAACCGAAATTGCTAAATGTGTAAGCACATTACCGAATGAAAAACAAGATGGGATTCACCAAGGAATCCGTCGTGAAAATGAATTGAATAGTCAAGGTGACATAACAAACTTGACGAGTGAAAATGAGATTGTAAACCAAATACATCTTTATAAGTATATGCTTAAATCTCATGAATTGAATTGTGAAGGAATTGTTGCATTGAAAATGCATGTTTGTAAATGAAAGTATGTACAAATGTATAAGCATATGTATTGTTTATGCATTAACCATTGAAATAGAATGACAAGCATGTTGTATTAGATAGAGAACTGTATAGAACCACTAAGCATGAAAAGCGTGTAGTTTTTTTTTAACTATGCGCAGGTATCGAGTGACCAGGAAAGAAGGCCAAGAACAAGAAGCGTAGAGTCATAGAGAAATCGTGCGGTGTATAAGTATAAACCCCGACATGAGCATACATCGCATTCTTGAACATTGATATTTTGTAATCAAGCGAGTTAAACTTAGAAATATTGTTTTGTACCTTTTTGAAATGGAATGCCTTAATGTAAATATGTTTGTATAAATGTAAATGTTTATGGGCCTAACATTTGAAAATGCTTCCGCGTAAATGAGAACTCTAAAATGAAATGACGTAAATAAAACTTTTTGATAAGATAAATAAAAACGGTCGAAGTAAACCGGGCTCCGGTTCGGATCCGCCATTCGGGTCGGGTTGAAGATTCGGGTCGCGACATTTTTGAAATTTTTTTTTTTAATAAAACGGAAAATTAAAAGAATTAAACGAGCATCCCGGATTCTATTTGGACTCGCCAATCGAGTCGGACCGTAGATAGTGCAGCCTGGTCTCTAACCTTGCAGTTGGGAACCAAAATACATTTCCTAGCAATACTGAGGCCAATCCTAAAGATCTCACACCAACTGCAATGAGAGGCAGTGATGAATTGCAAGGAAGCAAGAAAATGTAGGACAAAGCATACATGGAGACTGAATCAATGAAGAAAAGCTCATACTAGAGGAGCAAGCAAAAAGAATGTTGAAGAGAAGACAAAGAAAATGAAGCAAAATTCAAAGAAGAACCATTTTCACAAGAAAATTGTTTCCAAAAGAAAATATGCAGAAAATGACTACAAGGGGGAGTAATTCCAATTCCCTACACCCGTCTTTAAAGATAATGCATATCTGAATGTTTTAGGAATGTTATGTTTCTTGAATAAAAACATATTCTGAATATCTGGGCATGGCAGATTGAATTAAGAATTGAGCATGAGTGGATATAGGTTGTTTTAAATGTATTATGAGAGAAAACATGAGAAGTATGTAATTTCAGAAAACTTCAAATAAGTGTCGCAACAAGCTTTTTCTCTGTCGTGACACAGTTGAATTAGGAAGCAAATTGAAAAAGAAAATTATGTTGCAACATAAGTCTGTAATGTCACGACATAAATTCAAATAGCCCTAAAAGAAATGTTGCAACATACTCTACTGTGTCGTGACATTTGATGGGCTATGTTTACAAAGAATGTTGAAACTTTGTCGTGACAGACTTTCTTTATGTCGCGATAGAAAATTAAAGACGTACAGACCCGAGGGTAGTAATTGTCATGACATTTAATGTAACACACAATGAATCAGTTGGCTTATAAATGGAAATTTTTTGAAAACTGAATAGCCACCTTTCTCATAAACTCTCACCCGTCTCATCTTCTTAACTCAACTCTCTATCATCTCACTCCCTAAAACCCTAGAGTTCAGAAACTCTAGCATTACCATGTCTGATCCTACCACCATGATTCAAAACCTCCAAGAAGTCATGGAAGAATACATTGAGCTGGAGAATCAAATAGAGCAAGGTTTTGAAGCAACAACCAGGCAAGTTGAGGAAAGAGATGATGACAACGAAGAGAATCATCAGACAGTGGAGGAACCACAAAAAAGAAAAAGGGGAGCAGATGAAGCCAAAGCAAAGAATTTAATTTCAGAAAGGGCAACAACTTTGATGGAAGAAAGTTTGAAGAACAGAGGCTTCATTGCTGAAAGAGGATTCAAGAATATTATCTCCCTTTTGCTGAAATGGTGGAGAAGAGAGAATGGCGCCTTCTCAAGTGCGTAACACAAGAACTGATGTGCCCCTTGGTAAGGGGAATTCTTTGCAAATATGGTAGAAAGAGAAGGAAAAAGAGTTTATGTCAGAGGACAGTGGATAGATTTCAGCAGAGAAGAGATCAACAAATTGTTCAATCTGGGTGTACATAACGATGGATCAAAGTTCAGGAAACAACTAAGGGAAATAGAGCACCGGAAGCTAGTTGACCTTCTCACAGCTGGAAAAGGAGAGTGGAAAGGAACAAAGATAAATCCTTTTAGGATCCATACAGTTTATGGCAATCAATGCAGGAAGCTAAGGTATGGTTTATCACACTCTGCCTTTGAGGCCATCTAAACATCTAAGCACAAGGAAGAGAAGAAGCACTCTCCTTATGCATTGCTGTGCTGGGTTACAAAATAGATGTGGGAAAAATGATTGAAAATTCCATCTTGATCTACTTTGAAGGTAAATGCAGAGGAATGATTCCACACCCTGCAACAATAACCAACCTTTACATCCAAGGTGGAGTTAAGAAAGAATGGGGAATTGAGGAAACTTATCCCAGAGCCTCCCCTTTGACTTTAACAGGTATTACCAAAGGGCCAAAGAACAGAGGGAAGGGTAGAGAAAAAGAAACAGAAGCAAGAAAAAGGAATGAAGGGTGCATTGAGATAGAACAGTGGGAGAGCCAAGCTCCACGCAACTGTGGTTCGTAGACATCATGTGGCACCCAAATTATACCCTAACAGCTTTATGAATATGTTTAGGTATAATAAAAGTAATGTCAAAGATATTTTTCGTAGAATAAATAAAGATAAAAACAAAAGTAGGAATATGCATAAGCAAATTAAAAATAATATTTGAGGCGATTGTAAAATATAAAATTGAATTTCAAATATTAAAGGGTCAGATGACTAAAGAGCAATAAAAGAAAGATATAAGAATGAAATAATGAAGAAATTATGGAAGAGACAAGTGGATTGAAGGAAGTAGGAGGAAGTTTCCTCCTTAGAAAGTGAATGCAGGGGATAAGACCAAAATAAATATCTTATTTTGGTCTTGGAGAAAGGGAGAGCAAATACGGATAAGAGAGAAGAAGAGAAGAAAGGAAGAAGAAGAAGAAGAAGATCACAGGTATGGAATTTGAGTATGGGTACGGATA
Source organism: Tetrastigma voinierianum (assembly GCA_016808115.1). Lineage (NCBI taxonomy): Eukaryota > Viridiplantae > Streptophyta > Magnoliopsida > Vitales > Vitaceae > Tetrastigma > Tetrastigma voinierianum. The sequence continues at coordinate 277,091 of JAEQBH010001685.1, forward strand.
CATGTCTTGGGTGGTATGGAATTATTAAATTTGAGTATTGGTATGGAACTATGATTTGGTATAGAAAAGTAAAGGACTGTGAATATTTGTATGAATACACCTGTCTTGGGTTGTATGGAACTATGAGTATAGTTTTGTCTAAAACCATGTGTATGGAAATCTAGTTTTGGTCTAGAACGTTTAGATACATGGTTAAGAACCCTCTATCTTGTCTATGGTTTGGGTTTGGGGAACTCCTTAAAATCATTTCTTCTTGTAGGGTTGAGTTAAGAAGAGCTTTAAGGCTCCTAATATGTGTTTGAGAAGTAGTCTAGTTGCAAGTTAAACCTTAAAATTCCTATTGTCGATCACATGCAGTGTTGTGATCTTAGAATGAGTTTTTGGGTCATAAATATAGGGAATTCAGAAGTAAGTCCTTCTGTGAAATTGTAGCCACATCAATGAACTTGATGTTAGGCTTTTGAATTTCTCAATTCGACTTCTGCACTGCTACGGTCTTTACCCTAAACAAATAAATGGGTGAGGAGTCATCAAACGCACTCGTCATCAAATTGCATTTCACAAACAAGACTGGCCATCAAACAAGACTACTATCAGTCAGTGATTACAACAGACATATCAAACAGTATCACGGGCCAAACAAGATTGGCCAAACAAGATCACATCAAACAAGATCACAAACAAGATCATTCAACAAGGCTCGTCACTGTCAAGATCGACCGCTGTGATGACCTCCAACTCTAAGGTCATAACTCCTTCGCTTGAACTCGATTTGGTGTTCTCGACTCATGGAAAGCCCATTGAGTCAAGAATACATTCATATGCCCGAGGAGGATAATAGATGGCAGACCGAGGTGTTAGGAGCGAGCTTTTCCATGACAGCTCAGCCTGTCGGGCCCAGGTTAACTCGTCAAAATCGATCGCTAAAGATGACCTCCAACTTCGGAAGGTCATAACTCCTTCGTTTGAACTCCGATTTGGGTGTTCTTGGACTCTATGGAAAGCCCATTGAGTCAAGAATACATTCATATGCCTGAGGAGGATAATAGATGGCAGACCGAGGTGTTAGAGCGAGCTTTTCCATGACAGCTCAGCTCGTCAGTCCAGGTCAACTTGTCAAGACTGACTGCGCATGACCTCCAACTTCGGAAGGTCATAACTCCTTCGTTTGAACTCCGATTTGAGTGTTCTTGGACTCTATGGAAAGCCCATTGAGTCAAGAATACATTCATATGCATGAGGAGGATAGTAGATGTCAGACCAAGGTGTTAGAGCGAGCTCGTCCATGGACAGCTCGCCTGTCACCAGTCACCAAGATCGACTGCGCATGACCCTCCAACTTCTAAGGTCATAACTCCTTCATGAATCTGATGGTGTTTTGGACTTATAAGCCCATTGAGTCAAGAATTCATCAATAGACAGCTTGATGGGCATTGGAACTCTATTAGTTTAGAAAATTACGGAAAACAGTAGGTACAGGTAACCATAGTTATTTGTATTATGAACGCTTATTATGAATTCATAAATAACTCATGAGTATACAGCAAAGTGGTTATTTATGCATATAATGAAGTATGGAAAAATCCGTAAAGATATGAATAATCGATTGTATATATATCACATATGATTACCGAATGACAATAATTATTCGAATATGAGATATATACCGAAAGTATAAAATACACAAGATTGTCCGCTTAGAACTCCGGGTAGAGGATGGGAGGGTATACCTATGCCTATTAGAAGAATAAGTCTGCAGCATATCAGTTATATTGAATCGGGACCTGGATTTAGGTCGATAATGATCAGTTTGGATCAATTGGCCGAAAGGGTCTGCGCCTCAGGCCTCATGGAATAGGTGCAGCCAATACGGTGATGATACATCGGGTATATTATATCCACAGGCGCCTTGGTACTCGCTGTGGCCAAGCTGTTCGTATAGTGAATATAAGCGCCTCACGGGCCCTCATGGACCCTTGTTTCATACCGGTGAATCTGATCGGGCCCTCATGGTTTCCTACTCTTCCACTTCTAAGGTTTATGCGGACATGAAACATAAAGAAAATGGCAATTATATGCGAGAGTACAGAGATTACCGACATGATATGAGAAGCATACTTTGCTATGCGATGATAGTATACGATTACAAGAATAAGAAGTAAAGTCTGGTCTGTAAAAGTATATGGAAGATATAAGAAATGAAACGGTTATAGAAAAGTATATATATATATATATATATGAGTATAAGAGTCGTAAATGTTATATGTGTTATATGCATTTGTATAAGTGTGAGTGACTCTTAATAGAAGTCATATTCCGCTCGTAGTAAAGCAGCACGAGTGTTCAATCCGTGTAGGTGCAGAGAGGGAAATCGAAGAACGGGGCAATCCACATCAGCGGTCAAAGGCCACACATCAATAGGTGCCTTTGGAAGACCTTTGGAATTACATTTTTGTATATGAAATTTTGTAAACCAATGTAATATTGTAAATGTTGAACATTCCATATTTAGACTTGTATATATATTTGTAATCATTTCTTTCTGAATGTATCTGAGTTAATTGTTTGCGTTATATGAATATGCAAATGTAAAGGTTATAAGTATGATCAAAAGAGTGGCCCTCACTTGACATCCTATCTTAGGGTTGGCGTCACGGGTTTAGTGGTGTCGAGCATCGGTTGGTTTGGACCCGCCCATTGGTCGGATGTCGGAGAAAGGGTGTCACGATTTAATGTGGTATCGAGCCCACACAGAGTTTAGGCGTTTCTGGAAAAGCCTAAGTTGGGTGGCTCTGAATGAGTATATAAAATAGAAAAGCTGTGTTTAGTAATGTGTGGGCTGATGTGGATGTGGCATGTTTTGTATCGATGGATCGTCCGGAAGAAGAGTGCGAGTGTCAACCCAATGGAACAAGGGTTATCGACACAGAACCTTCAGTAATGTACCTAATAATGAACCCACGGAAGCCTTCACGAGAATATCGCAAGACATGGCTCGGGTTTGGATAGATTGACCTCTCTAAAAGCTCGATAGACACAGTAGAAGACATGGGCGAGAGAATTCCATGGGTCGAGCATGGAAAATTCGGAAAGCAGTGCAGTTTAGAAAAGCTAGATAGAGTATTAGAAGAGGTTAAGTGTCCTCCCGATCGAAGACATCATGTGCGGAGTCTCACTATTGCGGGGTGAGGCATATGATTGGTGGAAACTAGCCCTCAAAAGTCAAAGTTCCAAGTCCTGACATGGGAATTCTTTGACCAAGAGTTCAGGACAAAGTATGTTACTGAGATGTATAGGGATTCCAAGTGGAAACAGTTCCTAAATTTGAAGCAAAGGAGCTTATCGGTGGCTGAATATGAAAAAGAATTTAGCCATCTTAGTAAATATGCCAGATTGGTCCTCATAGTTCCCGGTGTAGGGAGGTGAGGATGGGCGCATGATTCCATGAGAGGTATTTGGCACCTATGACTTCTCCAAGCGGTGGATTTCTATCGGTTGGTACAGGCGCAATGAAAGTAGAGACTAAGCAGCGACAAAGAAGATTTCAAAAGAGTTTTCTAGAGGAGCTTAGTCCTCCTCGGGAAAGAGCTAGAGAGTCTCATTTCCCGATCATAATAGTTCGGCCCCGAGGGTAGAAGAGCGAAAGGTCAATGTAACACGTAGTACGGGTGAGGTGCTTGGGTTGGACACTGGAGAAATTCCAGAATGCCTCGTACCATAAAGGCATTTGGGAGTTTGTAGGATATTGACGGGGAGGTGTTTTGGTGTGGAAGCCTTTGGGCATTTGAAAGCACGGTGTCCCCAGAGAGTTAGGGGGATAATGTAGAGCCCGGCAAGGAAGTGGCGAGAGGAAGATCTTGCGACACCACTTTCGACTCATGATCGTGGTAGGGTGTGGTGGCCTATCTCGGTATAGGGGACCCAGGAGGCATGAGTGTCGGAAGCAGTAGATAGATCCACAATGCCTCTGACACCCGACCTGACATATGCTGAAATAGCGGATCAGAAATGCTCTGAAGTTATAAGCGGGTATATTTTCTTTATGATATAGAGATGCATTGATTGATCCTGGATCTACTCATTCATATGTGTGTATGGAGCATGTAGTGACAAAGTACCCGGCCAAAGGAGAATTAGCATATGACATGCATGTAACTGGTCAGTTGGGGCCTGGCTGTTAGTGTGAATAGCATATCTGAGTGCCCCATTGTTATCTGAGCCGGAGAATTTCTACGGTTGATAACCTTACCATTAGAGTTTGACTTGATTCTAGGAATGGTTAGTTTGTCTAAGCAGGGCTATCGTGGATTGTGGACAAAGGCGGTAGTGTTGGAAATGCTACGACCAAAGGCGGGGTAATAGTACAAGGCATTGGATCAAGTGTAATGTCTAATGTCATCTCACTATGCAAGCTAAGGTATGAGGAAGGATGTGAGACATTCTTGGCAATCTTGACTCCAAGGAATTCGAGTTGATGTAGAAAAGATCCAGTGGTAAGGGAATTTCAGATGTATTCCACGAAGAGTTACAGGTATTCCATGAGAGAAGTGGACTTATGCATAGAAATTGTACCGAGGCAGTCCACATGTCAAGGGCAGATGCGGGATGGCCTCAGCCCAATTTGAAAAACTAAAGAGTCAATTGCAAGAACTTTTAGATAAAGTTTGCTCCCAGGCCAGTGTGTCCCCTTGGGGTGCACATTTATTTGTGAAAAGAAAGATGCTTTCTAGGATGTGCATCGATTATCGCGAATTAATAGGTGACAGTGAAAAACAGTACCCATTAGGCGAGAGTGAAGATCTTTTGATCGAGTTGAAAGGGCTGGGTGTCTTTTAGAAGATAGACCTACTTGATCGGTATCAGTTGAGGGCAAAAGGAAGGAGATGGGCGAAGGCGCATTTAGAACCCGGTATGGTCATTATGAGTTTTTTGTAATGCCATTTGGAGTTGACTAATGCAGAGTAGCATTCTGGATTTGATGAATAGGGTTTTCCGACCTATGGATCAATTGTTGGTTTTTATTGATGACATCCTAGTGTATTCTGGGATGCGGGAACATGAACAACACGAGATAGTCTTAGAGCGTTAAGAAAGAAGTTATATGCTAAGCTCAAACAAATGTGATTTTTTGTTTAAAGGAAGTCATTCCCACAGGCCATATTGTGTCTGTTGAGGGTATAAGAGTTGATCCTGCTAAGATTGAAGCGGTTGTGAATTGGAAATCACCTCAAAATGTAACCGAGGTGAGAAGTTTCTTGGGCTTAGCCGGGTATTATAGAAGATTTGTGAGAGGCTTTTCGGTCATAGCTTCTCCGCTCACGAGTTCTTTCGGGAAAGGAATAAAGTTTGAGTGAATGAGACAAATGTCGAGGAATAGTTTTGAGCAGTTGAAAGGGATGCTGGTTGAAGCACGGTATTGACTGACCTACTCAGGGGAAAGAGTATCGTATAGTGATCGCCATGCATTGGTTTAGGATCTTTGATATTAATGCGAGATGGGAAAGTAGTGAAACATCAGTCAGACGGTTGAAGCCACATGAACAAAATTATCCCACTCATGACCCTGAGTTAGGCTGCAGTGATGTTTACTTTAAAAATATCGGCGACACTACTTATACGAGGGAAAAGTGTAAATTTACACCATCATAAGGTCTCAGTACTTGCTAGCGAAAGAGTTAAGTGAGGCAGCGGTGGATTAGAGTTATTAGGATTATGTGCATGTAGATTACCATCGGAAGGCTAATGGTAGCGTGCTTTAAGCCGAGAAAGGCAGTGGTAGCAATGTCACTGCGGTCACGGTGATTGGAGATTAGCGGATGGTGGGCTATGTTGGCTCGACTAGGAAACCTGACCAGTTTTAAAGCGAATGATTATAGATGCGCGAAAAACGTGAAGAATTACGAGAAAAATTTGAGATGGTTAGAGATGGTGACAAGACAGAGTTTTTAGAAAGAAAATTTGAGTTCTGTTTGACATAGATTATGTGTGCCAAATGATAAGGATTAAAGCAAAAGTTGCTATATGAGGCTCATAATACGGTATTTACTATGCATCTGGAAGGGGAATAAGATGTACAGGCAAACAGTTTTATTGGTGGAAAAGGAATGAAAAAGAGATGTGGCGAATATGTGTCTAAGTGTTTGGCCGTGTCGACAAGTCATTGAACACCCAGTGCCAGCAGATTTGTTAAATCCGCCTGGGCTCTCAAATGGAAATTGGGATAACATTACCATGGATTTTGTGTCAGGTTTCCCCCTCACACAACAAAAACATGACTCTGTTTAGGTGATTTTGATAGGCTCACAAAGTCGACCCATTTTATACCAGTCAGGATTGACAATCCTATGGATCGACTAGCTGAGTTATATGTAGATGAGATTGTGCGAGTGCATGGTGTGCCGTTGTGCATTGTGTCGGATAGAGATCAGTGATTTGTAATTGGAAGAGATTACGACGGCTTTAGGCGCAGTGAATTTTAGCACGGCATTCATCAGCAAACGGATGGGCGGTGGGAGGGCCAGTTAGTGCTCGAAGATGTAGCGGTTGTGTTATGGAATTTTTCGGGAAGTTGGGATATGTATATTCCATTGATAGAATTGCCTATATGATAGTTTTAAATCAAAGCATTGGTATGGCACCATGAAGCTTGCTATGTAGAATGTAGAACTCCTGTGTGTTGGACGAGGAATTGAATGAGCATAAAGCGATAGGTCGGACATAGTAAAAGATCTGAAGAAAGTCTGAGTTATTCGGCAGAGGTTAAAGGCGGCTAGTGATAGACAAAGGTCGTATGCCAACCTAAAGAGGAGAGATATTGAATATAGCGTGGGAGACAAGGTCTTTTTAAAGGTATCACCATGGAGGAAAATTCTAAGGTTTAGTCAGAAAGGAAAGTTGAGTCCAAGGTTCATAGGCGCGTATGAGATTTTTGGAACGTATTGTACAGTGGCTTATCGATTGGCACTCCTACGGGTGGCCAAGATTACACGATGTGTTTTCATGTGTCGATGCTTCGAATACCGCTCGATGAGTCATACATCTACCCGATTGCAAGAAATACAAATCTGAGAAGATTTGTCATATGATGAGGGCAAAGACCATTATGGCTCGAGAAGATTGAAACGATTGCGGAACAAACAAGTACCATTAGTGAAAGTTCTCTGGCAGCACCACGGTAGAAAAGCTGCCGGAGCCCGGAAAGCGATGAGAGCCACGGTATCCGCAACTCTTTGAATCAGGTATATATTTCGAGGACAATTCTTTTAAGGGGGGAGAGTTGTAACACCCCAAATTATACCCTAACAGTTTTATAACATGTTTAGGGTATAATAAAAGTAACAGTATATTTTAGGAATAAAATAAAGATAAAAACAAAAGTAGGAATATACATAAGTTAAATTCAAAAATAATATTTGAGCGTGTAAAAATATAAATTGAATTTCAAATATTAGAAGAGGTTGGAGGACTAAGAGTAATAAAGAAAGATATAAGAATGAAATAAGGAAGAAAATTGTGGAAGAGACAAGTGGATTGAAGGAAAGAGGGAGGAAGTTTCCTCCTTAGAAAGTGAAATAAAAAGGGATAAGACCAAAATAAATATCTTATTTTGGTCTTGGAGAAAGGGAGAGCAAATACGGATAAGAGAGAAGAAGAGAAGAAAGGAGGAAGAAGAAGAAGAAGATCACAGGTATGGAATTTGAGTATGGGTATGGATACATGTCTTGGGTGGTATGGAATTATTAAATTTGAGTATTGGTATGGAACTATGATTTGGTATAGAAAAGTAAAGGACTGTGAATATTTGTATGAATACACCTGTCTTGGGTTGTATGGAACTATGAGTATAGTTTTGTCTAAAAACTACGGGTGTATGGAAATCTAGTTTTGGTCTAGAACGTTTAGATACATGGTTAGAACCCTCTATCTTGTCTATGGTTTGGGTTTGGGAACTCCTAAAATCATTTCTTGTAGGGTTGAGTTAAGAAGAGCTTTAAGGCTCCTAAATATGTGTTTGAGAAGGGTCTAGTTGCAATTAACCCGAAAATTCTATTGTCGATCATATGCGTGGCGGATCTTAGGCGTGTTTTTGGATCGATCAGAAATATAGGGAATTCGAAGTAAGTCCTTCTGTGAAATTGTAGCCACATTAATGAAATTGATGTTAGACTTTTGAATTTCTCAATTCGAACTCCTGTAGACCAAGTTATGGTCTTTTTACCCTAAACAGTCAAATGGGTGAGGAGTCATCAAACAGTACTCGTCATCAAACAGTACTCGTCATCTAACAGTACTCGTCAAACAGTACTCGTCATCAAATAGTACTCGTCTGTAAAGCGGTACTCGTCATCAAAGCGTTACTCGTCGTCAGCGTTGCTTCGTCAAAGCGTTACTCGTCATCAAGCGTTGCTCGTCAAGCGATGCTTCGTCAAGCGGTCTTTCGTCGGTAATCCAGGGTATTTTGGCATGACCTCGAACGAGGTCATAACTCCTTCGTTTGAACTCCGATTTGGGTGTTCTTGGACTCTATGGAAAGCCCGTTGAGTGAGAATACATTCATATGCCTGAGGGAGGGATATTAGATGGCATACCAGGGTGTTAGAGCGAGCTTTTCCGTTAGCTCAGCTCGTCGGGTCGAGTGTTCATGTCAGTGGCTGATACCAAGCAGAGTCGTAAGCTTAACCGTTTGAACTCAGATTTGGGTGCTAGACTCTGAAAGCCCATTGAGTCAGGAATTGTCAATGACAGCTTGATAAGATTGGAACTCATATTGGTTCCAGAAAACACACGGAAAACAGTAGGCAGTACAGGTAACCATAGTTATTTGTATTATGAGCGCCTATTATGAATTCATAATGAGCTCATGAGTATCACAGTGTAAGCATAGTTATTTATGCATATAATGAAGTATGAAAATGTAAAGATATGAATAACTGATTGTATATATATCACATACTGATTACGAATGACAATAGTGTGAGATATGAATATCTTGAGCATAAATACCGCAGTGATTGTCTACTTAGAACTGGTAGAGGGATAGATGGGCATGCCTATTAGGAAGAATAAGTACGCAACATATCAGGTTATGTTCGAATCGGGACCAGTTTAGATTGATGACATAAGATCCCGTTTGGATCGGGTGGCCCCGAAGGGCCACCCTGCAGCGCCTCGGGCCCTCGGAATGAGTCCTTGTCTCGTACCAGTGATGATACCTTGGGTATATTATATCAGCGCCTTCGGGCCCTCGCGACCATTGTTTCATACGATTGAATATAGCGCCTCAGGGCCCTCGCAGACCCTTGTTTTATCACAGTGAATACGAGGCGTAACCGGGCCCTCATGGTTTCTGTATCACTTCTAAGGTTTATGCGGACATAGAAACATAAAAGAAAATAACATGTATATGCAAAGGAAGTGTAGAGATTGCGACATGATATGAGAAGCATACTTCTTGCTATGCGATGATAATCTCTGATTACAGAACAAGTAAAGTCTGAAGATTAAATGAAAAGTATATGGAAGATGATAAATGGCTGGTTATGAAAGGAACTATATATATATATATATATATATATATATATATATATATATATATATGAGAAATAATAAGAATTACGTAAATGTTATATGTGTTATATGCATTTGTATAAAAGTGTGGTGACTCTTAATAGAAGTCATATTCCCACTAAGCGTGGCTTATACAGTCATTCCAATCCGTGTAGGTGAGAAGGAAATCGGAAGAGCGGGGCAATCCATCGCAGTCAAAGGCCACATCAATAGTTATGGAAGACCTTTAGGTCTATTTTGTATATGAAATTTTGTAAACCAATGTAAATATTGTAAATGTTGAGCATTTCCATATTTGGAGCTTGTATATATATTTTATGTCATTTTATACGAGAGAATGTAATACAAGTTAATTGTTTTAACATTATGAATATGCAAGTGTAAGGTTATAAGTATGATCAAAAGAGTGACCCTGCTTGACATCCTGCAGAGTTGGGGCGTCACGATTTAGTGGTATCGGAGCATCCCGGTTGGTTCGGACCGCGATCGGGTGGATCGGAAAAAAGGGTGTCACCGTAAAGATCAATCGAATACACTCCCCGGAGCGAGAGCAATGAATGAAAATTGAAAATTATCATACAAAGAAGTTCTATCTAAGGAGGTTAGATTTTAAGCGGTGTGGCCTCCCCCGAATCCAGAAGAATCAGTTGACTTCACCGTCGACTGCGAAAAATCTATACGTCTCGTATCCACAGGATTACATATAGTAAATAACCTCTTGGGCCCATAAACCAGCCTCATCAATATATGCAACCAACTATCTTACACTGGTTCCAAGAGTTATATACATTACTCTTAATAAAAATACATATTAATTTACAATTCAGCCACATATTATCCAAAAAACACAACCACAACGACTTTCTTCAAAATCGGCCTCTAAGATGAGCTGTCTTCTCGAACGCTCCCCTGTACTTGAAATAATATTCCCTCGACAGGGTGAGCTATATTGATGGTGGAATTACCTAAATAGGTTACTCCCCACCTAAGTGCATATGCAATGATCGATGTAAATACACACTCAGTAAATTTGTGATCACTGCCAGATGTCCCCCAAATGCTGTTCGCAGCGTATGCCAGTGCGCTCATCGACTCCCTCACACTTGCCTAAGCCATGTATGAGAAAAATAACACAATTTTTAAAACAAAACTTGTTGTTCTTGAAAATACACTACCGAATTTCGGTAAAAATATGGGACTACCCTCCGAGGCTAATGTGTTGGAGAACTTCCCGAGACAGTCATGGTCTAAATCCCGAGGAAATTGACCTGTTGGACGTCTCAAACCCCATTCTCAGAAAATCATCCACATTGAAATTCCTTTCGCAATCATGTTAGTTTTAAGAAAACTCGTGTCATGCACCACACACACCTAATTTCTAGTTTTACTGAATTATATGTGAACCATTATGCCATTCAGCATATTTATATAACTTTTAATACATCATCATGCATATATTGACATAAATTAAATCACAACAATATGTTGTATTAATTCTCAATCATTACACCAAAAATTAGCTCCACATAGGCTAATTAACAAACCACAGTAATTCAATTTGAATTACTCGACAATACATTTCTCCTGAATATTTCGTGAACACTATTCACGTGAATAGTGAAACCCTCGGGTTACTGTTCACGGCCAATCACCCAACATCGGTTCCACTTTGTAAACCCGAAATCTATGGCTATTTCCGGCCTTATGCACACCACAATACAATTTATAGCATAAATTATACACTAAGCGACCCTAGAGTTCGTGGTATCACGGGTATCAAAATAACTACAAATTTACGCCCGGTTTGAAGATTTAGGGACCAGATCAACGACTAGTTCAGACTCAAACCAACCGAATCATCAACAAAACACTTAAACAAAGTGTAACTCAAATAGGATAAAACCCCTACCTCACGGAGTTTGTCGAAACTCCTTAAAACTAGTATCCACGCGAAGCCCTCGCTGCGTAGAACCACTTTGCTTCTTGGCCCGAAAAATTTTGATGGTCGGATTGCCCGGGATCTTAGAGAGAAGTCACACACTCTCTCTCTAGATTTCAAAACCTAAGCTCCTTGTAAACGTTTTTCTCCTCCCTTCACGTTTGGTCTTTGAAGAAAAGAAAGAAAGATGACTAATTCAAATTTGTCCTTTTCCTCATTTACAATTAATTAATGTCATCGTATCCGCCTCTTGGATTTTGACATTTTCTTGGCATTATCTCGGTCATCATTTCTATTCCCCTCTACTCGTACCTTGTCTGTAATTTTATGTTATAGGTGACTCTTGTCACATCACATGTTGTTTTACGGCACCCGATACTAGGTACCTCGAAAAATGTGCAAATTCCGAGTGTCTCGGAATTCGAAGAAATTCGACGTGTTAGCTAGATTTCGCGAGACGATTCCAACGGTATGTCTGTTTAAGTATCAAGTGATCTAGAAAAATTCGGGACTTTTAAAAGTACTATTTTATAGTGCAGAAAATGGAATTTTATGGGTTTTCTCCTAATTAGGACGTTTGTGATCCTTTCAATCTTTCCTGAATATTATGTCTAAGGAGGCTAGTCCCTAGCTAGGGTTTTCATACCCCACCAGTCTTTCCTAGGAATACTTTGTAGAAGTAATTTTCATTTTTTAAAAAAGGAAAAGCTTGACATTTTTTGTTGAGTTTTGCAAGAAAATGACTCTTGAATCCAACAATGCTAGTGTGCCTAAATCTAGCTAAGTGGTAGCCCCTACTGTCGTTGCCTAAGCACCAGTAGTGCACACTTTTGAGCCTATTTGTAAAGCCCTAAAAATACATTAACAGTTTTATAACATGTTTAGGGTGTAAAATAAATTAAATTGTATTTTTCTGGCGTTTAAATTGCTAAAAAAATGAAAAATGATAAAATAAAAAAAAACCAAAAATTTTACAGGAGTCACATAAATTTGGTAAAAATGTCAAATGAGGACCCAAGGGTCATAAATGAAAAAGAATAAATGCCAAAGTGAGAATATTGAGAAGTGGAATGTCAAATAGGAGAATATTAGAATCTTTAATGCAAAAATGAAAAAGAATGATTAAAATGTATAACAAACATGACCTTACATACAATGGGATAAGACTAAAAATTGGTCTTAGAAGGAGCTCATTTTGGGCTTTCACATTTGAGCTAGAGCTCTCATGTTTTGAGAAAGGGGGAAAACCTTGTTGGGTTCAGTTGTCAAAATTTAGGGTCCAAGGTTTTGCAAGTAAAGTGAAGGAAAAGAAGAGAAGAAAAAAAGGGAGCTAGGGTTTCAAGTTGCAAGATAATCAAGGTTAGAAACCCTTCCTAATTCCATATTTGTTTGTTTTGGGGTTGTATTGGGTTAGTTTTCAAGGTGTATTGTGGTTTGGATTGGCGTTGAGGAATTTTTGTATAAAGGAAATGTTGGGTTTTTGGGAGAGATGTTATCAAAATTTTTCAAAACCCATGTTTTTGTTTTGGCCATAACTTGGCCATAACTCATCCAAATTTAGTGATTCAAAATTCTGGGCAAACTAGACTTCTAGGAGAACAAATATCCCTTAAATAAGTGCATCCAAATTTAGACCTCATTGGACCACTAAGATTACGTCAAGCGCAGGCTCTGTTTTGGTCAGTGTTTGGTTTTGATCTGAGTTTTAGTGTTTTGGAGCAGTTTGGTATTTAGGCCATAAGTCGAGTTCCTTATCCAAATTATTGTGATTAAGTTTTGGAGTAAATTAGACTTCTAGGAGAACAAATCTCCTTAAAATAAGTGTATTCAAATTTGAACCTCATTAGACCCAGAAATTCATCAAGTGAAGCTATTTTTGACAAGTGCAGTTTTATGCTTTGAAAATAGAGTAGTCGATTATTTGAACATATCTTGAGTTTCAGTGTTAGAATTGGTGATTAATTCTGAATAAAATAGATTTATAGAGGGAATAATGGACTTGAAGGAAGTTGGGTAAATATTGGCTTATTTGTTGAAAATTTTACTTGAAGAAGTTTTGGTAGAAAATTGCCACTATTAGAAACCTAAATAAACAGCTAATATTGTTCTTTAATTGTGATGGATTAGGGTTGGTGACAAAAGCTGACCCATGAGAGCGGGATTCCAAGGATAGGAATCGGGCTGACAACCTTTGGGTTTGTTCTCCATACCTCTCTTCTTATTTTCCAGCTTTGGCAGTCGTTGAACGAAGCGGATTTTCAGCTTGCATAAGTGATTTGTTTTAAGCGATTTGGGAAAATTGACTGCCATAAAAATTGCATGAGCATCAAAATGTATTATTTGGGTATAAATGTATATACAATATTGTAAATCTATTGGTTTTAATGCCCATGTAGAATGTTATTCATCATATTCGAGTTAAGGATAGATTGATATACCAATAAGGGTCAAACTAGTAGTACTATGAACGAAATGAAATATAGTGACATACCGATCTGTAGCCCAGCGAGACAGTATCGGTAATGTACACACAATAATTTTTAAATAACTAGTCAGTAGCCTAGCAGACGATCTTGTGTTATAAATGTTTTTCTATCGATCTGCTGGCTCGACGGGATTATCTTGTGATTCAGTTATCGCAGCGTTGAAAGAAATAGTTAAATTCGTTTCAGGAAAAATTATAAGTAAATGTGTACGTCATGATTTGAGTTTGAATGAAATATTGCATATGAAATTGTATACTTTAAAAAAGTGATGATCAAATGATTTGCAAATGAAAGTATGTCAAATAAATACATATATATAATATATATTGCATGAGCTATTGAAATTGTATGCCAGTATTTGAAGAAAAGCCACATATTTGTGTTAATTGAAATGAAGAAGAATTATAGGCCTACTACAAGATGAAAATGCTTAGCGCGTTGTTTTATCATCAGTAGCAGTCTGCAAGTGACTAGGGACAAGAGCAAGACCGTAGGTTCGAGTCATCGATCGAATAAATGCGGAGCATAAGTAAGCTCCATCTCATGCATACATTTAATCATAACATTATTTGATCATTTTGTAATGAAACAAAAATGTAAGATTTCATGGAAAGAACATGATGATTTATTTGTGGAGATGAATTTCCCGATGTGTTTTCTGTGATAATGTTGAAAGGGCATACATGCCATATTGAATGAAAATGTTAATTGACAAAACGGTGGACCCTCTTTAACCAAAATGATCATGTGACATTTATTTCTATAGTATTTGAAAATCTATATATGGTAAAAAATAATGGTCTACGTCCCCGAATCCGGTTTGGCCTCCGGGCTGGGTCGGGTATTGGGGCGCGACATTGTTTCTATTTCTCCAGGGGAGAAGCTTGAGAAGTTCAATGGACTCAACTTTAAACGGTGGAAGCAAAATATGCTATTCTACCTGACCACCTTGAATCTTGCGAGATTCTTGACTAAATATGCTTCGAAGCTCAAGGAAGACGAGTGCAATATCCAAGTCATCAGTGCGATAGATGCTTGGAAGCATTCAGACTTTCTTTGTAAAAATTATGTCTTGAATGGGTTGACTGATTCTTTGTATAATGTTTGACCATAAGAGTTGAAACAAAGGAGATATGAGAATCTCTAGATTGAAATATAAAGCAGGGATCTTGAGACCAAAAATTGTCATTAAATTTGATTAGTTGACTTCAAAGTGGTAGATTCAAGGCGTGTGATCCAAGTCCAAAAAAGAACTTCAAGTGATCATGCATGAGATACACGATGAGGGAATGGTACTAGGTGAAAGCTTCCAAGTGGCAGTTGTTATTGAGAAACTGCCTCTAGCTTGGAAAGACTTCAAGAATTACCTTAAGCACAAGAAGAAAGAAATGAGCATGGAGGATTTGGTTGTTAGGCTTCGCATTGAAGAAGACAACAAAGGGTCTGATAAGGAAGGGGCTCACACTTCAACATAAGTGAAGGCAAACTTTGTGGAGAGACAAAGAAGCACAACAAAGGGAAGGGCTCTAAGTTGGGACTTAAAAGAGGGGTCTCCAAGAAGCAAAAGTTCCTAGGGAAATGCTTCAATTGTGGGAAGCAAGGTCACAAATCTTCTAATTGAAAACTACAAAAGAGGAATAAACCCCGAGGAAGCTAGTAATGATTTATCTCCAGGATGTGTGACATTGACTCAGCGTAGTAATCTACGAGGTGAACTTCTTGGGATCTAATCCCAAGGAATGAGTGGATTGACACTTGGTTCTACTTGCATAATAATAACGCCAACAAAAATACCTAGAATTTTTTGTAATAATTTTATTATATATTCTAGGTATGAATTGAAGCGAACTTGGGTTTTTTACGGGGCGATAAATTTATGGAAATATGAAATGAATATGTGAGCATGATTAAATGTTATATACTAAAATGAAAATTGATTGAACCGAAAATAAACCCAGTGTAAAAAGGAAAATTTGGAATTGGTAAATGAGGACCTGAGGTTAAGAATAGAATAAGCTTAAATGTAAAGTGAATTAAATGATAAATGAAAGTGAAATGAAGAACAAAAATGAGAGAGAAAAAAATGAAATGGAATTTGTGTGTAAGTCGAACATGGCGCACACTTAAAATGAGAAATAAGACCAAATGTGGTCTTAGAAGAGCACATTTGTGCATTTGGGCAAAAACGTATTTGAGAGGGAGAGTGAGAAGAGAAGGCTAGGTTTGAGAGAAAACCAAGGGTTTCTGTGGGAGATCTTCCTACGTTTGGATTCTAAGTGATCAAGGTGGAAGAAGGAAGTTAGGGCAAAGAGTTCAAAGTGATTTGAGGTATGAACACAAACCCTGACTTCATCTTTTTGTGATTTTGATTTTGGGGAAAAGCCCTAACTTGGGTGGAAGGCTCATCATCTTTCTTCCCAAGAAAATCTATGGGTTGATATTTTGCCATTCTCTCTATGGTTGACCATTGAGAGCAGCGCAAATTTGGTTGTGTAAGCTCTTTGCGATTACTGAGCTATCTACGAGGAGGATATCCATGGCACCCATGCGCTTAGCCGACCTTGCTCACGAATCGATGGAGCATGGGACGCTTGCCCACCTTCCACACTAGCAGGGCTATTTGGGCGACTTCCTGAGTCACCTCTAACCCTATAGGGTCCTGAACCATCCATGCTTACCTATTAAGACCGACAAGATACGCATCAGAGTCACGTCATCCTTTATATGCAAATGCAATGCATGTCATAAAATTTCAAAATCATTTACAAAAATTTCAAAATCATTTTGTAGAACCGCCTAAACCTAGGCTTTGATACCACTAAAAATGTGACGCACCCGCACCCTTTTATAACAATTTAAATATAGCTTTGATAAAACAAAATATACATTCCTTAATTTAAAATAGGGCTCATAACTATTCTTGAATAACACATTTATACAAATTGGCATTCCATGCCTTTTCAATACAATTACAAAATATTTATGGAGTTCATCTGGTTGTCCACAGTATGCAAAACCATTTCCATTCTTCGAATATATAAATGTGATCTTCTTATGAAGACTTTTTACATCTTTGAGTTCAATGCAAAATAATTACAAAATATCATGAATAAAATGATATGCATGAGGCCAAGCTTGTTACTTATATACTCCGCTCTGATGGTGACTGCGCGACGATCTTTGGTCTTGCCACTTTCTGCTTCGATACGCTGCGAAGATCGGCTCTTGCGCTAAGCATTTTCATGCTGGTAGTTTCTATATAATACTCTCTTCCATTTCAGTTTAAATCAAGTCATACATTTTTCTTAAAAAATGCCCTTTTAACCTTTTTAAATGATCAATGCAATACAATACATATATTCATTTTCATATCTTGTGGACCCTTTCCCGGCGACCCGATTTAGCGGATCGACAATTAGGGATGCCTTGTTATCATCAATCACTCAAAATCATATCTTGCGGAGGCGATTTCAAAATTAGGCAGAAGCCCATAAACATTTATATTTAACGAAATACATTTACAATGAAAGGCATTCAAGCCTTTTCAAAATGATTTACAAAAATAGATGTTCGGAAGTTCAAAATTGTTTTTTATAATATCAATATCGAAAACATGAAATGAATTACGTGTTGGAGCATACTGAAATTTCCTTCTTTATGACTCGACGGCTCCTCGATCTTGGGTCAGCTTTCGATCACTATCTATCACTGGGTACTGCGCGTGGTAAAGCAAATACGCTAAGCATTTCATGCTTAGTGGTTCTATACAAATCCATTCTTTAGTTTCGATTTAAAGCAAATCATGCAATTTAACAGTTCAAAACTCCAAACCTTTATGGATGAGTCGTATAATCTAATACATATATTTTTATATATAATCGTTATAGTTCATTGATCATCCCAAAAATACACTTTCATATTCAATATTTCACAATCTCAAATCAATTCAAATATGCTCATAAAATCAATTCAGTTATGCAATTTAATTAGGTTCTTAATCAATTAGTTATGCATGCGAATTTGCTTTATGTCTTCGATATCACAGTGTCAGTCGCGACGCGGTCATTTGGCTGCGGCCGTTATAAAAATGGTTTTATAACCTGATGCGGTCGGCCGAATAACATTTGGTTATTAAAATCAATTAGTGAACCTTCGCAGATAATGACACATGTCCTGATACGTTCGCGGTGCTATTTTATTTTATTGGTATACCAATCTATCATATCTGAACTAAGCAGTTAACATTCTATTAGGCGTTTCAAATCCTTTATAGAAAGATCTGATTACAATATGTACATTTGTACTTAAATAGTTCACTTTCAATAGTCATGCAATTTTCATATGCAAACATTTTACAATCAATTTCTTCAAATCATTTAAAAGCGATTCAATATGTTTTTCTGCATGCATTTAGAACAAGCATTTTAAATATTAAGCGAAAATAGGAAAGATAGAACAAACATGCAAAAACTTGATGAGGGCCCAAATTTCGGTCTAGAACAAACCCAAAAAGCTTTGCACTTTTGATTCCAATCTCGGAATCTCAATCTCGATTTGGCTTTTCCTCATAAATCGGCCTATTCAAAACCATTAAAGAACAATATTATTCATGCTTGCTAGTGGTTTTGGTTAGGATTGATTTTTGGAGTTTAATTTGCGTTCAAATTTCAAAAATCTATATATATATGGACTCTTGACTCAATGGGCTTTCCATAGAGTCCAAGAACACCAAAGCAGGAGTCAGACTGAAGAAGTTATGACCTTCGAGTTGGAGGTCTGCGTAGTCACACCCTGACCGAGTTGACTGAGGCGGCCGAGCTGACCTGACCTCGGTAAAAGGACCATAACCTGGTCTACAGAGGTCAAAATTGAGAAATTTCAAATCTTGACATTATATTGACTCAATGGGCTTTCCATAGAGTCCAAGAACACCAGAAACGGAGTTCGGATGAAGGAGTTATGACCTTCAGTTGGAGTCTGCGTGGTCACACCCGACCAGCTGACTGAGGCGGCCGAGAGTGTCCTGACTGTGCTTTCCGGATGACCTGTCACGATCACCTATTGTCCTATATAGGAATATGAATGGATTCTTGACTTAATGGGCTTTCCATAGGTTCGAGAGAACACCACTACTTGGTCGGACGAAGAAGTTATGACCTTAGAGTTGGAGGTCACACATGATCCAAACCAGTAGAGGCTGACGACCTAGCCAGGGTGCATTGGCCGAGGTGGTCCTTGGCAGTGCATTGGCCGGAGTGCCTTGGACGGAGTGCAGCTGAGGTGCAGGCCCAGGAATGCCTTGGCCGGTACGTGACTGGCCGAAGAGCTGCTATCGAGAGAAAAAGGGCCATAGCAGGCTCTACAGAGGTCAGTGCATTCAAAAGCCTAATATCAAGTTCATTGATGTGGCTACAATTTACCAGAAGGACTCACTACCAAATTCCCTTTATTACCTATCCAAAAACCAGTTCTAAGGTCCGGTTAATGTGCACTACCACAATGTGGCAGCTTCCCATGGTTTAAAATACAACCAAACATTCCCCGCTAAGAACGTCATACCCACAAAAGCCCTTAGGGCAGAAAATAAGCAAAGTAGGAGAAGACACACCTGCAGGTTGTAAAACTCAGTTGATCTCTACTTGCAGCTCTTATCCACGAGGAAGGACTTTACTCTTGCTTATGAAAACCTATGGTCGATCGTCGGAGAAAATCTAGAGAGAGAAGGTAGAGCCTCTCTGCTCTCTCTCAAATATGGTTGCCTTACTCTCTCTCCTCTTTTTCTCTTTCCTTTTCTTATGGATCACTCTTAATCGTATTTTAAAAAGGAGGAAACTTCCTCCCTCTTTCCTACATGCCACATGCCCTTTCCTTGATTTTCTTCTTTTTCTTTGTTCTTTTTATTTAGGTCCTCAATTTCTCTGTATTCCTCATTTAAGTCTCCTATTATTTTCCCCTTACTCATTTATTTCCTCTAATTTCCTTAGTATATAAACTTATTTACAATTGACCATTAGGTCCCATTTCTGATTCCCGTATTTTTTTCTTTTTAAACAGGTTTATTTCGGATTAATAAATTTCTCATTTAGCATATAATCATTTAATCAATATTCATATAACAATTCCCAGAAAAATACCAAAGTTGGCTCAATTATACCCGGAATATATAATAATTTTTATTATAAAAATTCTAGGGTATTTTTGGGGCGTTACATATACATTCATTTACCGTTTATTGATCATTCAAAATATGCACTTTCATATGCAATAAATCATTCAAAACACAAATCATGCATTTCACAATTTTTTTTTTTCATTTTGCCCTTAAGCGAATTTAACCTATGCTTTGATGCGCAAAGATAACGAATCAAACAGCATCCGCTGGGGCTGCGGTAGTATAAAGGTTTATTATAGTATGAGGTCCTCCTGGGCTGCTAGCGGTTATTAAAAATCATTTGAACCTCACAAATCTTTATCCCTCTTGCAGACTCTGGTCAGTGTGTATCATTCTGGTCGGTCTTGATCTTGCTAATTTAACCCTTATTGGTATACCAAGCTATCCTTAACTCGAATTTTAATGGTTAACATTCTGTGGAAACATTCAAACCATTATAATAAAATACAATAGTGTACATACGTTTTATATCCAAATACTTGGTTTTGTACTCATCTGATTTTCATGCAATTCATTTCACAATCAATTATATCAAATCAATTTAAAACAAATCAATATGCAATTTATCGCAATTCATTTCAATAAATCCACTTATTTCATAATTCTTTAAACATTTTAGAAATAGATAGAAGGAAGTGGAGAACAATCCAACTCATTTATGACTCAAACGGAGCACACATGCATATTCATATAAAACCTTTTAGATGTATTTTGTCAAACAAAACACAAAACCGAAACAAGGAAGAAGTATGAAGAACAAACCAAAAAGGTTGTTGCTCTTCGATTCCTATTCTCGGAATCCCATTCTTGGGTCAAGCTTCCTCATCACCAACCCATCAAAAATATGTCACTATCAAAGAACAACCCAAGAAAAAAAATCAGTTGTGCATTCTAGGATTTTTTGTTAGGGTTGATGTCTACCCAATACATCTTCACTTGAAAAATTTTATGGGGACACATGAGCCATATTTTTCTCATGCTTCCTTCAAGAAAATTATAGCTCTATGAGTCTATTTTTATTAGGAATTTGAATCATAGCATTTGGATCACCCAAACTTAAGTTACGGCATTTTAATGTCAAACTAGTCGGTATGCCCAACTCACTCGGTTATCTACTGTTATTCTCGATTTCAGGGGTCTTAACTCCATAAATTGGTAATGGTTCCTTCTACTCATTTGAAGCTATGGTTCTAAGGTTTCTTCTCCATTTTGGAATCATCCAATTTGGATCACCAAAACTCAAGTTATTGCATTTTACATCCAGACAACTCTAATTTGCAAAGCAGAATTAGATTGTTCTTGCACATAGCTCCACTTTGACAAATTTTTGGACACTATGGGTTACAGATTACATAAACTTTCTTCAATTAAATTATTCCTTTAGAAGTCTAGTTTACCCAGAATTTTAAATCACTAAATTTGGATGAGTGAAACTCAACTTATGGCCAAAACACAACAACCACACCCAAAATAGAGCATACTCGTTAGCTACCCGAAACTTACCTTTAAGCCTATATTCGGGAGCCTTAGAGCTACAATTTGCTCCTAGTCCCTTCTATAAATTTGTAGCTCTAGCTATTATGGTTCTTTACCAATTGGAATCACTCAATTTGTATAATTATAACTTAACTTATAGCCAAAATAAAAATAGGGATTTTGAAATTTTTGACTGCAACTCCTTTGAAACTTTATCATTTCCTTTACACAAAAATTCCTCAAAACCAATCCAAACAATGTTAAAAAAACCTCAAACTGAAATAAAACCATTCAAGAACACTTTACACAAAGCTAGGGTTTTTCTCCAAACCCAAACACAAGAAAAGAGGGGGTTAGGGTTTTGTTCTGCCTTTCTAAATCTCTTCATTTCTCTTGCTATTAACTCTTCTTAACTGCTTGATCTTAAACTCTTAATCTCCTTAGAGCAAATCACAATCCCTCTCTTCTTCTCTTTTCTTCTCTCTTACTGAACCCTAGCTCTCTTTCAAAAACGTGAATGCCCAAATACGTTTCATAGATTTCATTTTGGTCTTTAATCCCAAATATAACTTAAGGCCGTATTTTGGCTTATCATTAAATAGGCCTTATCTAATTTTTCTCATTTAGCCTCATTTCACCTTCATTTCACTTCATTTCATTTCATTTTCACAACATTTACACTCTCATTTATGACCCTTAGGTCCTCATTTGACATTTTTTATCAAATTTATTTGGCTCCTATAAAATTTTCGGGTTTTTATCATTTTTCGTTTTTTAGCAGTTTAAACGCCGAAAAAATATAATATAATTTATTTTACACCCTAAACATGTTATAAATCTGTTAGGATATTTTCAAGGCGTTACAATCAGTCCAACAAGTTTTTGACATTACTACTGGAGATTCTAAGCAACCTCTAGTAGAAGTGTTAGAAATTTTGCATGAATTTGGTCTATGTTTAAAATCAATCAAACACAAGTCCCCTATGTGCTATCTTCACATACTGTGTTTCTAGGAGATGGATTTTACATTTATTCCCCATTCTTTTGAAATGAGTGATAAATGACTCTACTGATTCTCCACCACCCTTTTGGGTTACCCTTGATAATTATGATATGCAAATCTCAGGTTTTGCTCTAAAGAATTGTGTATAGAACTGTCTCTCCATTTCTTTCTAACTCATTATAGAATTCCTTGGCAATGCATACAGAAACAAAAACAACTCTTATTAATAGTTGGGAAATAACACAGTTAAGATAGAGAAAAATTTCTAAACAATGCCAATTCCCCATACTACACTATGACTCTAGCCACATGCTCCAAGGTAGATTGTCCATCTTATCTAGAGAATAAAGAAAATTCAAGAATTCTATACCCCCTTGGGTAAGGATTCTCTATATCCATTACCTCTGGATATGGATTATAGTATTATGGGTGGCCTACTTGTCTAAGGCCAAGCCTGTATAGCTCATATACCTTTTCCCTTATTGCATCCAAATTTTATGGTGGTGGAGGTGGCTGCATAAAAGGTCGAGGAATTTTCTGCCCTCTATTAGTACCTACTAAGGGTAGTGAAATAGTGCCCCCCATGCCTCCAGCTAAAGGAAGTGGCTCATTTTAAACTCTAGGTTGTGTAACCGAGTTGGTGTTAGCATACACCCTTTGAGAAGCCATTGTCCTAATAGAATGAGAACGTTCTCCATTAAAATTTTTTTGAAGTTCTTGAAGTTCCCTCTTTATCTCTTAGGGGAGGAAATGTCAATTTCAAACTTGTTTTGGAGAAGCGGTGAAGTCACCACTTCTTCAGAAATTCAGGAGACTACTATGATTCAAATAGATATTGCCTCTCAGCTCATTAACTTATTTATATATAAATGAAATTAATTTGACCTCTATTTAATAGGGTCATCTTTGAAGAATTGCTTTTTAAAATAGTCTTTTTGTATGAGATTGTTCTTCTGCTCTATATGTGCCTTACCAGCAGAATGTTTTCTAGTATGTTCATCAGAGCCCTAGTCTATCAAGTATACTCAGGCATCACTACTAAAAATAGCAGTTATCGACTAAGAATTGGTGGGTAATTGCACGACCAAATCACGACCATTTAGAGACCAAAGGGGTTTGGTCAAAAGAAAATTCCAGACCAAAAGACCGACCATATTTGAACCAAACCAATTTGGTGTAGTTTGTAAATTAGGCGAGGTAAGCGCAAAAATTACACGACCAATATCGACCAAGTAATGACCAAAAAATAAATTTACCGAAAAAATGATTGAGTAATATTGAAAATTTTTAACATTCTGAAATGCAGTACGGTGATGTGTCGATGATATCGACCATTCTGGGGCGAAATTGATCAAATAATACAGATACATCACCCTCAAATCGATAATAATCGATTCTCATCTTTCTGCTTCCTTCTCCACTGAAGTCAGCCACCATGACACTTGTGGCGACCTTTCTGTAACCCTCAATGACTCACCATTGACCACGGGTTTCCTTTTTTTTTCTTTTCTATTTTCGCTACATTTTTTCTTCTGTTTTAAATTTTCGGCGGCGGAACACTGCCAAGGCGACCCTCGAGCTTACGGATTATTTGATTGAAGGTTTGTACCTGGGGTTTTTCTGAAACTTTGAGGATGGGAATCAGTGGGGTTTATTTCGGAGGATCTAGTTATACAGTTTGCCGACCGTGGTTTGCCATGTGAACACTGTAGAACTGGGATCACAAGTATGTTACATTCAAAAATTTCTGTTCTCTGTACCTCTTCTTATTTGTACCTGCCAGCCTGGTGTGGTTTTTGTTTAACTCACCTCTTATAGATCTCTTAAATTTTATTTGGTTTTCAAGAGAAGTTGATGAACTGATCTCTTATGTAGAAAGATCACAGTTGAGGACCGTCACTCATTTCATATGGAAAAGGATTGAAAGTTCCATTTCTTTATACTGTTTTTATCTGCATGATTATTTAGTGGCATGATTGTTTATAGCAAACTTGTGTTTGGATGACAAAAGTCCGGCTTACTATCTTTGTTTCTGATGAATATATATTCTTCAAGGATCCATTTAGGATTGGTTTTTGCTTACAAATGGTGAGTGTATGATGTGACTTAAGATTAGTAGGTATTTGGGAGAGAGAAAGTTCGATTCTGCTGTAATTTTAATTGAACGATTTTAACGCAGACCAAATTGGTGCTTGTATTTAATGAGTAACCGAGAAACCTTATTTTCTTGATTTAGTCTTGTATTTTCGTAAAATCTATTTGCATATTCGTTTAATCAATTTGATCCTTGATCTTAAATTCAGTAATGATTTCACAGGTTTTAATTTCATTGAGGGTAGATTCATTAACATCTTACGCTAAAGAAGAGTACTAGTATCAGTAGGGTCACTATTGAATATCCTCTACCTTGATTTTCCTCTAACGTAAACAGAATAAGTTAAGTCCAGTTTAACTTATTATTTTACATGCTGAAGGTATTTCCAATACCTGATTATTATTATTAGACTTACTCATTTCTAAGCTGCAAAATATCAATAACGAGAGAAAAAATTACAATATATTCTATATTAGTAATAGTTTCTAATGTATTATTTCTCGAATTTTGACTTGATTCTTGGTCTACATAGTAATTGTTTTTTGCATTTTGCTTACTAAATATTTAACTCTCCAAACACACAATTTTCAGACTAAAAAATTAGGTTTGACTTCAATTTTTGCCTTCATCTCCTTTATTGTTGATTAGATAATAAGGCATGTTTAGGGTGAATTTGATTGCTTTTTCTTGTTTTGATTTTGAATGAAGCGGAGAATGCCATACTTTATCGACATATACCTCGGCCGATCCGAGGTTAGTTTATTTGGTTTCACATCCCCTGGTATATTATTCTCCTCCCAAATTTATCTTGTTTGGTTTCTGGAAAAATCGGCATCACACTTTTTGATCTTGATAAAAGCAGGGGATGGACTTGTTTGTGATTGGTTTATATCTTGACATGATTGTGCTTCTCAAATCTTAACTCTTTACTTTCTCTATCACTATGGATAGGTAACCACCAGTAATTGTGAAGTTGAAAAATTAGCTAGTGATGCGGAGAACTACACTGCTGATATCTATTTTGGGGCTTATGAGGAATAATTTCGGGTTTAAATTTATTCTAATAAACTATGGTTGGCTGCGATTGAGATTCATGCATGGATACCAGAAAAGGACTATCATTGACACATAAAGTTCTTCTTTGCCACAATGGTGGTCCAAAAGTGATGGTTCAGCCCCATTCACCTCTTATGGACGCTGTTGTTGCTGCCTTCTTCTAGGTAGAGATTGAAATAAAGTACTTAAGGCTGTAATCAGTTAGAGAAGGAGAGGGTTTTTTTTCTATACTTAACACTAAAAAATTAAAAATAATTCATACAACTATGGTAGATCAATAATTTAGAACAACATAGTTGACTATGATTATCGAATGTGGGTTTTGTACTTTTCCTCCATCTTCTGGGTTCACTTAAGCTTAGTTTGGTTTTTGTTATTTTTCTTTCGAAAGGTTTTCAGAACACACTGCCAAGCCGCTAATGGCGCAAGTCGCTTCATTTTCTTCAGTGGATTGCAACTTGCATAACTCCTTCGTTGGGGACTCGTTATAGGTGTTCTTTAGACTCTATAGAAAGCTCCTGAGTCTAGAATCCACCCATATATATAGCTTGATAAAAATTGAGCTCATATCCTATTGTTGAAAATGAAGAAAATCAGTGGCCCTGCTGCTGCAATTACTGCATTGTGCTGATTTTCTTCATGATTTGAAACATGCATAACTCCTTCATTAGAACTTGGATTTGGGTGTTCTTAGACTCTATGGAAAGCCCTTTGAGTCTAGAATCCACACATATATATATTGATAAAAATTGAGGTCATATCCCCATTCTGAAAATGAAGAAAAATCAGTGGTCCTAAGGCTGCAATTACTGTAGTGTGCTGATTTTCTCATGATTTGAAACATGCATAACTCCTTCATTAGAATTTGGATTTGGGGTGTGTTCTTAGACTTATGAAAGCCCTTGAGTCTAGAATCCAATATTGCTAAGGCTGATCAGAGTTGAACTCATATTTTATTCGAAAATGACGAAAAACAGTGGTTGTTTCTGCTGCTGCTGCTACTGCTACAAGTTGCTCATTTTCTTCGTATGTAACTCGTATAACTCCTTCGTTAGGACTCTGTTATAGGTGTTCTTAGACTCTATAGAAAGCCCTTTGAGTATAGAATCCACCCATATATAGCTTGATTAGAGTTGAACTCATATTAGATTCGAAAATGATGAAAAACAGTTGTTGCTGCTGCTGCTACTACTGCTGCAAGTTGCTCATTTTCTTCAGGGATTGCAACTTGCATAACTCCTTCGTTAGGACTCTGTTATAGGTGTTCTTGAACTCTATGGAAAGCTCCATTGAGTTTAGAATTCGACCATATGCTATTTAATAGCATTGGGTACCCATATTTATGAAATTTAGATTAGAGTACCAAGTACTAATCACTTGAATGAAATTTATAGGAATATATGAGTTGATTACATGATATAGTATGAATTTATGAATGATATGGATATAAGAACATGTGATAGATTAAATTGAAGAAATCAAGTAACATATATAAATCCAAAAATTTTTTAATTATACGACGAAATCGCTGCATTCTCTAGCAAATCGATTGAAAATGCATCATCAAACGACAAAGTTGTCGTTTTGATTCATATAAGCAACCGTAGAATACATCCGTCCAAAGGTATTACAACGGTTTGAATACACCGATTGTCCTAGGGACAACATTTAAAGACGTTAATTAAATGATCATGATTTAATTTAAATTGCATATATTATGTGTCATTTTGGTGCCTTCGCTTCTCGCTTGTTCTCCTGCATTATTAGATATATAAATAGTAATGCAATTTGCTAAATCGCGTATTATGCATTATTATTTATATCTTATTTCGTACTGAGAACACGCCGGGAGGTCGCCGAAATCATACATAATGAACATGCAATCGTGATCTTTTTTTTAACGTAGAATTTTGGTAAAATGGATTAGACCAAACCTATTGAAGAGAAAAGAACTAAGTGATCGCGGAGGTGAGGTGGGATGTGTAGTAGGTTGCATATCACACGCCAGAAAATAATCTCATTCCGAATCCACAATAAATGGTTAATGAACATAAAATAATTGAGGACAATCGCTATTGTTTACTAAATTGATTTTGTGACTAGTTATGGAAGACTATCGAATGGATGTACGAGGGTCGAATAGTGAATGGAATGTTCTCTAATGAACGGGGGATAAAGCCGATGAATTTGTTGCGCTCGCTTCGAGACATCCCGTAGTGTGTGAATGGTGGCACAAATCTATAAGGTGTCCTTGCACTTTAGTTAAATGTCGAATAAGGAAGTTTTGGAATGTTGAGACTCGTGAAGGTGCATTTGTATAGAAATGGTTTTGTGCCTGGACATTATGTTTCTCGATATACCATGGTGAGAAGCAAGTCCACCGTGAGGTGTTCTCGTTCAAGATGGGTGTCGCAAGTGAACCGATCAGATGGTCTCGGAGAATATGAATCACACTACATACCATAGAATGGTTTGTGATGCTGCGGGTCCTGAATTCAACCCGGATGAGGAACCCAATGCCGAGGCAAGGAATTTCTATGACATGATTCGAGCTGGAGACAAACCTCAGATATGAGGGAATTAAGCGATACCAACTATCTCGCAGCCGTGAGGATGTTAGAAACAAAGTGCGACACAGGTGTTCAGAAAAGGGTTTGATGATATGTCTAATTTCATTCAAGAACCGCCGCCTACAAGATAACTGATGCCATTGGATTTCTACAAAGACGGCATAGTTAGTTGCAGGGTCGGGATTACCCGTACGTGTCATTCATTGCCGCGGTGAACAACCGTATGATATACTAGGGTGATGACAAAATGACCTTACCGCTTGTAAAAATGTGGGCATGCTCGGTACAAGCAAAAGGTTAGGGTTCCGAAATAGATTGTATATACCGGTTGAAGGTGCCGATAAGAAGATGCACTATTTCAATAACACCTAGGTCAGCAGATTGTATGCATCAACCAACAACTAATGAAACGAGGTGGCATTCGCAGCATCATATGGAGGATTGTAAGATGTGTCACCCTTCTGATGCCCCTGCTTGGAAACATTTTGATGGGTGTTTCCCTGATTTTTCATCCGTTCAAATGTTAGCCGGGTTTATTTGTCGATGGTTTTCATCCGTCAGTCAATCCGACAAGAATATTCTTGTGGCCTATGGTGGTGACGCCAGATAACTTGCCTCCGCACTTATGTATGAAGGAGGAATTTATGTTTTTGACTGTGTTAAGGCCGGGCCTACGAATCCAAAGGGAAGATAGATGTTTTCTTGCACGATAGCGGAGTTGAAAGTCTGTGGGTGTCGTTCAAACTTATGATATCAACCAAGAAAATTTTCAGATGCTACCGCCTCATGTGGACCATAAATGACTTTCCAACAGATTCTATGATGTCTCGTGGAGTAATCACGTATGTTGGCATGTCCGCATTGTATGGAAGACTCGATGCTTTTAGATTAATTAAGAGCTGAACAAATGTGGTTCGACAACCATCTAAGTTTTCATTTCATGAATCATCCGTGACGACGTAACACCAAAGACTTCATTAATAATAGAAAAGGTTACTAAACAATTCCCGGGGTTGATCCGGGATGAAATTCGCAGATTTGAATAACGAGGGTTGGAGGAAGGTGATAGATGCTGATGTTTCAGGTTGTGAATGCAAATATATCTAAGACTTGTGGGTGGAATAAGAGAAGTATTTTCCAGATTTGCTCTCATCAAGGGTGAACACTGTCAGCACAATCTTGATGTTATGCATATCGAGAAGAATGTGTTTGACAACATTTTCAATACGTTGTTTAACATTCCAAAGAAAACTAAGGCACACGTGACAAGTCGGCGAGGATGAAGTTGAATAAATATTGTCGCCGCCCTCAATTTGCACAAAATCTTGTCACCAAGAAACCTCGATGTGCCATTTGTTCCGAATAAATCACAAGAAGGATGTGTTGAGGATAAACCGAGATTTCCGTATGGTTATGCTTCTAACTGGGAGATGTGTGGATGCGAACAAACTTAAGATAAGCCTGGGTATGAAGAGTCAAGGATTGTCATGTATTCATGCAAAGGTTGTTACCAATCGCTTCTTCGAGAATTCCCGCCAAATAGAATACGTGGGTGTCGATAACTCGAGATTTCTTTATTCTTCAAGCAATCGATTTCTTCTTCTTTGGACTGATGAGGAGTTGAGAACTGGATGGAACAAATTCTATTATCTTATGCAATCTTTGAGAAGATCTTCCCTCCAAGTTTTTTCACTAATGGAACATCTTCCAGCGCACTCCCGCTTACGGTTAGGATTATCGGGTCCACCATTATCGCGGATGTATCCTCCAGAAAGGTAATATTAATTCACTCAACCAATTCTTTTCCTATATATATATATACACACATACATGAATTGTAATATTCAATAATCTTCTTGTAGATACTTGAGGAAAATAAAGCATAAAATCATGAATAAGGCTCAGGTAGAGGGTTCTATATCAATTGGGTATATTGCGGATGAGAGGTCACAAATTCGCATCATTCTATTTCAAAGAAGAGATCCAACTCTTCCACTCTAAGGAAAGCCAATGAGGTTTATCTTGATGACATTGTGTGGATGATGATATGTTTGAAATTTTCAAGCCTCCAAAGCAGCAATTCTGTGCCGAAGGGAACCAGATCTAAGCAGACAATGAATATACCGGGGGCAGCCTCATCTATATGTCCTAATGAATTGTCCAAAGGTTCAACCATTCATAGAGTAAGTAGTTGCTAAAAGTCAAATGAGATCTATTTAGCATGTTAATTTACTATTTCCTCTCAATGTATCCATTTTCTCTAATTTCATTTCTATTTTTAGTGTATTCGTTGGCGTAAAAACGTGAACAGCTTCCAAACTTGAATGACGGTCATTAATGCCGTGGATATGAGCAAGAATTTCCATCATGGTTTGAAAAATACGTATGTTTACTAAACATGAAAACCACAAACAATTATAATGTTCGATACAAATTTATAATTGTAATCTCAACAATACACTGATGCTGACATACCATAATCAAATAAAATTTCAATCATTATCTTCGAACTATAGCACGAGGTCCCCAAGAGAGGTTAGAACTTATAACTGGTTAATGTGGTGAATGGTTTTAAATTTCACACTGAATCGTATGGGAGTTACCGGGCAACTGACAATACGGAGGTATGTATTAAAGGATCCGTATACAATGAAACCGAATCTGACTATTACGTGACTCTAGTCGAAGTGATCGAGTTAGAATTTGAAGCTCTCCTAAAAGAACCGTGTTATTCAAATGTGAATGGTTCGACCCAACATCACATGCTCAGTATAGTTGTCCATCCTCGATATAAACTTGTCGATGTGCACAATAAAAACGATTCAACAAGTATGAACCTTTTGTCTTAAAGAAGCATGTAAGCATCACAGTTTATTATTGTGGAATATCCAGGTCTTACCTATTCTAGAAAGGATTGAAAGCTGTGTACAGATCAAAGCTAGGGGCTCAAATTGACATCCCCAAGATCACCAAGTAATCGATGTCATAGAACCAAAGATTTCAAAAATGATGACAATGATGTTATAATCGGCTGCGGGTGGGGACGAAGATCGCCCTTTTAGTTGCATCTTTCCGAGATGGATACAAGTGGGGGATGTAGATGTTGATGAACATTTAATTGATCATGAGGAAGAAACGAGTAGATGAAGAGGAGTTTGAAAATGATGTTACTAAGACCAAGAAGAAGACAAACTGCATTTAGATGATTCCGAAGGAGAATGAGTAGTTAGTGAGTTTTAAGATTTCAATCGTTAATCATGTTTGTTTATTTTCATCATTTTTATGTATTTTAATGATGCTTACTAATCAATAATAAAATGTTTATTATTTTTAATGATATGGCACGTGGATCTAGGTAGAGGCAAAGACGTTGCTAGGTCGCACTAGCCGTAGGCAAAGAAGGCCTCGTGTATGCTCGATCCTCGGGTGAGGGTCAGCGGATTTAGACCTGGCAGTTGCATGCAGAGGTTGTGAATGTACCGCAGCCAGCTACAAAGATCATCAAAGTGCACTAATTCGTGATCATGGTCCCGAGATTGTGATGAATGATCAAGAGACGCGGGAGTGGAGAGTGAGGAGAGTGATGGAGATGTTTGAGAGTCTTCCTCGTAGCACCCTGCGCATCGAGACTCTCCCGCCGCCTTTGATCCGACAATCGATAACTGTAAGATATGAAACTTCTAACTAATGATTTATCCATTTTTAATTTATTTCTTACTTGCTATGAAATTTTGGGTTACAGGACGGTTAGAGTCAGTTCGTTCAATTTCTAAAGGTCTCCGAGGACAATTTTCAGAAGTCCTTAAACCTCAGTGGACATAATTGGAAGTCACCGACGTATAGAGACCAAGCTTGATGATTTGAGAGAATTTAAGGTATATATTACTACTTAACATTTTTACATCTTTTATTTATTCTTCGTTCACTCCGATGAAATATGTTTAAATTATAATTGCAGAAAAGTTTATAGGTGGACACAACCAAGGAGGTCATTAAAAGGGTGTTCTACAAACATGCCGCTTAGCCTATAAAGACACCGTGTAATGCAGGCCAAGATAAAATGGTTGAAGAAGAAAGAGCAAGATTTGAGTGTCCCCCGATCATGTTTTCCAGGAGGGCGGAGAAGAGGAAGATCCCGATTATAGGAAGAGGTGTGAGAAATAGAGCAATCGTCGCCGCAGCGGCCGAGGGTAGCGTGGGCATGTCTACACACACACTCAGGATCTCGCTCTATGCGTGAGCACGAACGAGCATTGGTATTATTTCTAATTTATACTTTATGTTTATTACTTTGTGAATTGTGCTCACTATGCCATTTTCATTTCTAAGGATTTTTTCAATTGAATTAACGTATGTATTGTTTGTAATTAAAGACACGCTAAGGAGGTGTAAGTAGCCTGCTCTCGCTTTATTCGGGGACACGCACACGAAGGGTCAAGTGATGATCAAACTTTGTTGATCAGGAGATCTCAGGCAAAAGAAGTTTCCATTAAAATAAAATTACTTTTTTTTTTTTTTTCAAGATAAATTAAAATACTTATTTTTACTCATTTTTTATCCGTATGTGGAACCTAAGTGTGGCCTGCGGTGAAATGTCGGGACAGTTGCCATGTTATTGGGACATGTTGTATTTTGCAGAGCCTCGCATAAAGGAGACTCGCCCCGATTTTCGTTAAATCCTTAGTCTTGAGAAAGGGAATCAATGAAGTGGTGTCGGGTTACCCGACATCCACGCACATTCCGAAATCGACTGACACAATCCGACCCCGGAAACTAGGGTGTCACAAAGAACCTCTCCTACACCATTTGCTAGAAGCCAACCTATGGAAGTAAGACACAATAGAGGAGGAAAATTACCTAGACCACAAGCACATTATGAAAATAGACCTAGGCCAAACCAATCATATGACGAATCTATAGATTACAAACCTAAAGGAAGACCCTACCCAATAGAAAAACCCTATAAGTTCCAAGGTCAGGCCTTAGGCCAAATACTAAATATAACATCTCACGATCCACAATTATGGAATAGTGTAATAGATGTAAGGAAATATCCAATAGTAGTATACGTTCTGGAAAAAATACTCCCACGAAATGCACTCAAACTGGCTGCTCAAATATTTAAAACCTTAGAGAAAGTACAAGGGCATTATGGGAATCATACAAGACAAAACCCATTACAGCAGTCAATACGATTTTGTAAAATATATTTACAATTCACAAACATATGGAATTGAAGGAAAACAAAAAAAAAAAGAAATATAAACCATATAAGAAATATAATAAAAGATTTTTCTTAAAAGATCTACTAGAAAAACCTTATTAGGATCCCAATGTATATAAAAAATATAATCCAAAGATTTGGTTTATACTTTCTCTTTATTTTTTGAAGATCAATTAAAATACTTATTTTACTACTGCTTATTAGACAAGATATGAGGAAATGTTAGCCGCGACTCAAGCGCATTCCCAGCCATGTATCACAAAGGTTTACTATATGTTCAATTATTACCGATTTATTAACACTTGAACCATGTAATATATATAGCTGATTGATATATTTTGTGAGTAGTGATGTATGGGCACAAGTGGCCATTTTTACTCATTTTTATCCGTATGTGGACCCGGTGTGGTTGGTGAAATGTCGTGACAGCCGCATGTTATCGGGACATATCAGGATGCAGAGAAATTTTCCCGCACAGCTGGAGCACTGCCCGAGCAGCAAACCCGAGTCTTCGGGAGAAAGGGACTCAATGAAGGAGGCCGCTACCCGACATCCATGAATATTCTGCGAGTTGATGGGTTGTCAACGGACCTCGAAACATGTAAAAATATAATCCAAAGATTTATTTATACTTCTTTATTTTTTTAAGATAAATGAAACATTTATTTTACATGTTTATTAGGCGAGATATGAGGAAATGTTAGCCGGCCGCGACTCAAGCGTATTCCCGCCACTTCAGGTTCATGGACGGTGCAACAGGTAAGTTCTCATTCATCGCCCACCCCAAGTGATCACGAATCGTATTTGCATGCAGGTTGCTGATGGCAAGGAGAAGACGCCCGCCTATGCCGCCTCGTTCGTCGACATCATCATTCTAATACTCGTGATAGACGACCAGATTATGAAGCTCCATCTTCGTGACCATTTTGAATTTGTTTCGACGATGGAGGATTCTCAGGACGCCGATGCGAAATGCGATATAAGACGCTTGGTCGATACCAAGCGACGAGATGATCGACCATGAGGATGATGGGGATGGAGCCAGATTCGCTGGACCGGGCTTGCAAAGAAGTGTCAGAAGGTGGACTGCAGCTCAACCTCGATGATCACCCCATTGTTCGCGAATGCTCCAGCTACAAAGATCTACTCCGGAAGACTCCACAAGAAGACTCCGCAAAGAACCGTGATCAGGATTTTAGTGCAGCTAGACAGCTCTTACCCCAAGCATCTCGACATTCACCATACCTGACTGTATACATCTCAAAGATCACGATGATGACACTAGGTCGTGATGATCAGCAGCTACACAATTTTTTTTATGTGTCTTATACTTGATTTGGGAATTCATGTTTTTATTTTCTTGACTTATTTACTATATATATGCGATATATATTAGTTTGCTTGTTTTAAAATATTTTACTCTTTATATAATATGCAGTACTATTGTACTTTTCTTTGTTTCGTAATCTTAATATATATATATATAGATAAAAAGCAAGATATCAAACTCAAAATGGCAAAAAAAATATTTAATTAATTTATCGATTAATTGCGAAATAAAATCGATCAGGTGTTTTAATATCATTGGTTTGAGATTTCAAATGGCCTGCATCATCGACCATTTTGAGACCATTTACCGACCAATGATATTAAAAAATTTTGGTCGGTTTTTGGTCGCAATTTGGTCGGTAATTAGCGACCATTTGGAGACCATTTACCGACCAATGATATTAAAAAATTTTGGTCGATTTTTGGTCGCAATTTGGTCGGTAATTACCGACCATTTGGAGACCATTTACCGACCAAATTATTTCGTCAACGGTCGGTAAATGGTCGGAAAAATAGTCGAGTATTACGTAAATGGTCGGTAATTTAATGAATTAATTTCGATTTTTGTCGTGAAATAAATGACCGACCGAAAATTATGATTAATAATTTGGCTGCAATGGGTTTACCGAACAAAAATACCGCTTTACCCACCAAAAATTGGTCGGTAATTCGATGATTTTTAGTAGTGCATGACTTTAGTTTTCTTAGCCAGAACTTTGAGTTGTTTAGATCTCAAATTTCTACTTAGCTATTTTTTCATCAAACATTAGTCCTAAATTCAACGATTCAATCTCGTAGATTGTCACCACATTTAAAACTCAACAACATTAGGAACATGAGTATCATTATCATCTATATTACCTATGCTTGCTTCTAGCTTGAATGAGCTGTCTGATGCAAATTCTCCTTAGAGAAAATATGTTGTATTTCTCTCAAATTGTTCCACTATGGTTGGAACGAGTCCTTCATGTGTTGCTTCTACAACATCAGATACCGAAAATTGAGACTCCAAAATGGTTTTACATCTCAATTTCGATGGCATCTTCAGCAAAGAATGAATCCACCGGGCAATGTTTCACAAAGATGCGTCCCATTGGGCGTGCCAAAAATATGTTGTGGTGATTTTTGAATCTCACACAAAACATACAAATCACAAGCGTGCGAACGTGCTAGGAAATTAAAGTGTTTCCAAACTGAAATGGCTAGTAAGATCAAACTTCTAATCGGGCTATGTAGGCTCCTTGGTTCCCTTAATAGTTCCCCATAATCAAAGTAAAAAAAGCCGAATGGAAATAATGCAGAAATTAAATGTTGAAGAAAAATGTTAGGTCTCCCTAGGAAGGAATGAAATAACATGGTGCTGAAAAATTAATAGACTTGATTGAAACTTGGAAATAGAGTGCTAAAATTACTGAAATAAACATTGTATTTGTAATGCCCCAAAAATACCTTAGAATTTTTATAATAATTTTATTATATATTCTGGGTATGAATTGAGCCAAACTTAGGTTTTTCCGGGAAAATTGATAAAATGTGAAAAGTGAAATGAATATGTGAGTATATGATTAAATGTTATATGCTAAAATGAGAAATTGATTAAACCCGTAAATAAACCCAAGTGTAAAAAGGGCAAATTTGGAAATTTGTAAACGAGGACCCAAGGCCAAATGATGTTTAAGTGCTAATGTGAAATAAATGATAAGTGAATGTGCAAATAAGGAGACCTGCTTTAAGTGAGAAAATGGAATGGTTTTGAGCCAAACACGGCCTTAAGAGAATAAGTGACGAAGACCACATTTGGTGTCTCGAAAGGCACATTGTGCCAAAACATTTTAAGAAGAGAAGCGAGAGAGAAAGGGGGTTTTGGTAAGAAGAAAATGATTTTTGGTGGGAGATCATCCCCATTCCTTGCTTCTAAGTGATCAAGCATCTTAGGTGAAGAAGATTCAAAGGGATTTAAGGTAAGAACCAAATCCTAGATTTCTTTAAATGATGTTTGGGTTAAAAAAACCCTAATCCATCCATGGGTTTTGCTCATGGTTTGTTTAGGATGATATTAGGATGTTATTGGGAGTGATTCCCATGTTTTGTTTTGAGATTTTGAGGATTTTTGAAGAAAAATCGCAAAAATGAGCAAACTGGAAATATGGGCACATCGGGCTCCTACGCTGCAGCGTAGGGAACCCACGCCGTGGCGTAGACCTATGCCGCAGTGTGGGATGCCTCGCCGCGGCAAGGCCGAGGTGCCAAAATGGCACCCCTCAGGTACACCACGACGTAGCTACTGTTCACAGTGAACAAATTTTGGATTTTTGTTTTCGAACACCTCGTATTTGTACATCGATAGTTTAAGGACCCTAATAAATGATTAATGGAGTTCAAATAAGGATAAAACTAAATGAAAAATGTACCGTACCTCGCCACCGAGGTAAAACGCTTTGGGCAAACTTAGTGTCTTAACCCA
Source organism: Tetrastigma voinierianum (assembly GCA_016808115.1). NCBI lineage: Eukaryota > Viridiplantae > Streptophyta > Magnoliopsida > Vitales > Vitaceae > Tetrastigma > Tetrastigma voinierianum. Next base: position 314,472 of record JAEQBH010001685.1, read on the forward strand.
AAACCGTTAACGAAGATTAATCATCATTCACTAAAAATGTATAATAATTGTTTATCCACTAAGAGTGACGTAATTATTATTGACTAGGGATGGGTGAGGATCACCTAACCTAGGACCGAGATCAAAGGGAAGGAAACGAGAGCCGACAGCTTCGGTTTGTTCACTAACCCTCTATCCTTATTTCAAGTGTTTTGGTAGTTTACCAAATAATATCTAAAATGATTATATAGAATTGGTATATCTTTGAAATGATATTACGAAAGTGCATATATATTTGAAAATGTGATATTTGAAATGTTTGACGATTAATTGCATGTGAGTGATTAATTGAATTGTAAACGAATTGGTCAATTCTTGACATCTTGAATTGAATCGATATATCGAACAACCAACATGGCGGGATGCACTAATCGATGATCCGCCGCAAAGGCAACCGGGAATTGTTCAATGTCCCTCATGGCGGGATGCACCAATCGGCATCCATCATGATGGTGTATGGCATTGTTAAAATGTCCCACTTGGCGGGATGCACCAATCGACATTCGTCATGATGGCGTATGACGTTTTTAAATGACCACTTGGCGGGATGCACCAATCGGCATTCGTCATGATGGGAGATCGAAATTGTTAAATGTGTAAGTACATTACCGAATGACCAAAAGGACAGGATTCACCGAATGGAATCCGTCATGAATGTGAATTGTATAGACAAAGTGAAATAACAAACTTTGATGAGTGTAAATGAGATTTGTAAACTAAATACATCCTTGGGAGTATATGTTTGAATCTCATGATTTGATTTAAGTAAATTGAAAGCATGTCAAAATGCATATTTTGATATGATCAATGATTTGTAAAGTGAAAGCATGTGAAAGTGAATAAGCATGAGTATAGTTTGATATAAAAGGCATGGTTTTATGATAAATGCATGTCATGTTAAATTGAAAATTGGAATAGAACTATATAGAACCACTAAGCATGAAAATGCTTAGCATGTAGTTTTTATCTATGCGCAGGTTTCAAGTAAACAGGAAAGAAGGCAAGATCGCTACGTGAGTCATGGGAGAAAGCCGCGCGATAAGTATATACCCCGTCATATGCATATCATTTCTTTTTGAACATGTGACATTTTGTGAACAAAAGTGTTAAACTCTGAACTATTGTTTTGTATATCATTTTGTAAAGGCATGATACGCCATTTTGTAAACGAATTGTATAAGAGTAAATGTTTTTGGGCCTACCATTTGAAATGCTTCCACGTAATTGAAAACTCTAAAACGAAATGATCTAAATAAAATGTTTTGATAAGATAAATGAAAATGGTTGGAGTAAGCCGGGCTCCGGTTCTGATCCGTCCTTGGGGTGGGGCCGGGGATTCGGGTCGCGACACTTTTACAAAAAAAAGAAAAAAAAACAAAATGAAAAGTAAATAAAAAGAATTAAACGAGCATCCCGGAACCGGTTCGGATCCGCCAATCTGGTTGGACCGAAAATGGGTGCTACATTATCTCAATATGGAAATAATACTATGTTGGAAGATTGATATAACTTGAATAAAGTTAGGAAATAGAATGATGAAATTGCTGAAAGCTTATTGAAAAGCTAAGATTTGTTGAAGTAGATTGACATTGAGTTGTTGATTGGTTTGATTGATTGATTGATTGATTGATTGGCTATTGTCCCCTAATTTTTCTTCTTCTGCTCCTTTTATAGATGTAGACGACTTGTTGCCCAAGTCTCAATTTCTCCACTCTCTCCACTTTCTGAAGCAAGTGCCCATGTCTTCCATTAAGGAAGTTTGCTCCTTAAGAACTTACCCACGTGTCCATTCTGGAGGTTTGATCCTCAAGAATTCTTCTACGTTTCCATTTTAGAGGTTTGATTCTTAAGAATTCTTCCACATTTCCCTTATAGAGGTTTGATCCTCAAGAATTCTTCCACGTCTCCATTATGGAGACTTGTTCCTCAATAATATTTCACATCAGCACATAACTATCCCACTTATCTGCTACATCTGATAAAGCTTCGTTTGACTTCCAAAATATTTAAAAATTTTAGAAATAACCTTGGCCTTCTTCTATGGGCTTGTACAAATGGATTCGACCCTTTTCTTCTGGACTTTTTTTCATGGGCTTGGGCTTAGGCCTAACCTACTACTGGATCAAACTAAATTTCAATTTAGGTGCAAACAACTTCATAATGGGCTTTGACCTAAGAAACTTTTGATTGTGTTTGGTTTGGGAAATGTTTCCCCTTTTCATTTTTTTAAAATATATTTTTTGTTTCTTAAAAAAAAAGAATTATTTTAGAAAGATAAAAATTGTTTTTTTTTTTGACAACTAAGCACTTTGTTACACTGTAGTAAATTGTCCTTACTGGGGCTCAAACTTGGGAACTCTCCCCTCATTACGTCCCGCCTTTAAACTCAACGCTCTATCAACCGAAGCACACGAGGCAAAATAAAATTGCTTTAGAAAAATAAAATATGTTTCGCTTAAAACTTTCACTAATGCAAAATAAATAAATAAATAAATAAAATTAAAATTCTATGTAATACATACGTCATAGTATGAAATTATTTAAAAAAAATTATTTATAAATTATATTGCATTTTTTTATTTTAAAATATGTAAAATTGTGTAACAAATTACAATGAATCAAAATAATATTTTTAAGATAGAGCTTTATCTTCACCATTAAAATAGGCAAAAGGTCATAAGGAGGGGGTCTCGGGTTCGAGTCTTGGTGGGAACAATTTACTACTTTGAAAGTAGAGTGTATTTAAAAAAAAAATAGAGCTTTATCATTATAATATTTCTAAGATTCATGTTCATGTTATATGGTAGGTCCCATAATTTTTTTACTTGATTTTATTTTTTTATTATTTTTTTGGGGAATTGTGTTTAAATGCCATGAAGGGGCCATAATAAGGAAAATAGAAATTTGGTTTCCTATACTTGTCAAACATATAATAAAAGCATAAAAATAAGACAAACATACAGGAGAATAGTAAACCAACTTTAAAGCCAAAAAAACCCCTCAAGTGGGGCTCACATCCTCATCTCTTTTCTCTCCTCTCTCTTGTATCACCCTCCCTCTCTCATCTATCTCCTCTCCTCTCTTCTCTCTCATCCCCACTCCAAACCCCCATTGGAGTTACAACACTATAACACCCTTAAAATTATTATAAATAAATATATTTATAATAAAAATTTTATAAATATCTAAACTTGTTTAAAAATTAAGAAATAAATTTTTATTTTTCATTTAGTAGATTTAAAAAATTAAAATAAAAATTTAATAATGTTTGTCTTATTTTTATGCTTATATTACATGTTTGACTAATATTATTAAAATCTTAGAATTTACTAATACATAATTTATTGCATACAAAATTAATAATATAATAAATAAGTAAATTCTAAGATTAGCCTCCCCTTCATTTGTTCTCTTTTTCAGGCCCTTGTTCGTTAGAGATGAGGGGCGACTTTTTTGTCATTCTTAGCATGAAATCACCCATTCCATCGTTTTCTTCCTCAGATATGGGTTTTCTTTTCTAATAAAGTGGTTTCTTCCACACCGATTTGGGATTGCCTTTGTTTTTTTGTCTTTTGTCGCTGACTTGTTGCAACGTGTTTTGTCGCTAGCCTATTGGGCGGGTAGTTGTGTCGTCAAAGGTGAGCTTCTTTGCGAGTTTTTGAGTTAGCAGTTTAAATGAAAAAATTCGATCCGACAGAATCATCATATCAAATTGATGAGTATATTTTATACTCATTTTATCCCCATGTTTTTGTGTTGTTTTTATGATAAATAAGTGTTATAACGCTCTAAATGACCATTTTTATGATTAGGTCAACCATTAGATGCATATGAGCGGAATCAGAGCGAAAAAGTAAAAAATCAACAAACTTAACATGCAGCAACAACTACTATATATTGATCTTTTTAGCTATAAGATGATTACAAATGGATCATTTTTTTGCTATGGATGAGTTATAGACTTTATAAGCTTTTTGAAGAGCCCTTATTCACTTAATGTGGACTTTAAATAATAAAGTTATGACTTTTAGAATAAGGAAGAAGCGAAGAGTGCTCAAAAGCTGACCAGTTGGCACATTTTGTTGATTCATTCTTTACCATGACGTCTAAAGTGTTCTCTCTGGTCATATCCACAATCTAGACTTCAAGAGCTTTCTATAGAGCTTGACTTTACCCAATTCAAAGTCCGGCTGAATGAGCAAAATATGGCATTGAGAAGCAAAAAAGAAAAACAGAGCATGGTATGAATAGTGCTTATGTTGAGGCATGAAGTAGCCTTTCCTATAGTAGTGTGTTGACATTGGGGCATGAAATTTTGATACTTAGGCACTATTTTCAGGGCCCAACACGATGATTAGCTGATTTAAGGCACATTTCAAGCCTTCTCTTGGTTTGGCTTATAAATAGAACATCCTAGGGCTTTAGAAAAAAGCTATTTGGGTGGAAAATAAGCCATCTTTGGGTGAAAACATCCATAGGGCACAAATCTTAAAAGGGAAAAGCTTCAAGAAGAAGGAAATGAAGGAAGAAAAGAAGAGGCTTTCACTTAGATTTGTTTATTCTCTTTCCCCCCTTTGTTTTCCTTTCTTTTGATGGTTGTATTTTCTTTAGAGATGTTTTAGTTAGTTTTCTTAGGATTTCAATGTAGCCAAAGACATGAATGTATGATTTCTCCTAATTTCTATTCATTGATGCATTGTTTTCACATATGTGTTGAGTATTTCACGTAATCCTTAATGCTTGTAGGTAATTGGCCAATATTTGCATTATTTGTGCTTCAATTTGAGACTGAGAAGTGATGATTGAGCTTGACCATGGATGAAATGCCATTTAATTGTCATGGGATAGAGATATTCATGAGATTATGTGTGGTATTAGGTTTCTAGGGTTCAATGCATCCTTTTTTATGATGGTTTGAGGTAGAGATGTAGTATAATCTTTCTTAAGGGTAGTGTGTGGATGCTTGAGAAAGATTCACATATACATTAGTGAAATCACTATCTTCATATGAAAAGTTTGTTTTTCGATTTTTCATTTGTGTCATCTAAATAGAGCTTAGGTTAAATTACAATTGGTAGTTAATAGACCAATCCTCGTGGGATGATACTCTTACTTTTCGCTTTACTACTTGAGGCGACGCGTGCACTAGTGCACTTAGACAAATCACATCTCATACACATGTTTCATGCCTATATCACAAATCATGTTTGTTAGTATGCTGCAAATATGGAATCTTAGGTATTCTAAGCATTTTTGGATTATCAAATGTGTAGGCCTTGAACCGATCCTATTTGCTATTAATCTAAATGTTGCGTCATCCTCTAAAGTTGTTAACACTTTTGATTATGTGTTTCTATTTAGTATTGCTAACCTGAATCAATAAATTTATCTATTTTTTTATTTTAAAAAAGAGTAAATTCTAATATATTACTAATATTAGTCAAACATAATTTGTTTTATTTTATATTTATAATTTTGATATTTTGAATCTATTTTGATATTTTTAAAATGTTACTTTGAATTTTTATTGAAATTTTATTTTATTTTTTTAAATCTACTAAATGAAAAATCAAAATTTAATTCTTAATTTTTAAATAAATTTAGATATTTCTAATAAATTTTAATATTTATATATTTATTTATAATAATTTTGGGCCACAAGACAAGATTTTAAAATTAAGCATCAAGATAAAGTGTTACATTGTAAGGTGGGGATGATAAAGAGGAGATGAGAGAAGAGAAGAGAGAGAGGAGAGAGAAGAAATAAGCGTGGGCACCACATGAAGGGTATTTTTGGCTTAAAAGTGGGTTTACTATTTCACCGCATATTTGTCTTATTTTTATGCTTTTATTGTATGTTTAAAAAATATTTGAAACCAAGTTTTTATTTTCCTTATATGGTCATTTCATTGCATTTAAACACAATCCTTAATTTTTTAGGAAACACTTTTTCACTTTTATTAAGAAAGTTTTGAGAATATCATAGTAATGTTTTCACTTTTTTTTTTTTTAATTTATTAGCTTAAGATTTCTTCTAATTGAGTTTTGAGAATAGAAAGATGTGGTTAATAATGCTAATAGTTGGATGAAGAAGTATCCAGGAATTAAAATAAGATCAAGTGAAAATCAACACAATCCTAATAAATGAAGACTTTACCTTATTGAAGGCTAGGAACCATTCAAAGAATCAGTTTTTTTTTGGAATTTATCATTTGTAATCAATTTATATTAATATGTTCTTGTGGTAACTCGAAATTGATCCATTCTCTATAACTTGCGTAATCCTTAACCACTAAATGAGGCCTCATTAACTACTTTAAATTGAGTTTATTTACTCATAGTTGAATGAATTTGTGTTTCCCTCTTAATTTGGGCTTAAATATTGTGAAACCCCGGAAAATCCAAAATTTTGAGGAAGGATAAAACGGTAATTTCGATAGAAAATCCGGAAATTTTCTAGATTTCGGATGACGAAACGGACTTCACCGTTGGAATTGTCTCGCGAAATCTAGCTACTACGTCGAATTTCGTCGAATTATGAGAGTTGGAATTTCACGTTTTTCGGGGCACCGAGAGGGGTGCGGGACACTTGGCACGTTTTGGGTAGCACAAGAGGCGCCGCGTGTCAAGTGTTGGATGAGTTAAACAAATGAACCCAAGTGGGCCCATAGGAGACATGTGGCACCATGGGATTGGATGGAAATCCAAAGTAGATGGATAAAGGTGTAAGGAAAATCCTAAGAGTCAATGATAGGCTGACATGTGTCAAGAAGAGGATAAGTCCTCTTGACCCTATCTTGACCAAGCTGGTTGGGGGGGAGTGAAGGAGAGAGGGGAACAAACCAAGAAAAGAGAGAGAAAGAGAGAGGATTTTTAGAGAGAGAGACTCCAACTTCTCTCTAAATTTTTCGGTGATCGGACTGTCAAACACCGGTGAGGTAAGAAGCAATGTTGGTCCCCACTCCGCAAGGAGCTACACCGGGAAACGCCGTGACTTCACAACCCCTGGAGCAAAAACATCCAACATACTGGTTTTCGCCAATAGCCATTTAAAATGGTTTAAGGGCGGAGGTCATGCGTATTGTTGGTCATCCCAAAACTCGACTAAATGTTTGGGTCTTGACCCATTTTAGACAAATTCCGACCGATTCTGATCGAAATGGTTCTGTGGTGCTTAATTGTGTGTTGTTGCTTGATATTTGAATAAGCCATGCAATTGTGTGTGGGGAGAAGAACTATCCGGTGGAATTCGATAATGTTGCATGTAGTTTATAACATTCATGTATAACAATGCATTGCACCATGCATTTGTATGCACAAGAACATTGCATGACATTGGGTGTGAGTTCATGGTTTGGGTTGATTATAGATTTAGTGTTGACCATGGTAAATCGGCATCGTGTTTAGTGTTTGATAAATTGTCGAGGGGACATGGTAAGATCGACATTGGTTGGTGTCGATGGTGGCTCGGCAAAGCGGGACACGTCTGCCGAAACGTATGATTTTAGCACCTGAAATGCCCAATGTAGCATAAAAGTTTTACTGGAATTGTCCAATGTCTCGGGAGGGTATCTAAGTAGTTGAGGATGTCTGGAAGTGCTCGGAGGACATCCAGTGTCTGAGGGTGTCCAAGGTTCGAGGGTGTTCGGGCGGTCGAGGGGATGTCCAAAGGCTCTGAGGACGCCCAAAGGTTTGGAGGGTGTCCGTTCTGAGAGTGTCCAAGGTTCAAAGGATGTCCTGTTGTTCGAGATATCCGATTCGGAGGTTTCTCGTGACTGACTGTGTCCTAGGTTTGGAGGATGTCTGTAAGGAATTTAAATAAAACAATATTTTGCTTTGAAAATAAATTCCTCATACATGACAAGTTACGTGTGTGGTGAGCCTGGCGAGGACTCTGGTACTGGATGTGCAAGGTTTTGCATTCAAGTAGGATCATACATTTGCTTGAATGTGTTTGGTTGCCATTACATGTGCATTTAGGTGGGGAGTAACCCATGTAGGGGAATTCAACTACTGGGCATTTCTCACCTTGTCGAGGGAAAATTATTTCAGGTACTGTAGGCACACCAGGGGATGGGACGCATCCGAGGTCTTAGAGACGAAGAGATGGCTCTATGTGGCTTTATTATGTATTTTCATAAAAATCTGGGTAAAAGACCCAGTTTTGGATAATTTGTAAATAAAACAAATTGTAAATAAATTCCTTTTGGTATAAAATATACATTTTGACGAGTATGGATAATTGACCCAATTGGGTCATTTTACTCATGTATTGGTTTCATGATATGAGACACATAGGTTTCCACAGGTTAACGGTGGTCAACGGGACCCCTGGGATCGAGGTGTCACAAATATTACAAATATATATTTAGAAGGTCCTTTAATGTGATGCCCCAAAACCCGGGGGTCCGTTGACCAATATTCAACCTGCGGAGAACTCGTGAATATCGGGTGGCCCGATACTGCACTGTTATATCCCATTCATTGGGATCCATAATTTAACAAAAAATCGGACATAGTCTCTTTTGTACGGGGAGCTCTATTTAGTTCCCAACCAATACATAATACAACATGACTCATTAGGGGTCTAATATAACACAATGACCGCGCCGAGTTCATTTATGAGTAAAAGTGGCCCTATCGGGCTCATTTGTCCATACTAAAAAAATATACAAGGCTATATCATAATAGTCCTTAGGAGTTTAAATACAACACTCTTATACCAATATATATATATATGATTTGTTCCAATATATTTTACAAAATAACAATCAAAGCCATAATTTGGCTTTTTTCATAATTGCACTGAATGAGCTGCTGTCCATCTGTACACCCCGTGACCTCGAATTTTTTTTCCCCATAAGTGAGTCACGCCTCAAAAGAGAGAATATTTATGGAGGCTACTCCCCTACCTAAGCGCATTACGTAATGGCCAGTTCCACATTCACATTCACATTCCAAGTAAAAACATGCAGTTTCTACTATGGAATCCTACATGTCATGCCATGAAATGAGATGAGACTCAATCATATACCATGCCCCGAGTCCTTACCGACTCCCATCACACCCGAGTCCTTACCGACTCCTATCACACAATGTCAAAGCTCATGCGTGATAAAATCCATCATTTTTGGATTACATCAAATGATCATTTTACAAAACAAATTCATTTTTTTTCAAATCAAAAGAATTTTGGATGTTACACCTCAATGATCATTTGTATACTAAACTCATGTGTCTTTTTGTGGGTAGCAAATTTTTAGAGTCCCACCTCAGCTTCCGCACACTTCCAACACGTTTACAGCCTTTCACCATTGGAATTATGTTTAACCACAATTAACGGGTCTTTCACTCGAGGGGGTGTCTATCCCTACTTGCTATTACCCGACATAAGTTTTTCTTTACCACATTATTCAACCGTGGGACTTTGTTGGACTTCGTCCCACTTCACCAAGCCCATCCAATCAAACACCAAATGTAGTGTTGATTTTTTTCAACCATACACATACACCCATTTAATGCGATATCCCCGTGCATATGCAATGCAATGATCCATTACATGTTATACATGCCACATGTATAATGAATGCTACATGGACAACTCAAACCACACAATTCATCATGTGTCATGGACAATTATCTTAATTGCAAAAAATTTCCATACAATCACACATTCCATGTCAATATATTTATATACACATATAACAACATCTTATCACACAACTACCACCAAACATGTTATTCAAAACCAAGCAACCACTTCCTTGATCCTCGAGGCCAAGTGTGATACTATGCCTACAAAACAGTCCACAAAACGGCTCGAGACAAGCCATAAACATGCTACCAAACCAGCCATCCACATGCCCTAATCATGCCCTAAACAAGATGTGAAAGAAATCCCAAATTCAATCCCATAGTAGCATTGAATTCAGTCCTAATCAATCCTAAAATCTGGACACAAGCAAATAACAACCTAAGCTGTGGCAATTTCGGGAATGAAATGGACCATAACTTGAGTTGTAGTGGTTCAATTTGGGTGCTTCAAAAGCCTAACATCAAGTTCACTGATGCAGCTACAACTTCCATGAAGAACACGAGTCCAAATTCCCTCTGTTTCCCAATTGAAAACCAGTCCCAAATTCTGGACAGCACGTAGGGTCAAAACAAGGCTACTGCAGTCCTGGGAATGAAATGGACCATAATTTGAGTTGTAGTGTCCAATTGGGTGATTCAAAAGCCTAACATCAAGTTCACTGATGTAGATAGAATTTCTATGAAGAACCCGAGTCCAAATTCCCTCCGTTTCCAAATCGAAAACCAGTCCCAAATTCTGGATAGTGTGTGGGTCAAAACAGGGTCGTGGCAGTCTCGGGAATGGAATGGACCATAACTTGAGTTGTAGTGGTCCAATTTCGATGATTTAAAAGCCTAACATCAAGTTCACAAATGCAGCTACAATTTCTATGAAGAACCCGAGTTCAAATTCCCTCTGTTTCCCAATCGAAAACTAGTCCCAAAATTCGGCCAGTGTGTAGGATCAAAACAGGGCAGCATTCCCATGGTCCTAAAATTCGGCCAAACAACCCCTTAGGGCAAAAAACACGGCCAAAAAACCCCTTAGGGCAGAAAACACAACCAAACAGCCCTTAGGGTGGAAAATAAACCAAAGTAGGAAGAATCCCTACCTCTTGGAGTATAGTAGAATCGAAGGAGGTCTCAAGAACATCTCCTAATCCTAAAAATTTTGATTTCTCGAAATCTCCTTCTTTGGATCTTCGGTGAAATCCTTCGTTTTTCGTACTCATGCACAGCCCTCGTTGAGACGATGAACTTTGGTTCTTAGCTCGACGAATTCCGACTTACAGAACTCCGTGGATCGTGGAAAGAAGGTTGGATTTCTTTTTCTTTTTTTTTTCTCCCCCTCTCTCTCTCACGATCAAACTAGCAGAAAATGAGAGATGTTTTGCCAAAAATGTGATTTGTAGCCCTATTTGTCACTTAAGATACTTGACTCATGTCGCGTCAAGTGTCCATGACTTATTCGAGTCCATTTCTACCCCGAAATAATTTATTTCGTCCCGGTTCAAGTTCAATTTATTTTAAAATGAACTTTACTTTATATATTTTTCACTTTCAAGATTTTTCTCAAAAATCATGTTTTCGGGGTCCACTGCACTTTACCCCAAAATCGTGAAAACCGACCTTCCTCGTAATTCAACAAAATTAATCCTGTGAACTGTGTTTCTCATGGCATAAATCCAATAATGGTAGGTCCGTCATTATCCGAGATTTAGAAAATTTCGTGTTTACAACCCAGATCAGAATGCACAATTAACGCTTTGCCATTTTTTCAAAAAATTCAAATCTACACGTTTTTACATTTAATCTTAATTCAGTTATCTAATCAACAATTGGTCGTATATATTGTATGACTTTGTTTTTGAACTCTATCCATAGAGTTTAAGATATTATCCATACTTATTAACTTATAATCCTTCATATCTCTAATTGGGATTTTGAAACCACACCTAATAAAGACTATTACAATGAAAGCCAATTGACCTACTCTAAAGTATTTTGCATGTAAATATTTTAAAAGAACAATATTTGACCTTTATGTAGCCCTTTCATAAGCTAAGGTGACTTTTTTTTTTTTACTTAATGTTAAATATAACTTTTGTTTTGAATAGTAATTAATAGCATTTAATATTTAACTTTGTTTTTCTAAGAAATTCAATATTTTAATTTTAAAAAAAATTTAAAAATATATATGCTTTTATTTAATTAGTATGAAATAAATCATGAGAGTTTCAATTGGATCATGAAGTATATGATTTTCTCATATTTGAATATCTAGTTTTTTCTTAATAGAAAAAAACATTAAAAAAAAGTCTTAGAAAAAAAAGCCAAAAAGCCAAATATTTTGTCCTTTTCATTTGAGTAAAAAATTTTAAAAAATAAATAATAAGTCATGAAAAAGTTAAAAAAACAAACAGGTGGAATGCTGAGAGGAAATCGCTTTCAATGAAAATCCAAATAAATAAATAAATAAATGCCACCTAATAGTCTATTACACACCTGCTTACAAACTGAAACAAAAATGGAGAAGAAGTAAGGAAGAAAAATTATAAGGAAATAAAACCAAACTTTAGAACAACGAATAGACCGAGTCTTGTGCAATCACAATTTCCTTAAAGAAATTTCGCCTTCTCCTACTAATGCTTGAGAATTCTATAGTGTCTGTTTTCCAAGATACAAACTGCATTTGAGTAGTAGCACCTGTTGCGCCATCCCACAAATCGGCTAATAACGTATGCATTTCCATCATAGAGAGACTCACAAATTTGACGTAGGATTTTCTCTCTTCTTCTTTTTTGCCAAAGAGTCGAACTCTCTTTATATTACTTCGTGCAGGAGAGTGAACTAAGAATCGAAAAGCTTCGACGCATTTAAAAGCCACCTAAGTGGATTGACATGAATTCTCATAAAAAGGTTTTAAAATACTTTAAAACTTTAACCAACCGTTTCAAGGAGTAAATTTCATTCAAGATGAAAAGGGAATCTAAAAAATGCCCACATGAATGAAATTGACACTCAAACACAAGATCAACGATCCCTCACTATAGAGTACAACGGTTGAAACCTGCATAGGATAGGTAGGTGTTACCCTTTGAACATTCCCTTGTAGAAGTATGTTTACTCTACTGACTAAACATTAGACACGATGTCCTTGAACTGTTATGTCCTTTGTGTAGATGATGACATAACTTACACAGGAATCTTCCTAACATCTTCTGAAGCTTCACTTTACGCTCATTTCTCGCCATGAACATACGCCCGGTTCTACAAGAGCTTAATAGAAACAGCTCTATTCACCTCCTCAGCGGCCCCACTTCACTCTTACATAAGTGATCTCCTAATTGAGAGGAACTCATAATGGTCTTCCATCGCATGGAGATCATTAAAAGCATAACTTAACATTTTCCTTATGAGCATCACTGTTTCATCATAGGAATGGACAAGGGAATAATTCCACAGTGATTGATCCAAGTATTTACAATTTAGTTATCCCTTTAAACCTAGATCTTGGGATCTCCAGTTAGTTATGTTGGGTATCCATTATATCGACTTATTCTTTTATGGGATTTAGTATCATTCCCTTCGATGAATTTTCAACCAACTCTATGTTTAACCCTGTGGTTAGCGGATCCTTAATGTTATCTTTAGATTTTACATAATCTACAGAGATAACTCCAGTTGAGAGTAGTTGTCTAATGGTATTGTGTCTACGACGAATATGTCTAGATTTACCATTGCACATAATACTTTGTGCTCTACCTATAGTATATTAACTATTACAATGTATACATATTGGAGGTAATATGCCATTATCTGGTATCCTCTGCTAGGCGGTAACCATTCAAATTTCTCTCCCATATTTTTCTAGTGCAATAAACTCAGATTCCATCGTGGATATGGCTATAACCGTTTATTTTGAGGATTTCCATGATACTGCTGCACCTCCTAATGTAAAGACATAACCACTATGGGATTTTGAGTATTTAACATTAGATATTCACTAAGATCACGATCCCCAAGCATAGTAGGATATCTCAGACAATAGAAGCCCATAGTCACGAGTAACCGTAGTATTTTAATACCTCATAATTCCTGCCATCGCTGCTCTTATCACTCCATGTATCCGCCTCGCTTGTTAACTACATGTCCGGGTCTTGTATAACCTATTAAGACATTAGACCGCCTATTACCCTAGAGCATTCTACTCGAGAAACACTCTCCGCTTTATTCTCGAGAAATCTTAAAGCTACATTCCATGGGTGTTCAAGTATACCTGTAATTCATTATCTTTGTCAAACTTTTCAAGATTATTGTCAACATAGTGTGACTAACTTACAATGAGTCCATTTGATGTTCTTTTGATTTTTTTTTTCCTAATATAACATCAGCAAGTCCTAAGTCTTTCATGTCAAACCTTGAATTCAACATGTTCTTAGTAGATGTAATCATCTTATCATCACTACTGACAATAAGCATGTCATCTGGCATTACAGTTATTGCCAATGACATATCCATGTTCCACATCTTTGACATAGACACACTTGTCACATTCATTGATTTTGAAACCATGTGACATCATAACGTTGTCAATTTTCTCATGTCATTGTTTCAGTGCTTGTTTTAATCCATACAAATATTTCACTAATTTACAGACTTTCTTTTCTTGTCTTAGAGTAGGTTCACCTGTGCTGTTCCGTCGCAGATTTCTTCATCTAATTCCTCCATTTGCAGTTGCAGTATTACATCCATCTGTACTTCAAGATTTCTTAATACAGCAATTGCAAGCATCATCCTTATGGAGTTTATTCTCGTCAAAGGAGAATATGTCTCAAAATAATCTAGGCACTTAGTTTGCATGTAGCCTTTGATCACAAGTCTTGCCTTGTATTTGTCTATTGATCGATCTACTTTCCTTTTCCTCTCAAAAACCCACTTGGAACTTAGAGGTTTACAACCTAGTGGAAGATCCACTAGTTCCTAGGTATGGTTTTGTAGTATGGAATCAATCTCACTCTGAATTGCTTCTTTCTACATGAGAATCTTTGAAGAGTTCATTGCCTCTTTGAAGGTTTGAGGTTCCCCTTCAAGTACATACGTCAGAAAATCTAGACCAAAGGATTTTTCTATCCTTGCTCTTTTAATACATGTAGGTTTTACCTCACAATCATTATTTTCATCCTGACTATTTCCATGAATAGTCTCCAACACTCGTTTTGATGAACTAGGCTTTTCTTTGGATTTACATGGAAATACATCTTCAAATAATGATGCATTCCTTGATTCCATTATTGTGTTCTTGTGAATATTTGGGATATTCGACTCATTGACAAGAAATTGATAAGCAGTACTTTTATGTGCATAACCGATGAAAATGCAATCAATAGTTTTAGGTCCTATTTTCACTTTTTTAGGTGGAGGAATTGCCACTTTGGCTAGACATCCCCACACTCGCAAGTATTTATAAGATGCATGTCGTCCTCTTCATAACTTATATGGAGTCTTCTCGGATTTCTTTTTAGGTACCTTATTCAAAAGGTAATTAACAGACAAAATGGTTTCTCCCCACATGTTTTGTGGTAGACCAGAACTTATCAACATTGCATTCATCATTTCCTATAGAATGCGATTTTTTCGCTCAACCACTCAATTGGATTTTGGTGAATAAGGTGTTGTTGTTTCATGTATAATCCCATGTTGAGCACAAAAGTCAACAAATGGCGATTCAAACTCACCACCATGATCACTTTTTATCATTTTAATTTTTTTTGTTGAGTTGATTCTCAACTTTGTTTTTATAGAGAACAATTTCTATCGCCATCCTTGCCCTTTTAAGTACACATAACATTATTCAAAAGATCACAACAAAGGTAATAAAACATTTATTACCATCTTGTAATGAACTTCAAATCACATATATTACTACTGACAGCCAAGCAGGCCATGTTCTTTTCAATACTTTGAAAAGATGTGACTCGTCGGCTTTTGCCTCAACACAAGTTTCACACTTATGCTTTTCATCAATTTGGAAAGTTTCAGATATGATTTAAGTTAATTAATCTTACGCAATGTAATATAATTAACATGTCCTAATCTCCCATGCCATGACAATGACTCAAGCATGTAAGTAGAAGTACTCGCTTTATTCATGTTTGACTTCATTATAGTCATTACATTCAACTTCCACATACCATCGCTCACATACCCTTTCCTAATGTACATGCCACTTTTGGATAGTACAAACTTGTTTTACTCAAACACCAACCTGAATCCATGGTTGTTCAATAATGAACCAGATACCAAGTTCTTTTGGATTTCAAGCACATATAGGACATTGGTTAGAGTTAGCTCATTCCTAGATGTCATCTTCAAGACCACTTTTCCTTAGCCCTTGATTTCTGAAGTGGTAGAGTTCCCCATGAACACCTTTTCCCTAGTCTTAGTTGGTTCAAAGATGGAGAACATTTGCTCGTCCGAGCATACTTGGCATGTGGCACCCCTTTTTGGTTCGACCCGATTGGCGGGTCCAAACCGAATCCGGGATGCTCTAATACCACTAAGTGTAACACCCAATTTTTTTTTATATATATTTTTTTCAAAAGTGTTACGACCCGAATTCCCTACCGACCAATGATCTGATCCAAACCTAGAAATACGCTTACTCCAACCGCTTTTTATTTATCTTATCAAAACATTTTATTTATGTCATTTCATTTTAGAGTTTTCACTGTGGAAGTTTCATTTTAGCACAGCACAAGGCCTTTTTAAATATTACGGAAATGGTTGCAAACGATAAAGCCCATAAACATTTACATTAAAGGCATTCTATGCCCCTTCAAAAAGGAGTACAAAATAATGTTTATGAGTTTAACTCGTTTGATTACAAAATATCAATGTTCAAGAATGCTATGTATGCTCATGTCGGGGTATATACTTATACGCCGCACGCTTTCTCTATAACTCTGCGCTTCTTGTTCTTGGCCTTCTTTCCTGTTCACTCGATACCTGTGAATAGTTAAAAACTACACGCTAAGCATTTTCATACTTAGTGGTTCTATACAGTTCTCTATCTAACACAACATGCCTTTATCCAATCATGCTTGTTACTCTATTTCTATGGTTAATGCATAAACAATACATATGATTATACATTTGTACATACTTTCATTAACAAACATGCATTTTCAATGCAACAATTCCTTCACAATTCAATTCATGAGATTTAAGCATATACTCATAAGGATGTATTTGGTTTACAATCTCATTTTCACTCATCAAAGTTTGTTATGTCACCTGACTATTCACTTATTTTCACGACTTTATCTCGCTTGGTGAATCCCGCCTGTGTATCATTCGGTAATGTGCTACACATTTAGCAATTTCGCTCACCATCATGATTGATGTCGATCGCGCATCCCGCCATGAGGGTCATTTAACAAATGTCATACATCATCATGACTGATGCTGATTGGTGCATCTTGCCACGTGGAACATTTAGCAATATAATTCTTCCATCACGGGCGATGTCGAGGTGCATTCCCGCCAAGTGGGTCACACAATTCACTTCGATTCTATGTCACAATATGACAATATCATTTTGCAATTCAAATAAATGCACACAAGCAAATATTTGCTATCTATCCCAATTTCTTATTTCCCCTAAACATTATGCAATTTCTCAAATACCTTCAATCGATGTATGTATATTCCATACAATCATTTCACATTTGCATGTGCAAACTATCAATGGGCCTTAAGTAAGGATGAGGTTCGAACAAACCAACATATAGATCCTCGTTCTTTCGATACCGGGCCCTAGGTTAGGTTGTCGTCTTCACCCGTACCTAGTCAAATACAAATTCTCCACTCTTAATGGTTAAACAAATAATCATACCAAACGAATATCGCCGAGGCGAAGCGAATGTTTCAGACAAGATTGGAGTAATGGAGAACTGATGGGAATACTAATGTCCATGCAGCAAGAGATGAAGGCAAGAGATGATCAATTAAGGACACAATTGCAGCTAAGGGAGGAGTATTTTGATGCAAAGCTTAAAAGAAGAGACCAGAATTTAGAGGATGCATTAAGAAAAAAGGATAAAGAGTGGAGATTAGAAATAGAAAAAAAGGACCAAGAGTGAAGAGCAATCTTGAGAGATAGGGATAATACCTTGAAAGCAAGCATGGATGCAAGAGATAACAACTGCAAGAACAGTCTAGAACACTGCAAACAAAGTTTTCACATGATGAGCTATGATGTTAAAAAATACAGACATTCCGAATCTCAAATGCGAGTGTAGCGAGAACTTACGTAGCAATGCCAAGATCCTGGGGATCGGGCTATGAAGACGTTTCCAACAAGAAGAAGATACCCCTGCCACAAATCTGAATCTCGGGATCGTAAACCTACACTATACTCCCTCGTGGTGATGTAACCATCTATACCCTATACTAACTCGTATTCAATTGAGTACCCCGCACCCTATAAAGAAACATAAAAAGATAAACCAACCAGTACATCATGTAAAAAGGAACTCACCCCAGTGGAAGAAGTGGAAGAATACCTCAGGATGGAAGCAGCTAGGGAAAGAGCTGCAAAGAATAAAAAATGAACAATACTTTACCCCTTTCGCACTTCCTCATCCTCTTTGTATTCAAGGCCCATTCCTCTGAATAAAATAAATTTTTTTGGCAAAAATCTTGTGTTCAATTGTGTTTGTGTTTGATTGGTGTGTTTTTGATTAGTTTCTTTTGCTTCATGTTGTCATCCGCCAGTTGAATAAATAAAGAAGAAATCAACTGCCTGGATAATATTGTCTATTTGCTGCAGTATGTTTGGGTGAAATGACTTGAGAACAATTGTGGTTGTGTTGTATTGTTGTGAGCTGAATGCATGATCAATAAACTCTTTTACTTGATTACAACAACATAACAACAAACCTTAGAACCAAACAAACCTTTGTAATTGAAATTGTGGTAGGCCTCAATGAATTGGAACAGGAAGTTGATGTGTAAGCTAGAATGAAGTTTAGCATTCAGACTTAAGAAAATGTATTAAATAGACAACACAAACAAGACTTTTGAAACTGTTGTATAAACAATAAAGTCAGTGAGAGTCCTAAAACACAATGCCCATGGTCAAAATGTTCCTTAACAAATCGTGAAGGATTAGGGACATCTTCTGGGTTCAGTCATAGTCAAACAGTCCAAGGTCCTAGAACTATAATTTATTACCAAGGCTTAAACTTAAGCAATACCACTAACGTGAAGTGATATAGGGCCATCCTTGGAAGTTTCGAGCTTTTCAAGTTAACCTTCAAAATATGCTGATTCAGCCACAAAGTAGGTGATCCCTAATCAACAATATTTATAACCTTAAATTCCTCCCATCGCCAGAGCAAAGCATCAGTACGCAGCCTTCAGATCGAACTCGGGAATGTGGGTTTTTCTTCGCACAAATGACTAACAAAGGAGGTTCAATTTGGTGAATTAAATTTGATTTTAAGGTTTGACGAAAACAAAGGAGGGTTGGTTGTTTGCAGCTGAAAATAAAATAAGAAAAATGTAAAATAGAACCTCAAGTGTTAAAGCCATCAGTTGGATTTCTAGTAAGGAATCAGGGCTCTAAGGTCCTTCTCAAGGTCGGGAGGATGACATATAGTCATTCCCGAACCGGATCTTCATTTAGCTTTAAAACCTAACCCTTAATAGTTATCCTTTGAAAAAATGGCATCCATCGCCATCGTATGTTTTGGTCATTAAAACGCAAATCAATTGACCACCTCACAAATGGATCATAAACATAACTAACAAACATTAATGGATCTAACATTAAGCATCCAATGAGCCCAAAAGATTACTAAGTAATAACCATTCAAGGAGACTAAAAAGGGATGAAACCCACGCAAAGGAGAACACAGACTAAGTAGCAAGTGACTACTCGCGTGAAAATTGGGGACCTCCGCAGCTCCATATCTGCACCCAAGCAGCCTCTTCGCTTCATGATAAGGGTTTTAGTCGCTCATCCTCCAAGTTGTCATCCTTGGAGGGTGTTTGACAACCAAGAAAGGGAGAGAAAATGGAGCGGGAAAGGGGAAAGCTGAAAGCTTCCCCGTCAATTTTATTGATTGAAGTTGATTGATTTTACATCAACTCGACCGAAGCTTTATACGCCAGAGCTGCTTAAATTGATAAAAAGAAACCAAACCAAAAGCTATTACAAGGGATAATATTAGAAGAAGCAAAAATTTGTAACAAAAATCGAGGCGCCAAAAGCAAAGAACAATGGTCGCCGGATGAACAAAGTGTCAGGATTTAATGCTGTTTAGAAAAGCATTCCCGTAATGCTCCATTTTCTTCTCGTTTTCGCTATTCTTTCCTCCGGTCTTGATATGCAAATGTCGGGTTTGACCTCGAATTCTTCGTGGTTTATCGACTAACGATTTTGGCATAATTAGCCTATAAAAACCGCAAATTTGCCACAAAAATGCGATAAGTAGAATAAATAGTGGACCTTAATGTGAAAACGTTAATTACGCCTGTATTTTAATACATAAAGTGCTTAAAACCTGAAATAAACAGGGTTCAAAATAGTACTTTTTGAGTACTAATCACACCCCCAACCTACACATTGCTAGTCCTTTAGTAATGAAAGAAAGAAAGAAAGAGAGAGAGAGCATACAAAACGATAACAAAATGATGTTCATAAAAATTATTATATTTTAAAAAGGTTGTGAATGAGTAATGCCTAACCTTAAGTAAGAATCATCAAGACCTAGCCCAATAACCATATCGAGAGAATGAATGTCATACAAAATTGAGTATCAAAAGAGCCTCTTTCTTGGCGAATCAACCAAAGACTTCCACCAAAACCTAAGTGTTTGTTCGACGCTTCAACAATAAACCGCTTGAACCGCACTCTCCCCCAAACTGTTACGCCGCCACCTGTGACATCACCAACTAACTTGGGCCAGATCAGACCTACTTTTATTCCACAACTCTTTGTGTTGTAGGGGTGCAATGTTGAGGAATCAACCTCACCAAAGTCCATGTAACGGGGATCTACCGATGACTCCCAACCAATTAAGGCTTAGGGCACCAAGTCATAAGGATCTTTCGACCACTAACTCTTTAGGTTTCACCCCTGACTCTGAATGATTTCGAAACTCCATCACCTACAACTTTCTAAACTCCACCCATCCACCCGTAACGAAAGACTAAGTCTGGCTCCCAACCAATCGCTTAGGCATCAACAGTTTTTAGTTAAGCCACATATAAATTCCCCGACTCGTCGTTTCAAGGGCAAAGCTGCAATTTTTATTCTTTTTCTTTTCTTTTTATTTTTGCTTTTTCTTTTTCTTTTCCTTTATTTTGGAAGACTCATTGGCCTTCTATTCATGGGGGTCCTTAGCCTATTAAAGGTGGTCAACGAAACTAGAGTAGGTTATTGCAAGGCTTAGGAGGTAGGAAGTTTTTCAGCCTATTGAAGAAACCTGATGTGCACAGTGTGTGGTTAGCTAAAGGTGGAAGAAAAATGGTCGAAAGCAACAAGATTTCAACTGATCATCCACTCAACCAGGCATGGAACCAATCTAACATCAATAGAATTGGATAGTGTTTCACTTTTCAAACTCGCAAGCTAGGCAAAACACAAAAAAATGGTGCAATTTTGAAAAGTGAGTTGTATGTTATAACAGCCTTCACAAAAGGTGAAAACCAAAGAAGCCACCGAACATCACAAAATGGGCTTGCTCAAAATAAGAACACAATCATAAATAAATGCCACTTCTTCGCTAACTCTCCTCCAACCAAATGTCTCACTGCCCGTAATGGGGTTCTATTGAGTTAGAGAAGGAAGGCTACCTCCTTGATGAGATGTGCTTGTTTTTGATAGGAGACTTCATGCTTTCCATCGACACCTTATTCACCCGTTTGCTTCAAATAAACAAGTTAGGAGGTGCTAAAAGAGGAAAAAGTGACCAGTTACATTTTGAAATTGCTGCACATTCATAATAATTTCAAAGTGGTTCTTTTTCTGATATATTTGATTTTACACTCTAAGCTTTCCAACTTACTCAAAAACACCAAAACTGAGTTCGAATGAAAAAAGCTATGACGAAAACAAAATTTGGCTGTGAAATTGGAGCAGTTGCGAAAATTCGTAAGTTACGAAATTTTCGTAGGTTGTGAAATTTCGCACACTGTGAAAATTTTTTTTTTTTGAAAAATAAATAAAAAAACATTTTTTTTAATTTTTTTTATATTTTTGTGTGAGAGACAACTTTTTTTTTTGAATAAAAATAAAATAAAAATAAAATAAAAACACACTTTTTTTTTTTAATTAACTATTTGTCATTTTTTTTTTTTTTTTTTTTTCGTCTTATACGGGGCCGTCCGTACACCGCTTGCGAAATTGCAGGTTGTGAAATTTTCTGGGTGAGCTCTAGCTGCGAACATTTGACCAAAACTGCAAAAATAAACACAAAAAGTTAAGAAAAAATGCAGAAAATTGAAAATTAAGCTAAAAACAAATATTAACTAAAAATTAGAGGAAATCTAAAAAGAAAAAAATAAAGAAATTAAAATAAAATAAAATAAAATAAGATAACACAAGAAAATCAACAAAAGTAGGAGACTGGTGTTCCTCTAAACCCACCTCAAGCCTTCGAGCTTCGGAACCGGGTGGAGCTTAGGAAATGCCGAGGTTCAGTGATCCAACCGAACTAACACTGAACCAACCGCCGTGCCATGCAAAGGTGAGTGGTCACAATGTGTTTGATGTAGCCGGCAAAAGTCCTGCGGGTAACTAATTCCTCGCCTCGATAGCTTCGAACTCGGTGGAGCGAAAATGCCGAGGTTCAGCAAGCTCCAGTCTCGAACTAGCACCTAACCAATCATTGTACATGCTGGGTGAGTGGCCACAACGTGGTTTGATGTAGTGGCAAAAGTTTCGCATTGGTTACTAATTTCGAGGCTTTTCAAGGCGCAAGGTGTTACGGGCCTTAGCTAGCAATGTGGAGTTTCGGGGTCAGATCAGGATGAAGGCAGATATACAATGGCAAGTGGCTATTTTCGTCGGGTAGTGGCATTAGATTCAAATTTGCTGGGGTTTTGTCAGGGATGTTTTTGGTGGCTCTCCTCCTTTCTTTCCCTCTACCTCCCCTCGCTTCCTCTACTAGCAAAAGAGCTTCGATCGGTTCCACTTTCACCTCCTCTCAGGTCGCAAATGGCTTGTTCACCCAAAATTGTTTTACCAAGCACTCTTCCTCCAAATTCTCCTCCTCTTGATGCAGGAGATGGATCACGCAGATGTCAAATTCCCGATCACTCACTAGGAACACATCCAATTCCTTGTCCCGGGAGCTCTTACCATCTCACTTCGATCGCTCGACATTTACCGCCTCTCTAGTCCCTCTATGAAATATCCACCAGTTTGCTCAAATTTAGGATGGCTTGTTCAACAGAGGATGAGGTTGGTGGTTGCTGTGGCTGAGAAGTGGGCATAATACTGAGAAGCAGAGGCATGTTGAGGGAACACTATAGACTCGCACTCATCCATCGGGCCCTATAGTCCCTCATGCACCTACTGGCTCGATTCTCCCCAAGGGTCACGATTCCGCCATGGAAGGTTTTTGTAATCCTCATTGACATGTAGCGTAATATAGTGAGTATTCGCTTCGAATTCTAATCGCATCGAAAATGTACTCCCGCACTACTAATGTAGAGAAAACACAAACAAGGAAAAGAAGACAAATAATTCTACCCAAAAGGGGTAATGAACTAAAAACAGAGAAGCAAAATTGACAACCGCCAGAAACCCAGAAACGTAAAAATAAAAAGAAAATCACTAGATCTGCGGATGAGGATCACAAGTGTTCAATCAAGCCAACACCGTGACTTAGGTACCCCATCCCTAGCACCCGGCGCCATTTGATCTCAGGCTACAAGAGGTGGTGATCCTAATCAACAATATTTATAACTCAAATTCTCCTATCAACAGAGCAAAGCTACTATAGTATAGTGGCTCTAGGTCGAACTCGGGTGGATGTGTTTTCTTTTGCACAAATGACTACCGCTGAGGTTCAATTTGGTGAATTAAATTTGATTTTAAGTGTTTGATGAAAAACAATAGGTCAGTTTATCACAGCTGAAAATAAAATAAGAAAAAAATGTAAAATAGAACCCCTTGAAGTGTTAAGCCATCAGTTGGATTTCTGTATAGTCCGAGGGTTCCTAGGGTCCTTTCCTCGCGTTGGGGAGGATGACATATAGTCATTTCCCGAACCGGATCTTCATTTAGCTTTAAAACCTAACCCTTAATAATTATCCTTTGAAAAAACGGCATCCACTGGCCATCAATGCTCTCGGTCATTAAAACGCAAATCACCTTGACTCACCTCACAATGGATCATAAATGATAACTAACAACATCAATGTATCTAACATTAGCATCCAATGAGCCCAAAATATTACTTGGCAATAACCATTCAAGGAGACTAAAAGGATGAAAACCTAATGTTAAAGGAGAACACAGATCTGCTAGCGACTACTTGCATGAAAAAAACGTGGGACCTAAATAGCCTTGGGATCCTCGCACCCGCAGAAATTTTCTCGCTTCAAGGAGGAAGGGTTTTAGCCTCTCATCCTCCAAGTTGTCATCCTTGGAGGGTGTTTGGCAACCAAGAAAGGGAAAGAAAATGAGAGAAAATGGAGCGAAAGGAGCCGAAAGCTTCTCGTCAATTTTATCAAGCCGACATTTTACATCGCCGACTGAGCTTATATACGCCAGAGCTGCTTAAATTACAAAAGAAACCAAAACCAAAAAGCTATTGCAAGGGATAATATTGAAAAAAAAATTTGTAAATAAAAACTGAAGGCCAAAAGCGTGTGAACAATGGTCGCTGGATGAACAGCTGTCGTAGGATGCATACAGCCTCGCAGAAAAGCATTCCTGTAATGCTCCATTTTCTTCTGTTTTCTGCTATTCTTTCCTCTGGTCAATGATCTGCAATGTTGAGTTTGACTCGAATTCTTCATGCTTGGATCGACTCAACAATTTTGGCATAATTAGCTCGCAAAAACTGCAAAATTTGCCACAAAAAAATGACAAGAGAATAACAGTGGACCTTAATGCAAATCGTTAATTACGTTGATTAGCAACACAAAAGTGCTCAAACCCGAAATAAACAGGGTTCAAAATAGCACTTTTTGAGTACTAATCATATGCATAAGCATATACTCTAGTTCCAGATTTGAGCCAAATTGTCTAGTTTCTTCATTTAAACAGCAATTAGAAGCCTAAAACCCTTCCTTTATTCTAATCCTACAGTAAAGAACCATTATTTGTCCAAGTTTCAGGACAGGAAATTCAAAATATAGAAAATGACAAGTTTAGGGGAATGCTATGTTGATTTGAAAGGAAACAAGAATGAAGGATGAGAAAAAAAAAAGAAAAGAACAAATGAAGAAATGGAAAAGAATGTAGAGAAGAAGTCAAAATTATAAATTGTCAAATGGGATTGCTTCATCCTCGCGGGCCTCCTCTTGAACAATTAAGTTCTTAGGGGTGTTTCAACACCTAGTACCCTAATGGCAATTGGTATGGGAGCTGCTAACCCAAAGTTCTCTAAAAGTGGTAGAAAGCCTAAGAAGACAAGATATTACACTAATTCTAAAAATATTTGACAAGTAAAAGAAAAGAAAAAAGGGTACTTCTCTCAAAGATGAAAGGCTGAGAATATGCAGTATGATACATCAAGGACAAGTTTGGGGAAATATATTTTTCAGAAATTAGTAGAAAAGAAAAGGATGCAGGATAAAGGCAAAGATACACACTTGAAGAGTGGAATCTGGGTAAATTTTTAGCCCAAATTTCCACTTATCTACCCACTACCCAAGCCAAACCCACAAGCCTAAAAGACCTGACCACATTCTACAGAGATTTCTGCTCCACATTAGTAGAGACTAATATGAAAAACAAGCATATGAGACTTTGAAGAGCTAAAAGAAATTGCAATCACTGTGTAGAATCCTAGAAGATTAGATAATCCTGCTAAGGAGAAGGGGAAAGAAAACCATCACACACATAAATCAGGATATGGGACTTTGAAGAACAAGCATATGAAAACACATGGACTTTGAAAACAAGCATATAGACTTCAAGAGCTAAAAGAAATTGCGCCATCGGTAGAATCCTAGAAGATTAGATAATCCTGCTAAGGAGAAGGGGAAAGAAAACCATCACACACACAAAAATCAGGATTAATTGACTGAATTGTTTACATTTCAGCATTCATTAGTTTGTTTGTGACAATGACTGAAAAATTTTCTTAAGTCTGAACTAAAAACTAAATTTGAAATTAAGCTGCAACTGGCTAGCTAGTTTCAATTCAAGTTGTAGATTTTCAATACAAAAACAGAAAATGTCCTTAAAATAAAGCTAAATTGTTCGAGGACAAACAAATCTCTTTTCGTTGTCGGACAAGCAAAACTTTAAGTTTGGAGGAATTTGATGAGTCTTAAACTCATCTATTTTTAATCTATTTTTTTGGCTTGTTTTTAGTATTTTCAAAGCTGTTTTAATGCCAAATTATGGAATATTTACAAACTTTGTGTTTTGTAGGAGTTAATTCAAAAATGAGAGATTTCCAATAAGAAAGAAGAGAAAAAGAGCAATTGCAAAGAATCTATGCTCATGACTAGTAATTTGTGTGTCAAATACAAACTTCCAAGAAATTAATTAAAGAAATCAGTCGCAACAACATTTCCCGTGTCACAACACCATAATATGCTTGTTGACAATCGAGCTAGGTTGCGATAAAGAATGGAAAAAACATATGTAAGTCAGTTGGGAACAAGATAGTTTGTGTTGTGACATAATGCTGAACTGAAGGTAGAATATCTGTCGCGACAGAACCCTCGTCTGTTGCGACATTGACTTCTGCAACATGGAAAAGTTTGTTGAGACAGAAAAGATGCTGAAGAAGAAGTTTAGGGTGCGACAAAAAAACTAGGTCGCGACAAAGGGTGGTTAATGGATGAACTAACCTGGTTGCAATAAGGAGAGTCAATGTCATGACATACTTCGCTGTATAGTATACTGATGTCGCGATGTAGATCTTCGTGTCGACAGAGATCTTCAGTCGCGACATAGAAATCAGTCAATCACGTAAGTCTTGTCGCGATAGGAAATATGGGTCGCGATATAGAAATCAATCGAACATTAAGTCCCGGCTCGACAGAAATAAGGGCATGGCTACGTAAATCAATCAACACAGAAAGTCCTGTCGCGATAGAAATATGGGTCGCGACACGAAGACAAGATGAAGGCAGAAAAGTTATGTCGTGACCAGAAAAACTAGGTTGCGACAGGAAAATATGTTGCATGCAGAAAAGTGTTGTCGCGACATTACATATTGGGGTTACGAAATGCAAAACATCCCCAACACAAAAGTCCAGGTCGCAACATAAAAATGAAGTCAGAATAAGGAAATGCGTGGCGATTAACTCCGTCGCGACGTAATTTTTTCGTCACTAATCGAGATGACAATAATACAAGATAGTGTTGCAACAAGAACCAAAATAAAACTGCTGTCGCGACACCAATTTGAAGAAGCAACTTTCTGAAGATCATCGCCGCAACCAAGAAAACACCGCCGCGATTGAAACTAAGGAAGAACATTGTGAAACAAAGCTATGACATATGATCGCTTGTCGTAATGTAAACTGAACAAATTCAAAACTCGCTTATGACAACTTTCGTGTCGCGACTCAAGAAAAGCGTCAATATGGCCTAAAATTTGGGATTCATAAAAACATTGAAGCTGGGGCTCAAAATTTTAGTGGCTCTATAAATAGAAACGATCAGAGAAAGTAAGGTAGCTACGCAGATTTAACGAACTAGAGTACCTAGGAGCCGTGACCTTTGTATTATATTTTTATTTTCTTTTCTTTTTTATTTTCTTTATTTTGTAAATTAGAGTTAGCGTAGGATTTTTGATTAGTTTATCGGGATTCGAAATCGTAATATCCTCGAAATATACCCTGCCAGCTTGACTTGCTTAGTATATTAAAAGTTAAATATGAATTTCTAGAAATAAAATGAGGGGATTCCTAAAGTTTACAAGATACAAGGCAATCTTGTAATTTATTAAAAGGATATGAAAGTCATAAAAGAGTGAAAGATGAGGGGTTAAACTAGAATATGCATAAGTTGATTTTCAAAAGTGGAAGAATTTGGGGACCAAGATGCAATTATGGAAACTCAAGCAAAATGGATTTTTTTTTACTTGGCCAAACATGGCCTTAGCAAATTTGGATTTAAGACCCACTTGGTCTCATTTTGGAGACCAAAACCGTGGAGAGAAGAGCAAAAAAAGAAAGAGAGAAGAAGCAAGAGAAGCAGGGAAGAGAGTGAAGAAGAGAAGAGTGAGGAGCTCAAGCAAAAGGTATGGAACTACTAACCTTGAGTATGGAACTTGGATTTTGGTATGATCCTCGGTTTTGTTTGGTTAATAGTTATTTGTTGTACCCAAACCTAGGGTTTGTTAGATTTCATCCTAACCAAAGATGTGTATTGGAAATTAGGTTAGCAAAACTTAAATGGCAATAAGAAAATAGAATCCTTCCTCGAGAAGTGGATTCATGGTGAAATCAGAAGTAAATGAGTTGTGGCTTAGAACAAACCCCAACTAACCTTTTATGATTTGTTGTGTATGGACTATAAACTATATTGGAGTGGGTTTGAAAGTGATTCATGAAAGAATTTTAAAGAAAGATATCCATTGAAAGATGAGAGATTCGAGGATAATTTGGTGTTAAAAGATGAATTTGAAATGATTTTGAAGTGTATATTAAGTATAGATTTGGTTTGGGATGGAAAAGTGCATGAAAAATGGGAGAAAATACACATTCTGGGCACTTTTCGGAGACTTGTATCGGTACAATTTGAACTTGTACCGGTACAACCAGGTTCGTCGTTTGCCGACCCCAGACCTGGGCATGCTAGACATGTACTGAGGCCAACCTGTTCTCGCTTCCCGCCGACCGCCAGATTTTAGCCATAACTTTGCTCAATTTATCCATCGGAGTGATTCATGGCTACGAAAAATAGACTTCAAGGAGAACAAAATTAAACAATAGGCATCGCCAAATTCGATCCTAAGTAGCCTAAAAATTCAATTAAAGCGTAGCCATGTGCAAGCCAAATTTGCTCCAGCTTTGAACATAGAGAAGTCCTGGTTGAGCCTGACGTAACTCGAGTTCCTGTTCGAATTGGTGATTCCAGTTGGAATAGAACCCTTAGCACCTTAGCTTTAAATTATTGCAAAAGGATTCAAGTGTAAAAATATGCAGCGCTAAGACCCCGGAAAAATGAGTAATACTAACAGTCCCTGAAATGATAAAACCGACTAGTTGGCATGAAAATGCCATAACTTTAGTTTGGATGGATCCGATTGATTGATTCCACTTCCTAAGTAAAGTTAGATACATAGAGGAATAAGAATATATGAATGAGGTGTGATGCCACATACATCATACTTCACAAGAATATGAAGTGCCATATGTAATAGGCATGAAACAAGGAAATGTAGAAAATGAAATGTAAAGATGTGTTCATGAAACATGAAATGATTATGGAAAATGAAATGAAAATGAATTGAAATACGATTGTGAACATGCGAAAGTAATATGTCACAACACAATGGTTAAGTGATATATTATTATTATCACATATAACCAGAAAATGATAACAAATGATAGGAGTATACATGAATGAGTATACATGAAGGCATATGTGAATGAGTATTTATAAATGAGTATACGTGAATGAGTATATAAACGAGTATACGTAAATGAGTATATGAAATGTGTACATAGATTGAGTATATCTTTGAAAAGATAATGAAGTGATATTGGAATTGAATTGTGATTATGATCTACTATGAATGTTAATTGTGAAATATATATATATACATATATATATTGATTTGAATGATTGTTATTTGAAATGTTTGTCATACATAAATGATATGAAGAAAATGCGATTGTGATCGTTATGAATGTTAATTGTAAATATATATATATATATATATATATATATATATATATATATATATATATATATATATATATATATATATATATATATTGATTAATGATTGTTATTCGAAATGTCCGTCACACGATGTAATGCAGCATGTATTCGAACGATAATAAATTATCAGATAAAAGTAAATTGATTTGAAATGGTCATTGAATGACCGGCTACGACGGATTCAACAACCGAATTTGTCATGAAGGTAACCATATTTGTTCATCGCGTAAATCACATCACGAATGACAAATGCGCGTGATTCCCCAAGTGAATCGGCCGTGAATGCCTACTTCTATAGCCATGAGATGAGATAATATTGAATGAAATCACATTGCTACGAATGACAAAATGTATGTGATTCCTCAAGTGAATCCGCCGAATGCGTCGACTTCATAAATATGAAGCGTGAGACGATAATAATTGAATGCGAAATCACATTGCCACCGAATGACAAATGCGGCGTGATTCCCGCGAATCGCCGTGAATGCTCTAATTTCATAGCCATATGTGACGATAATAATTGAATGCGAAATCACATCGCTAATGAATGACAACAAAGGCGTGATTCCCCAAGTGAATCCGCCGCGAATGTCTAATTTCGTAGCCATATGTGAGACGATAATAATTGAATGCGAAATCACATTGCTACCGAATGACAAAATGCGGCGCGTGATTCCCGCGAACTGTCAGAATGCCGACTTCTATAGCCATGGCGTAGATCTGCACAAGTGAGTGGAAATCACATTGCTACTCGAATGACAAATGCGGCAGATTCCCAAGTGAATCAAGCCGAGAATGTCGACTTTATACTTATATGTGAATTCACAAACCGATGTTAAAATGACTTAAAATTGTATTGTTTAAGTATCTTTTACATTACACCTATTATAGTAAAAAAGGCGCTATTTTGTAAATGCATTTTGTTGAATGTAAATGTTAAGGGTCTTTTGAAATTATAAGTGTTTACGGGATCGCTCGAAAAGGAGTAAGTTTTTTGGCGTAATTAAATGTCTAAAATGGAATAACATAAAACAAATGTTTTGGAAAGATAAATGAAATGTCGAGTAAACTGCCTACTGATCCGCCAACCTAATGTCGGATTCGTCGCGACACTTTTGAAAAGAAAATTTAATACACTTAAATAAATGTTTTCGATTGAAAAACGCTTGAGTAAACCGGCTCCATTGATTCACAATCTGCCGGGCAGGGATTGGTCGCGACACTTTGAAAATGAAAATTTATAAAACGAAAACTAAAAGTGATTTAATCCAAGTATCCCGCATCACGAAATGTAATTTCTAAAGTGAGTCGATTAATGGTTTCATTGCGGATAGTTGATAAAGAGTCTAATATGTATTGGTATTAGTCCGACTAACCGTATGAAATTGATATGACGGATTTGTTCCTAATTGCTATTGTATACGATAAGTTTACTTAATATGATTCGATCTATCATACATGTAGTAGATATTGAAGTTAAATCGTAAAATACATGACACAGAAAGTAATATGAACAAGATAATGATAAGAATCAAAAGAATAAAATCTACATGTATGATATGAGATGATTTAGAAGTCATATAAGAATAGCTCGCTATATGCAAGGCAAATGTAAAAAGATAGTGACTCACGATTATTGTTATTGGTCGCTATCGTCTATATGTTCCCACTAATGTAGCTAGCACCCGTGTTCAATCCGTAGGTACCGAAGAGGAGATAAAGAGGACAAGACATTCACACCATTAGCACGGCCATCTTAGAGATAGGTGCTCACCAAGACTTTTTTTTCCTCGCAATTCGATGTTTGTATTGATATGTACATGTATAAGCACTGTATAAGTAATCGGGACTTCAAAGATAATGCGGTAGAGATTTAATGGATACCAATTCTGGTAACCTTGTATATGTGAATGACTTTTGTTACACATAAAATTATTCAGATATTCCACAGTGTGTATAAGTTAAGCTCTGAAAAAATAAAAATAAATAAATAAACAAATAAAGAGTCCCAAAGATATGGTTTCAAGACTCGAACCTGGGTCCCGATTCGCCAATTCGCTCTGACCGATTCGTACACAAGAAGGTCGAATAATCAACAATATTTATATATTCCAGGCCTCTCCTACTGTCAGAAGTCAAGCTATCATAAAGATAGTGGTCTAGGGTCGAACACGGATGGGTTTTCTTCAGAGCAATGATTTTTGAGGAAATCAAACCGGTGAATGCAAATTTGGATTGGGTTCGTTAAAACAGAAGTGGTTTTGAAAACTAAATGACCAAAACCAGTTAAGTGGCCGGTTTGTACTGAAAGTAAAATCAAGAAAATAAGAAAAAAGAGAACTTCAAGCAAAGAGGGCCACCGAAGTAAGATCCTAGCTAATCGAGAGCTCCCTGCTGAAAACAACTCCTATTCAGTCAACACAGATGCATGATGGTCCCTTAGTTAAAACCCCAACACCTGCTATCATTCTTCGAGGCTCAGAAAGACCATCTAAAAATAACAGCGGTATCTCACCCGAGCTACGCAAGATTCTAAAGCATGGAGAGTATCGCCAAAACAATAATCAGAATGTTATTTAACCCTAATTAAGAACCCTAACATGCAAATATTACCTCGTAGGCTAGTAAGAACCATCTAGAAAGAACCACAAGGCATCTCTCACCCGAAAGTTAATCGACCTAAAGCATGGAGAGTATTGGCCAAGACAATAATGATCCCATGTTATGTAACTAAGTTTTGAATATAAGGGCCATAAATACACTACTCCGCAATACGAAAAAGCAGGGGAACCACCAAGCAACCTAAAGATCTTACCCCCGCCAGCTTTTACTTCAAGAAGTAGTGGTTTTATCGCCATCCTCCAAGTCGTCATCCCTTATGCTGCTTGGCAACCGAGAAAGGGAGAGAAAAGAGGAGAGAGAAGAGAGAAAAGAAAAGCAAAACTAAAATAAAAGACTTTATTTTTACAAAAAATAAAAAAACTTACAAAAATTATTCTCCTTCCCAAAATCGATGATTAGGTTACAAAACAAAGAGGGGCTTATAAAGCCTCCTCATAGTATGAAAATACCAAAGCCTAACAACTCGGCTAAGTTATAGGACAAGAGAGTAATATGCCAAAAATTGAAGCTCTGGCTATATTAATTACAAAGCATGACGAGGCATGAAAATTTCATTAGCTGCATTTCGCTAGCTTTAGCGAAATCAACAAAGCCTCCCGCGCATCGCTCCATTGGTCATCGCTCCGCCGCTTCTCATCAATTTTCTTCCGCTTCATTTTTCTTCCATTTTCTTTCTCTCTTTCTTTCCTTCTAGTCTCCGATATATGATGTTGAGTTTGCTTCAATTCTTCATGTTTGGATCGACCAACAATGTAGGCATGATTAGCTCGCAGAAAATCAAAATTTGCCACAAATGCGATCATTAGAATAATAGACCTTAATATGTAAATTGGGTTAATTAGCATGATTGGGTACACAAAAGCACTCAAAACCTATAATAAATAAGGTTCAAAATTGCACTTCTTTGGCAATTAATCACACTTCATCCTACACATCATAGTCCCATAAAGAATGAAAGAAGAAAGAAAGAGAGAACATACAAAATGATAACAAAATAATGTACACAAAAGGTTGTAGTCAAAAAGGTTGTGAAGAAGTAATGCCCGACTCTAAGTAAGAATCATCAATGCCGTGTCCAATAACTATTATGAGAGAATGAATACCATACAAATTGAGTATCAAAAAGAGTTTCCATCTCGTTGAATCAACCGTAAACTTCCACCATGTAATCTATGTTTATTAGATCGCCCAACAATAAACTCCACAAACTCCAGACTCTCCCAACTCCGGGTTACTACCACGACCTAGCACGCTGCAATCCAACCTAAATGTGACAGACCCACCTCTATTCCACAATTCTTTATGTCAGAGGGTGCATGCTAAAAACTCGACTCATCAAAGTCCGTAATTTGGTCCACCGATGACTCCCAACCAATTAAGGTTTAGGCATCGTCAAAAGGATCAACCTGACCACAAACTCTACTGTGCTTCACCCCTGACCGAATGATTCTCGAGAATTACACCTACAACTTGCTAAACTCCACTTATCCACCCATGTAGCTAACACTAAGCTCCGGCGGACTTCAACCGCTGAAGGCTAGTGGCACCGGCTTTAAAGCGCTGCCATATACCCCTGATCGCTCTGCTTCAAGGCAAAGCATTGTACTTTTATTCTTTTCTTTCTTTTTTTTTCTTTTTCTTCTTTTTTCTTTTTCCACATGGGTCCTAACCTATTAAAGGCACAATGAAACTAGGGTAGTTATGCAATTAAAGGAGGTTGCACAGCTTTTCACCATCATTGAAATCTAATGTGCTTTGTGTGTGGTTAGCTAAAGATGGAAGAAAAAGGTCGAAATCAATAAGAATTCAACTAATCATTCACCAACTAAGCATGGAACCAATCTAACATCAATAGAATTAATAAAGCTTCAATTTTTCTCAAAACCACGTGTTAGTAAAACCACAAAAAGTTTTGCTAAAACGCCCAATTTTGAAAAAGTAAGTTGTATGGTATAACAACTTTATAAAAGGGACCCAAAGAAGCCACCGAACATCACAAAAATGGGCTTGTACAAAAATAATAACAAAACATAAATACAAAAATCCACTTCCTTTTACTAATCCTCCCCAACCCAAGCATTCGTGTCCGAAATGGGGTTCTGAATGGAAAATTAGATAAGGAAGTGTTACCTTTATGATAAGATGTGATCATTTCCTCTCGATAGGTGACCTCACAAGCTTCCATCGACGCCTTATGCACTGCTCGGGCTTCCAACAAACAAATTAGGACAAGAAAAGAGGAGAGCAGTGACCAGTTGGACCATTTTAAAATTACACTTTCATAATAATCCCAAAAATGTTCTTTCTGGACATATTTAGATCTCTGGCCACTCTCTTAAGTTTCCAATCTGGGTATTCAAGAACGCCTTAAAACTGAGTTCTGGATGTCAAAGTTATGGGAAAACAAAATTGAGGTCAAACTGGATTTTCGCTAGGATTGCGAAAACTGAAAATTTCGCAACACTTCGCAACTACTTATAATCTTAGCGAAATTTGCAATTTTCGCTAAACCAGAATTTTTCGCTAGAATTGTTTTTAGCGAATTTTGCATTACATCATCAGAATTTCGCTAGCTTAGTTTGGGGCTCGCTTAGCCAGCGAAATTCTTGGCCAATTTTCGCTTATTAGCGAATTTTTCGATTACTTACACCATAAACAATTGCGAACATTTGCGTAAATTTCGCTTTGTCGAAGTTCTTTCATTCCGTGTTTCAAAATTTGTATTTTTGCTTCAAAATTGGCACACAAAACTCGCAAAATTTAACACAAGAAAAATTAGAAAAGACTAAAAAGAAAAATTAATTTACAAACATAAACTAACTAAAAATAAGATAAAACAAAACAAGAAAAATTAAACAAAAGTGGGGAGGAGCTAGAAACAGGGTCCGGTGTACTCCAAACTCGACCGCGACCAACCAACCATCATGCCATAATGTGTGCATTTGCCATCTTCTTTGATGTAGTGGCAAGGCATGTACGTAAGCCACTAGTCTTCAATGTTTCTCAGAACACAAGCGCGACGGTGGCCAAGTGTGGATGTTTGAGGTTTCGGGCCAGGTCGTTGTGCATGGGCGCGGAGTGAAGATCGAGTCGTGGAGTGTCGGGCCGGGCAATGGGTCGACTTAGCTTTGGGAGCCGGGTGGCCGCTGGTTTTGATTTTGTCAAGAAAGGCCGCGGCAAAGAAAGCACAGGCGTAATATATACTGATCAATCAGCGGGCTACTAGCGCGGTATTTGGTATCTTCAGCGGCACCAGATTGAACTCACGGGACCG
Organism: Tetrastigma voinierianum; assembly: GCA_016808115.1. Taxonomy (NCBI): domain Eukaryota; kingdom Viridiplantae; phylum Streptophyta; class Magnoliopsida; order Vitales; family Vitaceae; genus Tetrastigma; species Tetrastigma voinierianum. The sequence continues at coordinate 350,078 of JAEQBH010001685.1, forward strand.
ATTGAAGGATGTGCTCTGGGCTCTTCCTCGCTTCATGTCCACTACTCTCCTCGCTAACAAGGCGTTGTTTTGCTTCTTCGCTCATTCAAGGCAAAATTAATCAATCCCCGCAGCTTCCTCAGAGCTTTAACATTCCACTTCACTCCCGAGGTCGCAAATGAGCCCGCTTCAACCAAAACCGTTTACTGCTAATTTTCCTTGGACTCTCTTCCTCCAAATTTTCCTCCTCGAGAACAAACCGGATTGGTTAGCTTTAAGATGGATTCTCGCTGATGTCCACTTGGCCAAAGTCATCTTTCAAATTTCATCTATTTTCTCGCTCAAATTGCCTTCCACAAAGGACAATCGGAACGGGCATTAATCTTCTTATTCTCTTCCACAAAGTCATCCACTATCCTAAGGTCCAAAATGGCTCGTTTCTAATGGATGGATTGACCGTAGTACTGAGGTGACTGAGGGTCGAGGCATAAAATGGAGGTTCGTGATAATCATATCATGGGAGGATAAGGATAAGTCGGGAGGGAACACCATAGACAAAAAGCACTCATCCAATGGTCTCTCGTAATCCCCTCACGGATTCATATTCACTGGGTTCCTCTCACATGTTGTCAAGCACCGGTATGGAAGGTTCGTATAGTCTCTCAATACATGTAAGCCTAGGTTACCCTCCCGAATCGTATCGCTTCTCCATATTGGTGTTCCATTTTTTCTCGCCAATTTTCCCACTCGAACCCGAATCGCCATTTTAAAAATTTTCAATCCATCAAAATGGATTCCTCGTATTTGAAATAGTACACACTAAACTGGCCCCAACACTTTTTTTTTTTTTTATATGAAATGAAAATAAAATGACAATGAAAATTAAAAGAAATTCACCAAAACTTCAGACGAGGATCATTAGCGTGTTCCACACCTTCTTCACTCGCACTAAGGCACCATCCTGGTTAACGGCCGCCATTTGATTCGCGCTACGCAGTCGAGCCGAATCAACAATATTTATATACCTGTTCTCCTACCGCCAGAAGGTCGCTTTCACGCAGAGGTGGTCTAGGGTCGAACACGTGGATGGGTTTTCTTCGCATAAATGATTCGAGAAATCAAAACTGTGAATTAAATTTGATTTCTTTGCTCGTTAAAACCGTGGAAGGGTTCGAAACTAAATGACTCGAAAAACCGGAAGTTAAGTGGCCGGTTTATAACTCGAAAATAAAATCAAGAAAAAATAAGAAAAAGAGAACTGCAAGAAATACCGAGTTTAAGATCCTAGGCTAACCGAGCCTCCCTGCTGAAAAACAACCCTATTCGAGTCAACACAGATGCAGTTATGGCCCCTTTTTAGTTAAAACCCTAACATTCCGTTATCATTCTTTGAGGCTCGTATAAAGACCATCTAAAAAATAACAAAGGCATCTCTCACCCGAGTACGTATTCTAAAGCATGGAGAGTATCGGCCAAAACAATAATCAGAATGTTATTTAACCCACTATGAACTTAACATGTAAATATTAATTCTCGAGGCTAGTGTAAGATCCATCTAAAGAACCACTTGCATCTCTCCCACCCGAAAGACCGGACCTAAAGCATGGAGAGTATTGGGCCAAGACAATATCCCATGTTATGCAACCAAGTTTTGAATATAAGGGCCATAAATACACTACCCGCTGCATGAAAAGCAGGGGAACCACCAAGAACTCAAAGATCTTACTCCCAAGAAATTTCTTTACTTCAAGAAGGAGGGAATGGAGCCGTCATCCTCCAAGTTGTCATCTCGAGGGTGTTTGGCAACCGAGAAAGTGGAGAGAAAGAGGAGAGAAGAGAAAAGAAAAGCAAAAACTAAAATAAAAAGACTTTATTTACAAAAATAAAACTTACAAAATTATTCTCCTTCCCAAAATCGATGATTAGGTTACAAAAACAAAGAGGGGCTTATATAGCCCTCCTCAAGGTATGAAAATACCAAAGCCTAACAACTTCTGGCTAAGTTATAGACAAGAGTAATATGCCAAAATTAAAGTCTACAGATTAATTACAAAGCATGACGAGGCATGAAAATTTCACATGGCAGCATTTCGCAATTTTTAGCGAAATCATCAGCCCCCATGCCATCGTCTTATCGTCATCGTTCGCTTCATCAATTTTCTTCCCGCTTCATTTTTCTTGCATTTTCTTCTCTTCTTTCCTTCTGGTCTCCATATATGATGTTGAGTTTGCTTCACCTCTTCATGTTTGGATCGACTCAACAATGGTGGCATGATTAGCTCGCAAAATCGCAAAATTTGCCACAAAAATGCATCATTAGAATAATAGGGACCTTAATATGTAAATCGGGTTAATTAGCATGATTAGTACATAAAGCACTCAAAACCTATAATAAATAGGTTCAAAATTGCACTTTTGGGCACCAATCACTCGACCGGATCATGATTGCAAATGTGTTGATTTATTAGTTTTTAGTCAAAATTAAATACCTAAAATTCCTTTATGATTACCGTTTGAATTAATGAACTCCAGACAAAAGTGAAATCATATCTTCAGCTTGATTGTAGTTATTGCAGCGAAATTTTCCTCGACGCATTTCGCCAGGCTGAATCCACTGAGAACGAACTTCCACTGGAAAGATCCTCGATGCTAGTTATGGTCTTTTCTGTACGATGAGAAGAAAATTTTTTGAGTTGAATGTTGAATTTATATGAATGGTGTTGTTCTTGAAATTGATTGTTCCCAATTTTAGTAGCTTATACCCATGAAAGGACTATTGTTTGGCTTTGATTTTCAGGAGGCCCTCTGAGTGACACAGAGATGGAGATTCTGAGAGCCTAGATCAGTTACTTGGGGGTATGTTCGACTAATAATGAAGAACTAATGAGCTCTGAAAGGCTACCTAGATAAATCCTCAATTTGCTCATGGTTTGAGATTGGGTTGAGTGATATATCAATTTAATCAATTAGAGGTCTCTCATTGGTCTAGAAGAATGATCTTGATCCCATGTTAGCATGAGATCTAATCAAGGAAAGAGAAAACTCTTTCAGATCTTAAGGATGAGACATCATTCATTTTGTAGGAATCTAGCATTTGCCCCTGGTCTCGGGGAAGCAAGAAACTGCAAATACAAGAAATGGGTATGAAGTTAATGGAAAAGAAAAATACCCAGATCTTATAGAGAAATTCTAATTACAAGTAATTGATTAGAATCATGTTTCAGGAATGAACATGAATCTCTACTCAGTGAAAAGTATGGTTAAGGGAGGAATCCAAACTATACTACTTTGGCTCTTGACAAATTCAGATTCCAACTCAAGGGAAAATAGAATGAGATTATGATGCAAGAATTGATAATTTCACAGCAGTGAAATCCCAGTGTCTACTTCCCAAGACAATCGTTCGGCCCGCTATTATTTAGGATTTAATTTTTCCTTTTATTTAAATGTAGGGATTCCAAGCATAAAATCCTTATTAGTTAATAAATTTTCTGTAAATCGACTTTCAAATAGTGTAGAATTTGAGTAGTTGTGTAGTCAAGTTTAAATCTTTCAACTTATGGGAACGATTTCTGAACTTATAGATCCACTTTATTACTTGTATGACCTATGCACTTGCAGTTTTTAAGACCTAACTAAATCTTTAAACGAGTTCAAAGACAAAACAATTCTTCTTATGAGCATACAACATATGGTCTTAATGTTTTTTACGCCATAGCCTGGGGACTTTATTTAGTCTTTGGTAGCGCACGTAAATTTGAGTAACAAGTTTTTGGTGTCGTTGTCGGGGATTATATAATAATCCTTTGATGATGGTGTTTTAAAATTTGTATATAGCATTTGGTCTTAACAAGTTTTTAGCGCCGTTGCCAGGGACTTTACTTAGTCTTTGGTAGCAGTGTTAGAAATTTGAGTAACAAGTTTTTGGCACCGTTGCCGGGGATTAGATAATAATCCTTTGATGACGGTGTTTTAAAATTTGTATATAGCATTTGGTCTTAACAACTACCAAGGGAGGAATAAATGTGAATAGAAAGACTAACTCATTTTAAAAAAAATAATGCAAAGATAGAATTAAGTCATGTTAAGCGATATCTCTAAAACAACTAACATAAATGAGAGAAATGTCATGGTCATAATGATCGGAATGGTGAAGTAAAACCTAATCCAAAATGGTATGAACAGCTAGTAGTTATGGATGAGATGAACAGCTCGGGGCTATGGATGAGATGAACAACTCGGGGTTGTGGATGAGATGAATAGCTCGGGGTTATGGATGTGATGAACAACTTGAGGTTGTGGATGCGATAAACAACTTGAGGTTGTGGGTGCAATGAATTGCTTGGGGCTGTGGATGAGATGAACAACTCATGGTTGTAGATGAGATGAACAACTCATGGCCGTTGATGCGATGAACCGCTCGGGACTATGGATGAGAGTGAACAACTCAGGGCTATGGAAGATTGTGAAATACTTGATGATAGAAGCACTGTACGCCCAAAGGTAATCATGTCTCGCGACTCTAAGTCAAACCACTGAGGGTGACTAAAACAAAGATCTACGTAATGACAGATGATATAAAATAATGTCTAAGGAAGGAGGGATGCTCCTAATAACCTAAAAGAAAGGGCGAAGGGCCTAAATGAAGCTGAAATATCAAGATGTTGAAATCATAACTAACATGATGAATAGCTTCGGGCTGTTGATGCAATGAACAACTTCGGGCTGTAGATGCAATGAATAGCTTAAGGCTATGATGAAAATAAAATACCTGATGAACAAGGCACTGTACGCCTAAGAGAGATCGTAAATAGGGGGATGCTCTAAAATGAAGATCGACTCTCTGAAAGAGGAATCTAAGATAATCTCTAAATGGGGGATGCTCGTGATGATCTGGAAGAAAGGAAACAAATGATCTAACTAAAACTAAAGCAAGATGATATAAAACTAAAAATTAGACATAATGAACAGCTCCGGGTTGTGGATGCAATGAATAGCTCAAGGTTGTGATAAAAATGAAATACTCGATGAAAGGGGCACTGTACGCCCAAGGGAGATCGCAAATAGGGGGATGCCTTAAAATAAAGATCGACTCTCTGAAAGAGGATGTAAGATAATCTCTAAATAAGGAGGGACGCTCCTGGATAACTAAACGAATGAACGTAAACAATCTATAGCTAAAAACACCTAAAATAAAACTAAGGCATGAGAAAGTTGTCTAGAACCAAGAGTAGCAAAGGAATACTAAATGAAAGCGGTAACTCTGAATGAACTAACTGAAAAAAGGGTATGCCCCTGTAGAAAAACTATGAAAGAGCAAAGACCTTAAGCAATAACTCAAAAAAATCGAGGGACATATTAAATGCCTATGATGCCAACACAAGCTATCAATAACCTCTATGAAGAGGGTATGCACCAATATAGTAACTCACGAGCAACAACAAATGGATCGAGTGATCATGAAGTCAACAACATGTATAATAATCTCGATGAAAAGGGTATGCCCTAGTGTCGAATGATAGTTAAAAACACTGTCAAATCTATTTAGCCTCACATTAGCCTAGCCAAGTGCATCAATAAAGATTGATCATCGATGATGTCGAAATCTATATGCCCCAACAATGCCTTGATGGCAAATAAGAAACAAAACCCCAAGAACTGATGATCTCAACAAATGGGGGGTATGCCCTAGTATGCCATATATTGCACTGTAACATAGAGAAGCTGGACAACACCAAAATCATGGATAGCCAAATGTGTATTCAACTGGTCATCTATACCCACATCTGAATTGGATCCACACATCACTAAGACATCTCCTAAAAGGTGAAGTATAACTGCATCTAAACATCAATCAAAAATCAAACACCATGCCCAAGCAAAAAATGTCAAAGATTACACTTGATATCACAACCTCAGGGTGGTCTTAAGACATGGACCATAAAGTAAGCTCGGGGTGATAGGTTAAAAGAAATGAAGGGAAACTAGGCTAAAATACCTAATAATCAAACAAAGACCCTCATGTACAAGATGATGCATAGGAAAATCTCACAGGCAATGGACCTGAGTAACCGACAACAAAGCAACAATGAAGGAAAGAATGAGAAAGGGTTAAGCTAGCGACAAATCCCTAAAGAGAAAAGAAGTGTGAAGGATGGAGTCTGATAATTGGGTGAGTGGCAGAGAAAAGGTAACATATACACAAGTAGGAGGGAGAAACAAAATGAATGATGATCAACTCATATTAGTACAGTAGAATGGAAGTCATATCACTAAGGATGGAGCGATAGCCTAGATAATGATCCAGAGGTCCTAATGGGAAAGGTCACTCGAACACTCACCTCTCTCACGGAAAGTATCAACAGTGATCCAAGAAGTAAGGGATCTTAGCAACTCTCCCATGAACTCTCAACAACCCAAATACATAACCAAAGGTGATCCAAAGAAAAAAAATCCACACAAAAATCTCACATAGATCCCCAAGAAGAAATACACCTAACAAAGAACTCCTAAAAGTCAATATAAGCACCAAGTGGAGGATCCTATACATATATACACTTTTTATTTTATTTTATTATGATTATTATTATTATTTTGAATGAATGTACATATGATAACCAACAAATTAAGCTTCAACGAGAAACATTAAAAATGAGTAAGCTCTCCCCAATCAAGAATGAATATCTAAATCCCCTTCCACAAAGTAATTTCTCAAGTTAAAATCTCTTAATCAATGCCCAAGGTGGAGTGAAAGGAGTGAAATAACCACTTTCTATGCACCAAAATGTGAAGAATCATCAATCCGAATAAGGTAACAAAAAGAATAAGGTAGGCTAGAGTGAAAATACATAAGGGAAAGAACAAATGTGATGGTAATGGGACGTAACCAAACAAGGGGGTGCAACCAAACAAGGGGGTAAGGTGATAATAATAACTAGGGTGAGGGAAATAGGCATATAAGTCCAAAGCTCATGAGACTTTCAACAAAACATACGTATACATCGAAGGGACCCTACCTTGGTGTAGAAAAGGTAAGTAGGGTTGCAAGAAAGAAAAGGCCACAATATATGAGCAGCTCAAAGGGATAGCAATGGTCTATATATATCAATAAAGGTGACAAGGTATATGGCTAACCAAAATGGTGGCCACCCATCCGGCAACCATGGTCTCAAATGTAATACTTTTTCAATTTATTCACATTGGTCAGCTTTGAGAATCAATTTCCATCTAAATCATCAACCTTGAGCTCCCTTTAGAATCAACTTTGTAATGATATATGGCCCAATCCATGTGGGTCTAAACACATCCTCAAATCCCATGTTATAAATAATCTCCATGATCTACAATGTGTAGTGAATGTGATGTCTACTAAAGAAGTATCACCACAAGAGTTTACAAATATCCAAAATGCTCAAATCCATTTGTGGGGGAGTAAGCAGATCATGCGCAGATGAAAGCAGGATCCCTGAGAAACATGTCCAAAGAAAATGGTGAGTCCATGTGAGTCGAAGATAAAAACTAATCAGTGCTTTATGCATGCATTGGATACCAAAGGAGGGAACACTAGACCCAAATGTGACAAAAGTGGCCCTAAAAGCTCACAGATGTACCCACTTGTAGGATAAGGATTCCTAAAAAAAATCTAAGGTCAAAGTGACTCTAAAAAATGGAGGATCTGAGTTATGGGTCATAATGGAAAAGACTCCTCGGCCCGAGTGACGTGAAACACAACTCTTGAACCTTTCAGAGAAATGATCTGATTGCATAGTACAGAGATGTAGTGCATTAAGAAAAACGACAATCTAAGAACTAACAATGCACATTGGCTACACAAATATCCTAAAATCTAGCTTGGGGCTATATGAGTCTTTAAAGATCGGCATAAGAATCAAATGATAAGATCAATAAACGAAATTTAGTATGAAACGACAATCAGCGTAAATGAAAAATAATCGACCCGATTAAAAATGCGCATGTAATTATCAACAATCACACATATACAAGAAGCACAAAAATTGATATCCATACTTGGCCGATTAAATGTGCGTTTTAACAAAAGCTGGGTTGGAAGATTGAGCTATTTTATGATGGAAATGACAGTGGTGAATATCATTCATGCAGTAACTTGTTACTGACGATCGTGACACCAACATCTTCAATTTTGACACTGGTATTGCTTTACATACCTGCTGGGCCTGTTCTTCGCTGAGCTGACATATTCTATGTCTTGATACCTACTCGATCACCTGGCTTGCTGCAAGCACTATTGAGCAAATATATTATTAATGTAACTTTGACTCTTCTACCTGCGTGTTCAGAATGCCCCATGCTGTCTTTGATAACCTGAATGTTTGAGTTGTGACTCCTTCTATTACAGTCTTTGCTGCTCCAGGTTCCATCTTTCTGATCTCAACTAAAGCACCTGATATCTTGGTTGACTTCAATATTTTAGTTATAACATAACAGTGTTATGTTTTGGACCACGACATGGCTGCTGAATCACAATATTCCCTCTGACTCCCAATACGATGTGCTGGTGATGCAAGGTTGATCCTGAACTACCACCTTTGGACATGTTTTGAAGTCTTTCTCGTTGAAAATGATGCGCACTCTCATAATAAATAGTTCGACATTTTGGTATTTGTAGACTTTGTGATGACAGTTCTTAAATGGGCATGGTGTATAGATCATGGAGGTCATTTATTACATGGGATTTGAGAGATCTTTAGATCCACACAGAATCAGAGCAGTACTCATCATCATAGAGATTGACTCACAGAGGAGTGACATGGTTGATGATTTGGAAATAAGAGGTGATGCAGCAAATGTGGATCAGAGTGAAAAGTATTACATTTTAGAGACCATAATCATAGAGATGGGTGGCCATCATTCGATTCAGCTATACCTTGTCTGCCTGACTGTATATAGAGACCATTGCTAACTGCTGAGCCTCAGCATATATATTGTGGTCTTTAACTCTTTAACCAGCTACTTACCTTTCTACACTAAGTAGGAACGCCGATATTACATATGTTTTATTTGGAAATCTCATGACAGACATATAATACTATTTCTCTCCTGCAGATATCTACCATCATTGCTCTTTCCCTTATGTATTTTGGAAATACAGCTGCCTGTATTCTTTTGTTGGCTTGTTGGTTGGCATTCTTCATATTTAGTGCATAGAAAATGATTATCTTCATTTCCTCTATATTAGTCGAAGACACGCATGAAGTTACTTTGAGGGGAGAGGACTGACATTCATTCTTGATGAAGGCTTACTAGTACATGTTTCCATTGGCTTATTTTGTTGATTATCAGATGTACATTCATTAAAATAAAAAAATAAAAAAAAAAATAAAAAAAAAAAGAAAGAAAGAAAATTTGTGTATTTATGTATAGTATCTTCCTCGTTAACTATCTCTCTGCCGTTTTTAGATTTGCGTCCCACAAGGCGGGACGCCCTCCCTTTTGCTCTTCTTCCCTCTTTGCTCCTTCTTCCTCTTCTCTTCTCTTCTTCTTCCTTCTTCCATCTTTTTATTATTCTACTTTCTTCTTCCATCTTGTTTCTTCCTACATTTTTACTCTTAATCAAAGAATCCAAAGACAAACACAACAAAGGTAAAAGACTCATATCTTCATCTTCTTCCTTTCTCTCACTATGCAGCCCTTATCGTCGATAAGGTCGTCATTGTGACCGCGGCATTGTGATCTACTTCTCCATTTTTTTCCATTCCTTTTCCTTTAATTTTTCTCTCATTTTCTCACCATCCAAACACCTTTTACTTTCATTTTCCCTAACTTGTATATATTGAAGTCTCCATAAAAATGAACAAATTTATCTTTTATTATTTCTGCCTTTTTAGCTAGCCAAATATATGTTTGTGATAGTAAATTTTCTTGGGGTTGATTATTATGAGATGTGGACATGTTAATAGATGTGGAAATTTGTAGTTAGTGAAATTTATGTGATTTAAGATTAGATCTTGTTATGATATTTGGTTTAATTTTAAGATATTTATGTTTACTTGTATTTTTTTGGGTTTTAATAATTAAATTAAAATATTTTGGGTATACTTTTTTATGTTGTTAATTATGAACTTAGAATAATTGGGGTGAAATTTTAGGTTCTCATGTGTTAGAATGGTCTTGAAACATTTGAATATATCATAAGTTATGACTTTTGGGTTGTTAATTGACATAAAGTTATTTTGTGAACCTAATTTTTTGTTTAATTTAGTATGATTAAATGTTAGATATACATCCTAAATTAGGTGTAAATAATTAGATGGTTAATGGGCTTAGATTTTGTATATTTATGTTTATTGTATTTTGGGCCTTTAAATATTAAAATTGGACTTTTCTTAATTGCTATAAAGTTTGCGTGTTGATATAAGTTGTTAAATTAGGTTTGTATACCAATTATTAACTCGAGGAATGTAAATTTGAGTTAATGACATATTTGATATTTTCTTGTAAATTTATTTATTAATTTGAGGCCATTAGCATGAATGAAATTAATTGGATAAGTTTATATATTGTTGTTAAGCTTATTATTATTAGACTTGAATATTTATTTTGACTTAATTAATTCCCCTTTTCCCTACTTTGATGCCCTTTCTCTTTTGAGTTTATTTTGTTTTGCATTAAGAATTTTTACTACTTTTCTTTGATTGAATAGTTACCACACAACAATGGAGGCCAGTTTAAAATACTTTCGAGAATATTGTAAATTACAAGTAGGATCCTTTGAGTACATTTTTCCTCTTTCATTGATATCTAATTTTAATTTAATATATATTATTGTAAATTCATTTTTATATACATTAGTTGGTTTTATGCAAAATTGAACATGCGGTTTTATAATTTAAGTGGTAATGAAAGAAACAATTCAATAATTTTGAGTTAATAAAGCAAATTCATAATATGTTTGTTTAACAAATAAATTTTTTTCTTTAATAAAAGAAAGCTAGAAAGATTTTTTTTTTTAATATAAAGAATCTAAAATTTGTTTTAAGAAAAATTCAAAATGTTGTTTTTAATCAAAATCTTTCACTATTTTTTAAAAAAAAATAAGACTGTCCATATTTTTAAATAAGATAACTTTCAAACCGTTTTAAATCTTTTTTTTACTAAATAAAGTTATATATAAGTTAAAATTTTCTTTTTAAGTTAGGTAAATAAATATTTTTTACCAAATTAATTTTTTTTATAAATATTTTTATAAAATAAATGCAAATAATTATCTCATAAATAAAAATTGGATCATATGACCTTTTACAAATAAAATTGGATTTCTCTTTTATAAGTGAACTTTTTCTTGGTATCCATAATTAATTAATTAATTGGCATAGTTCCATAAACTTATTTAGTAGAAACCGTTTTTATACGGGCTTAGAGGGTATTTACAAGCTTACATTATCGTCTCACGTTCGCATCGGTAACTTTGACGCCGGGCTTGGAAGTGGTTTTTTGCAAACATGTTTTTTCCTAAATAAGGAGTCATACATGAGTTTTATTTCTTATTTTATTTCCCATTTTAAAAAAATAAATAAAATAAATGGTGACTCCAATTTTTTTTTAAAAGAAATATTTTTCTGATAAATCGAGTGGCCGTCTAGTGGGAATCGTAGCGGCATTAGATCCATAGTGGCATAGGCTCTGATTAGAACCTGAAATGTACTAGAAGAAGAAAAAATATATTAAAGAAAATGCTTCTCTCACATTTGAATGGTTTCACCGTGAAAAAAAACAAAAATCAAATATAATATAAATTCATCAAAATTTTATATATTTTTAAATTTCTTAGTCAAGAAATAAAAATAAAAGCAGATTAGAATATATATATATATATATATATATATATATATATATATATATATATATATATATATATATATATATATATATAATTATTATTTATTAAGGTTAAACATTTTTTTTAATTTTCTTTCACTTTTCATCTCTATTTTCTTTCTTTAATTCTTTTCGGGTTCCAAACAGAATGCAAAGGAAATTTGTTAATTAGTTGTGTCATATTTTTTTAAATCTTTCCTTGATTTATATTATGTAAATAATATTATTCTTGTATAACTTTATCAAGAAGATAGTGAATATGATTCATGAATATATTAGATCATCGGACGTTGCAACTATATTTATACTTACAACTTGCTTTATGAATTATGAATAATTCTAAAATATCTGAAAAGCTAATGTTCATTGTTTGTTTAATCCATCTTCATAACATGGTTGTAGTACTATAGTAAACAAATACTTTTGTCTAAAATTGAATTTTAACGGGAGATTAAAAAAAATGATGATATTTGAATACCTAAGCATTATTTTGAATAAAATAAACTCAAATTAATAGTTTCACGTTGGTATCATAATAATTAATATATGTTTAACCTTATTCCAATATTTTTTTAGTTTTTGCAAAATTATGAACATGTTTGGTTTTTGTTTTTGAAAACTATTTGTTTTCTATTTTCAAAAACAAGAAAAATAAGAAACATAAAGATAACATGTTTGTTCTCAGTTTTTTTTTCTCCTGAAAAACACAAAACACATAAAAAATTAATTTAGTAAACAAAAATAGATTTTAGATAATATCAAATAGTGTTCTCTATTGTTAGATTATTATATTGTTAGATTTATTTTGTATTTCCTAAATTGTAATTTATATTTTTACAGGGTTGCTTTATCCTATATAAAAGCCATCTTGTACTTGTTGTGACGTACACAACCGGGGGCAGTTGACCTACGTCGGCAGCGGAATACAAGTGGAAGTCGGGTTGCGAGACGCCACTTTAGAAAATCGGGGCGAGAGTCTCCTTTGTACGGGGCTCTGCAGTCTTAAATCTGCATGAAACTGTTCCAAACGGAGTCCAATATATTCAATATATCGAGAGATCAAATCACATGAGTATCACAGTCACTTGGGCCTGGCTGATACTCATATTACATACTGTGCTGGAATTTAGACTATATACACCCAATAGTTCTGAGAGTTCGAATGTTTCTTCTTATCTGACATATATTAAAATTAAAGGGAAAATTCTAATGCATGTAGTTATGTCGTCAAGCCAAAGCCAAAATCCGGCTTTTCTTCTAATCCACGGTCTCTAGGATGAGCCTTCTCCTCGTACGCTCCGCATTACTTTTGTGAAAGGGGATCGCGACGGGTTGAGCTAAAGCTCGGTAGAATACGCCACTAAATGGGCTACTCGCACCTAAGTGCGGTGCAATGTTCCAATTTAAACAAACATTCAAGCAAATGCATGATCTGCTTGAATGTCTACATGACCAACTCGGATCCGTCACTCCATAGGCTCTCTCTGCTTCGCCTAAAAGTATCGTGTGAAATTATCATTTTATTAGTGGGCAGCTTGCTCAGATGAATATATGTCAGTTAGCAGAGTAGCTCAGACGGAGTTGATATATATTAATTGTTAATGGACTACCCTCAGTGAATATATATCAAGCTGGACGCTCAGACGGTTGATATATTATTTAATTTGGACTACCCTCAGATGATTAACATTTTTAAGTATTCTCAGAACCATTTTCTCTCTGGAGCTTAATTCATGCACTGCATCTATAATCTAGGGTGTCAGTGCATATGGAATGCATGTATGCAGGTTTCCATTACAATCATCCACATACAAATATATAAACATGAATATATTCGCATAATTAAAATCACACAATCATGTTATGCAGTGCTTACATTTCATCGCAGCAAAATTCTTTAAAGCGGAAATTTGTGATCAATGACGATTTAATTTAAATCCTTTCGATAAGCGCATATTTCCACAAATTATATTTTAGAACACCGTTTCGGGAATAGTGAAACCCTCGGTACTATTCCCGAAAAATCACAACTCAACGGTTCACTTGGTGAACCCGCATCACACGGCCATTCCCAGCTTTTTTCATATCAAGCATGCATTTTATTGCACAATTTCAACACAAGCAGCCCACTCATTTTCTGGGCAGTCACGGCCACTTCAAAAATCTCAAAAAATTCTAACAAATTTCGGTCCGTGTTTTGGGATAGTCAAACCCATTCGGCATTTTTCATACAAAATTCATGATTTAAAGCATACATTTTAATCTGAAAATTCCACCTGAAACATCCCGCAAAGAGTGCAGACGGTCACGGATGGTGGGAAAAATCCCCAAGAATTTCTAACAATTCGGTCCCATGTTTTGGGACCGATCAAAAGCAACCCACCTCCACGTATAAATAATAGCATGGGCAGCTAAAAATGGGAATAAACATGATGAGGAGAAAATCCTGCCTCTTGGGTTGTCAGCTTCATAGGCAGGGTCCATGTGTGGCACAACGCGTAGAGCGTTTTTCATGCTTCAGCAAAATTCGGAAATCAGATGATAGGTCGCGTGTATTTAGAGAGTGGAGACTCTCTCTCTAGAATCGCCATTTTTGCCTTCTCACGCCTGCATCTCCAAAATCATTCATGTTTTCCCTTTTCTTTTGAAGAAGATGGAGTCATGTTTCTTTATTTTTATTAAATGCTTGTGGAAGCAATATCGGAATTCCATAATGCCAGTTATGTCATAACTGCCAGTTTGATGTTCGGCACTATCTCGACCGTCCATTTTTCATTATTTACCTGCTCATCTGCTTATGATGCGTAGTCACATCTTTATCTGTCTTATTTCGTCGCATCGAAAATCGGTTCATGGCACCGACGGTGATGCCGCGTCGGCTACAGTATCTCGAGAAAATTACGAAATTTTCACGTCTTGACTAAGATTTCGCGAGGGCGATTCCAGCGGTATGATCCGTTTCGTCATCACGAGATCTAGGGTAATTCTGATTTTAGCAGTAATTACAATTTGTAATCGAGTGCGATTTTCTTGCTTATTAGAAATTGGAATTTCTCGAGGTCTTACACTTGTAATCCTACGGTTTATAATATGCAAAGACTGAAGTCTTTCTTGTAGTATCGGTTTGTTTGCCCAATTGACAAGGCATACAATCAAAACTCTTATTTGAATCGAACCTATGAGCCCTAGAAACTAGTTGTTTAACCTAGAGATAGATGCATGACCAAGGCGAGGAATGCCGCTAAAGCAAGAGAAGAATTGCGTGCGAGGCGACAAAGCGAGAGGCAGGAAGGACGGTAAATAAATAAAGGCGATCTCCAATGACCTTCGACCTTACGGGTGGTCAGCGATCATGCAATGCGAGAATCCTGATCACACCGATGAAAGGTTAGGAAAACCCGAGTTCGGTGAGTTGCCCGACAAAAGAAGATTATGAGTGAGTTTGGGAATGTAAATATGGAAATAGACAGTGGGAGTAGGACGTACGAGATGAGAGACATGCATAGGAGAACCATTTGCGGTGTATATGGCGGGGAGAGAAGTAGAAGTGTGAAGTGCGACATCGGGAGAAGAGTCATACATATGATTGCGGCAAAGCGGGAATCAAGCCACGTAGGAGAAGTACATGGTATCGTAGAAAGAGCAGTGTTGGATGCATTGGAAGATGGAAGAAGAACTTGATTAACCATATCCTGTAGATGAACATAGAGAGAGATGAGGCGGAATTTGGGCTTGGAATGGGAGTCATAGCCTCTGGTGAATTGACCGGTAGTGTTGTTATGAAGGAATGCAGCGCGAGTGTAACGGGTTTCAACGAGAATGACCTTTGTTCTTACGAGCTGGATAAGAAGAGGGCTTCTTATTGTTATGTCGATGCGACATTATTTCCTTTGCTTTTGGAAACATAGGTTGGTGAAGCAGGCAAAGGAAGCAAGGAATTACTTGTGCAGACAATTTGGAATAAGCGGGGCCATGAATTTTAGATAGAAATGGAGTTCCCCGATGTGAAGACGAGTCTCATTATCAACTAACTTATGAATAGCTTATGAGATTGTTGGTAAAGGAGATAGAGAATTTGACTTCTGGCTTATTCAAACTCATCACGAAGCCCCATTAAAAACTGAAACAATTGTCCTTGTTCACGGTGAACATAAACCAATTTGGTGTTAGCGAGGAGTGGAAGGCGGATTCGAGATGCAATTAATTGATCCCAGATAGATTTAGTAATTTGTGTGCTCTGATGATCTGCTCACCTGGTTCTTGACGAATATGATAAAGTTCACATGTGAGCTTGAAGTTCACGAAAGGCACCACTTTCGGTCCGGCTATACGAAATATATGAGTCGAGCTTCTTTGGTAATGTCCAGTGTTACCAAACTCATCAACAATGGATGGAATAGATGTATTCTGAAACCCAGTGATGATCGATGATTAGCACTTTTCAATCCTCGATCAAATGGCATGAAGCGAATCAGTTTCTTTATCACTTGTTGCGAAATAGGATGGTCGCAGGAGATATAAAGCCGCGGCTGTGGCGCTTTGAGATAACTCACAGCATGGCTTGGGGCCACTTAGACAAATTATCTCCATTAAAAATAACATGAATCGGACGAGAAATCTCATCACTCGGCATATCGAATTCCGAATCGAAAAATAGATAGCAAAAATGGAATTAGGGCCAGCGAATACGTCGAGAATATGCACAGTCAAATTTTCAGTCAATAGTCAGGCGATGTGGCAAAATCAGCGACATGTGGTGCGGTCCGGTAGCGGTCGGTAGACGCGGGCACGGGCCACGAGCAAGCGGCGTGGAGTTAAGCGGGTTGGATTGGGGTGGCGTAGATGCGTAAAGCCCGTACGTGATGGCGTGAAGTGCATGCGCCGTGGATCGGCGGCTCTGGTGCGGGCGGCGTGGAGACTTGATAAAATTTGACGGACTTCGGGAGGCGATGTAATGACTGTCAGTGACCTGCACTGCTTGGTGTGATGTAGGCAAGTTCTACCTCAGAGTGGCTGTGAAAAGCAAGTTTTAGGCTTGCAAAGGGAGGAAACAAGGATCAACTGTGGTTTTCGTTGGAGAAAAACAAGTTGTACGATGGCAAACGGTGGTGTTCGCTGGAAAAAGAAGCTATATGGTGGTTGTAATGGAGTAGCGGAAAAAAAAAAATCAAAGAACTTCATTTATATTTTCAAAAAATACGTTTAAAAACAATTTTAAAAAATAGTAAACAAACATCCCTATATTTTGGAAGTAACAACATAGAGTGACTGCTATTACGGTCATACAAGAAATGTCAACCGACCAATAACATATTTACTTGAAATGAGCCTCATTATCACTCCAAATGCAAGAATTCGCTTTAAACTTCAAATAAGTATTACATGAAAATATCAACTGATCTTGTTATTCCTAAGAAATAAACTTTGAGTTAATACTATCCAAGTGTATTTTGAATGTGTTTAGAAAATCTTATTTATAACTTATTTAAGTTTATCTTCTTATATAAGTACTTTTAATAAAAATTATAGATATTTAAAAGAGCTTATAAAAATAACTTATGACCATTTATAAGCCAATTTTAGCTTATTTCAATAAGCTTCATAGAAAAACTTATCAAAATAAGTTTTAAAAAACTTATATGAAAGCCTAAAAATGATCATCTTAATGACAAAATTGTTATTATGACAAATTATGTAAAAAATATGAATTTTTTTTTAAAAATAGAAAAGAAATTCCAAAAAAAATTATGTAAAAATTAGGTAAATTTATTTTAAAATAAATGTAAACATAGGAAAAAAATTCTGAAAAATAATAATGAAACAATAGAAAACAAATTCCAAAAATTATATAAAAAATAAGAAAAATAATCTGAAAAATAATGAAAAAATAGAAAACAAAATTTGAAAAATTATGTATAAAATAGATAACATTTTTGAAAAAAATAGGAAAAAAATTATGACGTATAATTAAAAAATAGGAAAAAAAATTCTATTGATGATAGGGGTGACAATTCGAGTGAACGAACTTAGCCGAGCCAAAATCAAGTTCGGCCAAAAAAATTGTAGCTCGACCCAGGCCATGTCAAAGCGAGCCAAGACAAATTTCATATAAAAGCAAAACAAATTTAACGACATTGAACTAACAATAAGTATGCCAGAATTGTGCAGATTTTTGAGTCGATAAGTGCTTGATGCTTTGGCTTTGAACCTAATTAAATTGAGCAGAAATTTATGAAGTAGGGCTTAAATTTCCATCTCTAATTGATGATGAGAAGAATGATATCGATGATGATTTTCTTGATTTAGAATTTGACATAGATCCATGAATGTTTATTTTGTTTTTAAACTTAGAATTTTTGTGAATATGAGAAACATTAATTATGTTTATTACTTTATTTTGGAAATGTTAGTGATAATAGGAAGCACTAGTGATGTTTGATTTTTATGTTTGATGTTCTTTACATTATTGTATTTTATTATTAGATAAAAACTATAGATAATATTTAGTGAGATATATAATTTTTATTTATATTATGCAACGTGCATATCACTTAAAAAACCATGCGCCTCTAGTGGACCTTGCACCTCCAGGCCCCAAGATGTTTTTGCATATCGATGCCCCCTAAATAACTATGAGTTCATGGTACATTATATTTTAATTTATAGAAAGCGTCCCAAATATTGTAATGAAAAAAAAAAATCTAAAATATTTTAGTTTTTACAATCTCTTTGATGCAAATGAAAAAAAGTGAAGAGGAGATAATGGATCGTTAACTATTTTTTATACTAGAGGTTATATTTGAATGATAAATGTTTTCCGTGAATCTTTACTTTATTTTTAATTTTTTTATCATGGTTTATGATATATATATATATATATATATATATATATATATATATATATATATATATATATATATATATAATAATAATAATTTTAGTTCTTTAGTTTTTAGTTTTTTTTTAAAAAAGAATTATGACATGTGTTTATTTATTCATACCCTTCAATTTTATAAATGCTTATGATGGTCTTTTCAATAATTTTAACTATTATAAATATTTGTGTAGTAATACATTCAAACACTTTAAAATAATGCATAAATGTTTTTTAAAATTTGCATCCAAACACAAATATCTTAATGAATAAAGTACTTGTGACATAAACTCTCTTCTAATAAGTTTTTATAAAATAAATGATTAATTAAGTTATTAACCCAAACATGGCCTTTATGTGAATTTTGATTGAGCTTGTGAAAATTAGCGAAACCCCAGTTGGGAACAAGAAAACAAACCAAGGGCATGTTTGGTTCTTTTTTTTGTTATATGAATTTAATGTTTTGTGTTTTTCATAACAAAAAAACTACGAATCGAATGTATTCTCTCTATTTTCCTTGTTCTCCTTGTTTCTGAAAATAAAAAATAGTTTTAAAAAATATGAATCAAACATGCCTTATAAGAAATTATTTCAATAAAAGCTTCAAAAGTAAAAGGAAATTATATAACAAAGGTTTTTATATAAAATTTCTAAAAAATATAAAAAAGAATCACACTAGGAAACAAACTCTAGGATTGGAAGAATAAGAATCCTAACAATAATACTAAATAAATAAATAAATATATAATCAAAACAGAGTTGTTGGAAATTTGGAATATATCTCAGTCGATGCAAGACAGGCTAAAGGTCGTTGGCTGTATCAGGCAATAGCCGTAATCTGGGTTAGATTATAGTATCAATCAATTTCAATGAAAGGGTTCTCAATTGCCAGTCAGCATTGGCCGGAGAAAGGGAGATAGGGCACATCTGTCCATTAGCTAAAGATTTAAGTCCTAAGGGCCTATCTCTACCCCAAAAGCTAGCTGGTTGAGGTGAATTGTTCCCCCATGCCATTAGCACCTTTGACCTTCTCACACCCTATGTGGGACAAGCCCCCACTATATAAGTGTGAACCCAACAATTCCCCCCTCATCCTTAGGAGCCATTAGAAACTGAGGGTGGAGTTGTTGCAATTAGGCTCTAATATCAATATTGGTGGAGGGATTGTCTATATGAGGTAGGTAAATGTAATGTTTTAAAAATATCAATAAAGGGCTTGTCCTGCATTGCATGTGAGGTGGGCAAATGCAATGTTTTAAAAACCAAAAACCAAACCGGACAGGCCGGTTCAATTGTTGATCGATCATCTTTTTGGTTTGATTCTTGCTTTTAAACGGTTCATATGTCAGACCGGATTTGGATCACCTAAGCCAATGATTAAACCGTTAAATCGCTCGAATCAAATGGTTTTCTGAAAACCGAACGGCTCGTTGGACCCTAGATCTTTGGAAAATTGGACCATTAGACTTTCAAAATTCATGGCCAAACAAGGCCCAATGGTGCTTGACAGCCCACAGCATTGACGCCCATTTGTTTTTTTATCCATTTCCGATGTGGGACATGTCTTGTTAGTTGTGAACAAATAAAATCAAAACATAAATTCCAAACTTGTGGCTCGAATCTAGGCCTAGAAGCTAAAACTTCCAGAACCCTACCACTATGCTGCTTGCCTTTTGTATTAATTTCTAACAAAAATAAATTATATATCTATATTAGTTAAATATATTTATATATAAGTTATATTTCTTTTTTAATATATTATCATATGTTGATATTATACATTTTTAATATGTTATCATATTTAAATGGAGTTGATAGGTTTAAAAATAGGCGGGGCGCTCTCGTCGAAGCCTGAGGAAAAGTAAGCGGTGAAGCCGGCTCTGGCGGCAGGCAGGCGGTTGATCGCGGGCCCGATAAGCATAGACCGTCAGAAGCGTGTCGCGTAAATCGCATTAAATCTGTGAATGAGGAAGTAGGATGATTAGATAGCAATTTTATCATATGAATCAAGCTGAATCTCGTCGATGGGGAAGTAGGATAATTCTTATCTTCTTTCATAAATTTATTCGCTATTGTCGGAGTATTGATGGCGAGGAAGAATACCTGTCCAGATGAGGAGGAATCAGCTGCAATGATGGAGTTGGGAAGAGCATATCTTATAAATGCAGATATTTTGAAAAATCCCGGTGAAGGTCTGTAAGCGTTGACTCTACAGCCGGTTGATCTTTTCTCTGAAACAAGTAGGAACTAACTTAGGCATCGAAGCGGTCACGGGCGAAGCCCCGTAGATCCCTCTTTTCTCTTGTTTTGCGGAGAGTCCCGGCGTTTAGAGCCGGTGGACCCGGCCCGACAGGTTTAAGTTCGGCCGGTGATCAGGCACGCCACAGCTTTCGAGTTCCGTTTGAAAAGGCATCATTAGTTGTGCGTCGTGGGAGCAGCCGGTTATTTAAATAAAGCTAATCTACCGATGGCGATGGTGTCAGCGCGGTCTGGCGGGGGCCACTTGATCGCTTCGGAATGCAAGACCCGAGCTAGTGGGGCGGATGAGCCTCACGGAGGTGCATTAGAGCTGTCTTGGGCCAACACGGACGGGGTGGAGCGCCGTCTCCTGACAACGCTTGATAGAGGAATTAGAGCAACTCACGAGCGGATGCAACTCCGCGGGGTGCGACAAACTAAGAGGTCGTGTCTGCATCGGGAAAACGTACACCTCGGCCCTCCACAGAGCGGGAAAAGGCATAATCCCGGTCGAGCCGGGGGCATGGACCACACTTAGCCCCCAGGAGGGAGCGAAGCAATACCCGGGGGACCTCGGAAGCGATGAGCTAACCCGCTACCGGCAAAGAATGGAGGGCTTGTCGTAGATACGAGAGATTGAGAGGGTGTCAAATAGGGCTGAAGCCACATGAAGGAAGTCGTCGAGAGGTCGACGTCGGACTGTGGACACCACAGTCGACAAACTAAGTCATCGTTCACGGGGCGAGGAGTGCCACTTCATGGCAAAGTTCGAGAATGCGCAGGTGGAAGTGTTCGATGGTGCCGAGGATCACACAATCGACCATCTTAACACTATAAGAATCAAATGGAGTATATGGGTATCGGAATGCATGCAGTCAGGAGCCTTTGCTATCACGCTAAAAGGCCGGCTTTGAGAAACTGGTTTAACGGGCTCCACCATCGTCCGATCTCCTCATTTAAGAGGGCTCTCCATGGTTCGTCTCGACTGTTGGAGTAAGAACATACGAGGAGCCAGAGTTATCCTCTTGACCATAAAGTAGAGCCGCGGGAAAACTACGAGGTCTTATGTTCGAGAGGTTGATGTCGGGTCTTTGAAGGTAGATATACGGGCCGAGAAGTTCGCTATCACGCATTCATCAACTTTGGGTTAGGAGTGCGGTCGAAAGATTTGATGTTTTTTCCATATCCAATTATGGCGAGCATCGTAGAGTCTTGACAGCCAAGTATAAGCAGCGAGAAGCCCTTGTATCCGAGAAAGCTCTTTAACTCCTGGCTTGGGGCCAAATGAAGCAGCGGGGGCCGAAGCCACAAGAGGCAGAGAAATCGGGAGAGATCCTAAAGAAAGACGAGGAACGGTCCACGAAGAGGCAGCGTGGGCATCGAGAGGCTAGCTTGGGACCACCTCGGCCCAGAGCTGTCGACGGTATTCACCTCGCGGTTCACCAGGCCCCCACCTACCCCCCGCCGGCCACGAGTATGTCGCGAGGTCTTAGCGAGTGCAACATGAACAATTTCTAGGTGGGCAGGCCCGGATGAGGTCGAGATCCACATAAAGAGATAACCACGAGTATTGTAGTTCCATGGGGACCCACGGGCCTTAGAAACGGACGATTTCATACAACTTTCGGGGAAGGAGATAGAATATTTAATTCGACTCGGAGTATCTCCAGCCGTATCTCTGAGAGGTCGAGTCGGGCGCGACCACGCACTCTCGGGACGACTGACTTGGCACCAACGGCCGCTGGGGAGGGTGCCTGTAATCTCAGGAAGACGAAGAGTCGAGTCAGCTCTAGCCCAAAAAAACTCACCTACATGCCTCAATGAAGAATAATGGAAGTCTGGCAGCGTTCAAAGCATCTTGACTGACCACAGCCATAACATTCTCAGTTCGAGACTGAGGATGCAACACCCAGCGTCCTTTGGTGATAAGATGGTTGTGGCTAACAAAGCGATTCCACCGGGTCCTTGTCGTGATGGGAGTTCGATGAACACATCATCTTCGCGTCGGCACGTGAATGGGCATCTTAAGGGAAGGTATGACGGTCGGCACTACTGCGAGGGGATTCTCTAGGGAGAAAGTACTACCTTTGGGGTCAATACGAGTTAGTACTCACTTTGGAGACCCTCGGGTGCCCAGCCGACAACGCGATAAAGTTTCTCATAGTGGTACCCATACACTTATAACATGTTGTTGGGCGGGACCCTCTCGACCGCCGTAAGGCCGTCCTAAAACACCACATGATGATTAAGTTTCTTACCACGGTGCGTAGGAATGGTTCGAGAGACCGGCGGCGTGGCGGGAGTGCTACTCGGCGTCGTGAATGACGGTCGTGCGTATACATGGATGGAGGCTTGACATGCGTGGCCAGGAGTAAATACCAGGCTGAGCCCTCGAAAGATCTGAATTTGTCGTGGATGATAACCACAGACACCTGCTTTCTACGTCAGTTCCGGGCTAGCTAAGAACCTCGAGCGTCTCATATTCACTTCTTGAAAGCGGAGACAAGGATGTCTTCGCGTGGAAGCGGAGAACATGGGAGGGATTGACCCCGTAATAATCACTCACGGACTAAATGTCAGTCCATCCTTGAGGCGTCAGCCAAGGAGTTTCGCTCGAGACGGCGATGTTCGATAATGAGGAGGCTCAAGCCCTCCGTGCAGGGGCAATCAAAGAAGTGGAGTATCCTGAATGGTTGGCCAACGTCGTACTCGTCAAAAAAGAGAACGGCAAGTGGCGACTCTGCATTGACTTCACTGACATCAACCGAGCATGCCCAAAAGATAGTTTCCCTCTGCCACGGATCGACCTCATTGTAGATGCCACAACCAGCCAAGAACTCCTCAATTTCATGGATGCTTTCTCCGGCTACAACCAAATCAGCATGGATCCCAACGACCAAGAAAAGACCTCATTAGTTACAGGGCAAGGGACCTATTGCTATCAACTAATGCCCTTTGGGCTAAAGAACGCAGGAGCTACCTACCAGAGGTTGGTGAACAAGATGTTCCAAAAGCAAATAGGGGCATCCATGGAGGTATATATAGATGACATGTTAGTGAAATCAACCACGGCCGAGCTCCACATAACCCATCTGTCCGAAGCATTCGAGATCTTGAGAGAGTACAACATGAAGTTGAATCCAGCTAAATGCACTTTTGGAGTCTTAACCGGAAAATTCTTAGGTTTTATAGTCAACAACCGAGGAATTGAGGCGAATCCAGACAAGATAAAAGCCGTGCTCAACATGCCGCCACCGTCAAACATAAAAGAAGTCCAACGTCTAACCGGAAGAATAGCTGTGTTAAGCAAATTTGTGTCCAAGGCCAACGATAAATGTCAGCCTTTCTTCCAGGTTCTAAAGAAAGCTAATGGGGATACATAAGCTACAAGAAGCCGTCACCGAAACTTATCCAGCTCTCCCCACTGGTGAGCCCCTCTGGCTGGGAACTCCCATCACCGCGCCTACTGAACAGCGACGCCCTTATCGAGAGACAAAGACCGAAAGTAATAACATCCAATCTACTATCAGAGCCGAGCCTAAGCAGAGCGCAGGAGGTATCCAAAGACGGGAGAAACCAATCCTACCGGGCTTAGTAACCCCGCACCTCGAAAGCTCCGCCCCACTTTCAAGCTCAAACCACAGTCCCTGGGCTGTATCACCCAATGAAGAAAAGCATAAAACCGTAGACCTCGGAAGATTGGATGAAGTGGGCCTTAGAGTCGAAGCGAAGTTCGAAGATCGATATAAACCAAAACTGTAATAAAAGTGGCGTTCCTAGCAGCATTTTGTCATGGGAATTCACCCGCCGCAGCTTGCCGAGGATACGAGCCACGCCCACCTCCCATTTGGAAGCTATTCAGACTCCGGGCCGCCTAATGCTCAAGGAGCTTGTCGAGCTAATTCTGACCTCCCCAGAGGGAATAGATATCGAGTATGCACTCAGATTTGGGTTCTGAGCCTCCAACAACGAGGTCGAGTATGAGGCCATCATCATTGGTCTCAACCTCGCCCATTCAATGGAAGTTGACCAACTTAAGGTATGCAACGACTCCCAGTTGGTAGCAAAGCAAATAAAAGACACCTACGAGGCCAAAGGTGAAAAAAATGATCCTATACCTAAAAAGGTAAGGAATTAATGAGGTTCATGCAGTTCAGTCAAACACATACCCAGAGCAGAACTCCCCGAAAGGCATGCCCTAGCAAAACTCGCGACAGCCTCCCAAGAAGATCTCAACAAAATCGACGCTTGTCAAGCACCTGGTAAGAGCTCCCATGGATCTCTACGACGAGGTGCCTCCATCATGTCCGAGCCGGAGCCGATGGATCCATTTGAGACTATTTAATAGACGGACTGCTACCCGACGACCCAAAAGAGGCTCTGCTTGCACGAGGTTACCAGCTTACTTCATTCATAAGGGAAGCCTTACAAAGCTTGAGGTTTTTTCACACCATCCCTCGCGATCGCAGGAAAGACGCATGCTAAGCGCCGAGGGAAGTACATGAAGGTATATATGAAATCACATCGAGCTCTAAAGGCGTGGAAAGCCTTAAGACATGGATACTATTGGCCCACAATGCTCAGAGACACTACAGAACTAGTCAGGAAATGCAAAATTTGTCAAGAGCATGCCAAAATCTCTCACCTCCCGTCCGAACCTCGACGTCGGCCACAAGCCTCGCCCTTCAGCAAATGGGCCGGACATATTGGGAATCTCTGCCCATTGGAGCGTGCCTGCAAAATTTATCATCAAGGCAATATTTCACCAAATGGGCCGGCCGAACTCGCTACTATCAGCCGCAACGTAAGATACTAATTTCGCTGGGCATTCCATAATTTGCGTGCTCTGGTATCCCGAGAGCCTGAGACCGATATCGGAAGCAATTCGATAATCCTAAGTTTGAGATTATGTCGAAGCCTCTGGATCAAGAACTACTACTCGTCCCTGCCATCCACACCCATGGGCAGTCGGGTTTCACCATCCCGACCTTAAAACGACATTAAAGACCAAGTTGAAGATCTAAAGGCAAATGAGTAGAGTACCTACCCGAGGTGTCAGGGCATACGTGAATCACACGCAAGTCGGGCCAGACTCAGAAACCCCATCTCGCTCTAGCCTTTGGCACCAAGGCGGCAGTTCCCGGCCGAGATCGGATTAAAACCTTATGATTGAATCGCGCGTGGAACATAACAAAGAGTAGTTCTCCGCCCGAACCTAGACTCAGATGAAAAAGGGCGACCGTCCAAACGCATGTACATCTAAAGGAAGACGGTAGCGTACTACGACCAAAGGTCAACCCAGAAGGCGCCCGGCGTACCTAGTCTTAAAAGCTTATGCCTCGCAAGGAAAATCTGACACATGGAAAATAGGCCCAATCAGCGGCCCTTATATAGTATCTCACGCCGCCGCATCGGTAATGTAATAAATAGCCCATACGAGAAGGAAAAGTTTTATTCACTTCGAACGCCGAGCACCTTAAGCGTTTTTATCAAAAGAGACTCCTGATTGTAATCATAATAAAGTAACATCGCTTAGATACGTATGAGTGTTTGCCGACATTTGTTTAATATCCTTATAAATCAAAAGCGGGGCATCTCGGTAAAAGAAAAATAGACAGCTCAACCAGAACGTATGAGAAAGTTACACACATCAGAATGCACAAAGTCATACCCCAAAAAAGAAAAATTTTCTTTATTCCAATGAAGGTACAATTGATTACAATTACAGATTATCCCTACATCTCGTAAGTTACGCACAAGCAGCTTCTTTCAACACAGAAAAGTCTCAAGAAAAAGAAAGAGAGAGTGCGAAAGGAAAGGAAAAAGAGATGGAAATAAGAGAGACTGAGAAAGAGAGGAAGAGAGAGCAGAAAAGAAGGAGAAGGAGAAGAAAGAAGAGAAAGAGAGAAGAGAGAAATGGGAGAGCGGTGCCTAAAAGTACACCGGCTGCTTCCAGACGCATTCCCTAGCACGGCTAGGAATAACATAACCCCATAAAGGAAACTAGGAAAACACAACCCTACAAAGTGTGAGGTCCACGGAACGAGCCGTAATCTCAAAGGACCTCCCGAGAAATAACCAAGCCTTGACGCCTCATCATGCGCAGATTCCAGTTGCGCCCAAAAAAAAAGGGCAGAAGGTTAGAAGTATGAGCTCCATAGCGGAGAAGTCGCCATTTATAAAGAGGTCAAGACTTGGGAAAATTCCGCACAAATAAGCTTCCAATTTCATGAACCGAAGATTAAAGACGCCCGCATCTTTCCAAGAAGTGGAAGTCAAATCGGTCACACTCAGTAGCTCAGTTTTGAAGAACTCAAATGCTCAACTCAAGCCTGATAGCCTAAGAGCCAGTTTAGCTCAGGCAGAATAGCCCATGGAGCCTTATCGCCCGCTTTGAAGAGTCCAACTACTGTCTCAAAGCTGGTAGCCCAAGATCCAGCCTCTGGCCAAAGTGATAAGCCCACTGAGCCTCGTAGGCTCGGGCCAGATAGCTCAAGAGCTCGTGTGACAACACACCGAGCCTAGCACCGCTGGCGTAGAGCTCAACAGCTCAGGAAGGCCTCAGCGCCCAAGAGCCCAATAGCTCAGTTTTGAAGGGCTCAACTGCTCAACTCAGGACTGGTAGCCCAAGAGCCAGTTCAGCTCAGGAAGAATAGCCCATGGAGCCTCATCAACTAGCGAAGAGCTCAACTGCTTCAACTCAGACTGCAGCCCAAGAGCCGTCGCCAGCGACGTTTACTGAGCCTTAGTATTCAATTTGCGTGAGCTCACAGCCGTGAAGGCCTTAAGGCTCGAGCTCACACTGGGCCAGTATAGCTCAACAGCCTCAGAAGGCCTGGCCGCCGAGCCCAAGAAATTAGCTTTACGTAGCTCACCAGAAGGCCTTAGTGCCAGAGCCCAATAGCTCGCTTTGACAGCGCTCAAGTGCTCAACTCGCAAATAGCTCAAGAGCCACTCTAGCCAGCAGACACCACGGAGCCTCATCGCCCGCTTTGAATAGCTCAATTGAGCTAACCACAGCAGATTAGCCCAGGCTACCCAACTCGCATAAGTTAGCCCACGGAGCCTCAGCAACTTAGTTTTGAAGAGCTTAACTGCTCGACTCATGCAAAGCCATATAGCCACTGATCCAGGACAGCTTAGGCAGAGCAACACAAGGGGTGCAGTTATAAAAAAAAAAAAAAAGGTAAAAGCGATGAGATAGAAAATGGGGTATTCATTGATAACGACATTACATATATCCCAAATTCGGTCCCATAAAAAAACAAAAACTATATGAAGGAGTTCGTGACGCCGAAGAGGGAGCAAAAGGCGAAGAAGGAAACGGCCTCACGGTGTTTCAAGCCTGCATCGTCATGGAAAAGACTTTTCTCGCCTCGTCACTCAGGGATATCAAAGCATGTCTAAGCCCTAGGCACTAGCAGCTTCTTCCTCCGAAAGGCAAGCCATCCGTAAGCCCATTGAGTTCGTGCCTCATCCTCAAACTCGCCATAGCCCCGTCCCTTTCAACAACTGTAGCTTTCGCTCATGTCACCGCAACCCATGGCACTCTACAAAGCGTCTCAATAGAGCTTACAAATGAAGCTTCGCGACGCCCATCTAGCAACGCCGCTTACGCAGCTGCCTCTAGCAAAGACTAGCCGTCCCACAGCCACTACCTCTTCCCTAGTTGCCCAGCTCTTCTCAGAGATTTAGCCATCCCCGACCACCGGGGGCTCAACTCGAGCAAACTGGCAGCCCCATCTCGGCCTCCGCCAGGTCATCTGCAGCTCGCACTCTTCCCCGACCCCCGAAGCTCGACCCTAGCTACTCTGCTATCCCGGGTCTTTCCCTACCTCGCCAAGGCCAAGGCCAAGCCATGAGCATGCCCGCCCACTTGAGCTTCACGACCTCCTCCATCATATTTCGCACTGACCGCAGCTCACCGCCGTAAACAAAAAGCAAAGCCACTCCGCTTGTGCATTCGCGGCTTTGACGTGGCCCTTGTTAAGTCTGTCCCTTTTGGCTAAACTCTTCAAATGAGTAGCCACCTGCCGAAACCCAACTTAAAGTCAACACACAACTCAAACCCAAGATAAAAGAAGACATAACAAGACACGGGAACTTACAGAGGCGACCCCTTGGAGGGATAGAGCCAAGGCTTCCTTAATAGGCAGGGCACCCGACCTCTTGAGGTCAGAATCTCTGAGGATGGATGAGACCGTGCCAGCCGTAAGCTCGGCATTCAAGAGCAAGGAATCGCCATCTCCGTCAGCTCCGGGGCGTTTCCTCCTTAACTCTTCCACCCTCGAAGAAGGAGGCTCTGTGCTCTGCATAAGGGAACTCAAAACGGAGATAGGCATGACCTCCAAAGAAGGCTCAGCAGTCCTTCCCGAGGAGTCTTGGCCTGCAGCCAACTGCAGCGAGGTCGCGAACTCGGGGCTCTAAGAGCCTCGGCCAGAAGCGACAACACTTGCCCCAACACTCAGACATGGGTAGAAGGTGAGGAAGAAGACATCCCCAACTTCGGGACTTTACCCCAGGATGGTGGCCCTTCTCAGGAGAGTCCAGAGTTTTCCGCTTCACACTCCGAGACCTCCAGGACAACGTCTCCACTCGGGCCAAAAGCTCTCCCTTAGTTGGCTTGACAACGGGAGGCCCATCGTGAGAAAACTTCATAACTGAGGAGGCGAAGGCCCCAAAATAACTGGATTCGGGAGGACCTCGAACCCGAAGATCCGAACATCCGACCGATGTCGAGTACGCTGAAGACACTTAGCCAATTCCCGCTTTATGACTTTGTCTTCGGGGCTGAGATCGGGGCGAATACCTAAAAGACACACAGCCAATCCAGAATTAGAGACGCCCTACAAATTACGAAAGCTAAACCAAACTAAACCAAAGCGATGCTCATGAAGATTCTCAAGAGTGGTCCAAGCAGCCGGAACGCCCAGGGTATCATCCTTATCAAGGGGGTCGTACTCCTAACTGCGGCCACTGACGAAAAATTAACGCTCCTTCCAAAGTCTATGGGAAGATAGGAGATTCGAGATAATCAGAGGAGTGCTGGCACGCTTAGATAGATAAAGGAAGCCCTCGGCGGCTTCCTTCACACTAAAAATATCCAGGAATAAAGCTATACTGGGAACACCAAAGCCTTTGTCCTTGAAGAAAACCAACCTACCAAAATACCCCGTAAATCGGGGGCGAAAGTCGAGAAGGGCGACGTTGAAATGTTGCAAGCACTTTATAAAGGCGCAGAGGAACGACGCCACTGCCGAAGGCCACCTCGAAGAAACACACCATCTTGGGCACTTGGACCACGTAGGAGGTCAAAATGTCGGGAGACCAGACCTGGACACTAAAAGGGGGCTTATAACGCCTCGCGAAAGTTTCTCCATACAAAGGTTCAACTTTGCTAGGTCCCATCGCCAGAGCATTCTGCATGGCTGACTTCAAATATTCCGATCCCCCGTGATATTTAATCTCATCAATTCTCCCCTTACCCTTGTCCAAGGGAAAAAGGGGGTTCCCCCGGTGGCATTTCGAAGAACAACCTTGGTTAAACGGTCGGAGGCGCCACCATCCGCCAAACCAAACACAGGTTCACCCCATGCGAAGAAGAGAAACGCGATTCGATCCATGAGGCAATGGTACATAATAAGATTCCAACTGTTAGCCCGCTTTCGCTATGTTAACAAATACAAAGACGCTACTCTAGGAACATAACGAAAAAAGGTTATCCTGGGCAAGGTATCTCAAAACGCTGTGCCAACTCTTACACGGAATGTCAGAACGAATGTTGAGAAAAGGGAAACTCGAACTAGCAGAGAAACAAAAAGGCTTCAAGATCAGGGGAACACAAGGCGAACGGTAAGAGGATGTTCTCAGAAGAAACTGAAAGAACTGGAAGAATTGGGCGCGAACACCGAAAAGTCATCATTATCACAGGACATATGACGGCGACAAAGCCCTAACCAAACCAACCTTGAGCAAACACGTGGTCTGATCCGATTCAAGAGGCAGCATGTTCTTGCACACGCTCGACGACACAAGGGCTGGGGACAACCAGGGTTTAAAATACGCAGCCCACTCGCTCAAGCCCAAGGAAAGGTAAGCCCGGAAACGCCCGAAAATGAAGCACCGCCAAGACTGGAGCTTCTCCGCTTTGATCGCCTCTTCCAAGGGCCAATAGCATGGACAATCTGAAAAGCCCATGTCCTGTAAATCACACTAAATCTCACCAGCAAGGGAAATAGGATAAATCCCAATAATAGCTTATTCTATGAATCAAACCGAATCTCACCAATGAGGGAAGTAGGATAATTCTCAATAACTGCTCCCTCATTATCCCTTATTAATCCGATAGCGATAAAGACAGAAAATACCCCATCAAATGGGAAGGAATCCTTACCACCATCTAATTGGGAAAAACATATACTATAAATACTAGGCCACCCCATCGGTGAAAGGTACGCAGAACATTCGCCCTCTAAGCACCGATTTTCTTCAAACAAGGGAGTGAATCGACTAGCATCGAGCTGCCAGTGAAGTCCCCGCCGATCCTCTTTTCTCTTGTTTTTGCAGAGGGGTCCAGCGTTCAGAGCCAGTGGACCAGCCCAACGACAATTCAAGTTCCGGCCCAGCGATCCCGACACGCTCTAACCTAGTTCCTTTTGAAAAATGCATCATCAAGGGTAATTGATAAGAATAATCCATAGTTTAATTGATTTTTTAAATTAATCTCATTAACTATTTAATTAAGAATAATCCTAAGTTTAGGAGGTCTTGTACTGTATTGATCTAAGGTATCGGTGACTGGTTATAAAGGAGTTAAAATAATCTTATATGGTCTCTCTCTCCTCTCTCTCACCACGTGTTCCTATCTAATTGGCCCTTAAAAATTTTATTTTCTCCACCCCTTTCTCTTCTCCTCCACCCCACTATCGACCTCCACTGGAATTCCGAAGGTGTCGCTGTGATGAGTGTCAATACGATGTCGATGAGCTCTTGGACAGCGACAAGATTCGGCCTCTCCGACCACCTCCTACTGGTAAATTAGCAATGACAACTGAATTTAGAGTTTTAATTTCGTCAAGTGCTAGATTCTATCTTCTTCCTTCTACCTCGTTCCTTAAGCAACCGGGTTAGTTCTAAATTTCACTCAAGAGCTTGGTTAGTCAGAAGACCCGAGACCGCAATTTCGAAAAGGGTAAAATCGTAATTTCGATTATAAAATTGTTAATTTCGGTTAAAAATCCGTAATTTATTCTCTATATCTCGGATGATGAAACGAATTTCACCGTTGGAATCGTCTCACGAAATCTAGCTAGCATGTAAAATTTCGTCTAATTTCGAGACGCATCGAAACGCGACGCTTTTTCGAGGCATCGCACCGGTGCCGTAGTGTAATCCATTTTTACGCGACGAAAAGTCACATATAAAACGTGACTCATGTGTCATAAGTGGTATGAGCAGAGAAATGATGGAAATGGACGTCGGTGATGCGTCAATATCAAACTCGTGGAAGTATGACATAAAGCGTCATTTTTGAATTGTTGTTTGATAATAAGACAAAAAAGAGATGTATGTCATTCTTTCAAATCAGTACGGTTCGAGAGAAAAGTGATTAGATGCAAGAGGTTGGATATTACGCTTAGAGAGAGAGTGTCTTCCTTCTTATTTCACAAATCCGACCGCCTAGCCTTCGGACAAGAAGCGAGAACCGCCACGCCGGGAGAGGGCTTCACAGGTACCCGTATTGTGGAGTTTCCTTAACCCGAGAGGTGGGTTTCTCCCTTACTAGTTTATTCCTTTAAATACTTTGCAACGTTGACCGACGAGGCCGTGAGGAAGATTCGACGGTCCCAAAACTCGTAAATCGACCGCTGGATGAGGAACCTAAATTTACGCCTGTGACTACTCACGGACTGTTTGGGTGTCTAAGGGTGTGATTCATGCCATGGATTGTATTGTGGTTTGTATATGGCCGGAAATGACCGTGAAATGCGAGTTCACAAAGTGAACCAATGAATTGATGAGTAATGGAACCGTAAACCCTAGGGTTTTACTGTTCCTAGGAATGGTGACACGAAAATCTATTTTCAGGTGAAATGGTTTGATCGAAAGGGATTCAAACGAATTGTTTTGTTTGGATCATTAAACAAGTGAGCTATAATTTTTATGTATGAATTGATTAATTACATGACATGATTGTGTGATTGATTATTATGTGGATATGTGCATGTTTACATATTTGCATGTGATTGGGATCAGATTGAATTGGCATACATGCATTCCATATGCACTGAACATCCTAGGACTATAGGAGTTAAGTACGAGATGAGTCTAGTAGAAAACTATTCGAGAGTAGTCTAAAATAATACCATATCTGGCAGAATTCCAAATTAAAAATATCAATCGCCTGAGCGGCCCAATTGGATATTCACACCTGAGTATAGCCCACAACAAATAATATATCAATCGTCTGAAAGGCCCAATTGATATATATATTCACTCCGAGGGTCATTCACAAACTAACAAACGAGCAATTTTCATACGAGGCTTAGGCGAGTGAGAGAGAGTCGGTGAGGACTCAATCTGAGTTAGTCATGCAGACATTCAAGTAGGATCATGCATTTACTTGAATGCATGTTTATTTTGGAACATTGCACCGCACTCCTAGGTGGAGAGTAGCCCACTTAGGCGATTCCACTACTAAGTATTAGCTCACCCCGTCGGTGGATATATTTTTACAGTAATGTGGAGCGTGCGTAGGGACTCGTCCTAGAGACCGATTAGAAGAAAGCCGTTGTGGTTGATGTATACATGTATTATAACTTTTAAGTTTAATGTATGCACAGAGTAAGAGTAAAATATTTGAACTCTTAGAACTATTGGATATAGTGGATTCATAGCTGGTATGTTTTTACGGATATCAGAGTATGGCCCAAGAGGCCGTTTTTATCCATATTTGTATATTTGTGATTATATTGATTGCTTGGGACAAAGTTTCATGTGTAGTTTTTATCTGGGTAGAGCCTCTCCGCACAAAGGAGACTCGCCCGATTTTCTCTGGTGGCGGCTGGGTAACCCGACATCCACTTGTATTCCGCGGCCGACGGTATCAACTGAACCCCCGGTTTAGGGCTTCACAGCCTGGTATCGAGCTTAGGCATACGAATACCTAGGAGCTCGGTTTGGTATCCATCACCACTAGGTGGTTTGATGCGAGAGCAGGCATATGGAAACCCATAGATCGAGGATTCAAGAAACATGGGCCAGTGAGAGCATCACTAGGTGTGGTTCGATGCTAGGCATAGGTATGAGATTACCTAGAAAATCCCGACAAAACTAGGACACACATGCACATGTGTTGAAGTGTTTTTGTGTGATTTGATGAATTGTTGTGTGAATGGTATAAAGCTATCATGTCAGGGATGAGATGTGTGCTTTGTGCCAAGACATGGATGTTAGAAACTTGGTGGAGTTTTACAGCAGAAAAACTCGGAACGAAGAAAAGAAATGAACCAAATTGGAATAAATTTATTGGTTATTATAGTGAAATCAAATTTTAAGAATTTGAGGTGGAACACTAGGGTTAGTGTTGTATATAAGGAGAAAAAAAAAAATTTACAGTGTAAAACTGGAAAAAGAAAGTAAAGAAAATAAATTTCATAAATTTATTTGGTTATGAGGTGAAGAAAATAATTTTCTAAGGTTTTATATGGTGTAAAACTGAAGAAAAGTGAAGAAAATAAATTTTTAGAAATTTATTTGAGTGTTCAAGAAAATGAAGAAAAAAAAAAGGGGGTAAGTAATTTTTTTTTATGATTTTTCCAGCTGCTGGAAATAAATGAAAATAATAATAATGAAAAAAAAATTTTTAGTGCAGAAACCGTTTTTTTGGGCTACTGCCCAAATTATATTGCGAGAAGGATTTGTATTGCAATATTGAAATTGTATTGCAAGAAACAAAAGAGAAGGTCAGGATTATATTGGCAAGGAAGGCTTAAAGTAAAGGAATTGTATCGCAATACGTCATTGTATTGCAGAGTTAAGGCTTGAGGAGAAATGGATTCTGTATTGCACACAGAAATCAGACAAGAAGTAGGCACCTGTGACGGCCGAAGTGGCTGCAATACACCGCTTCAGACAGAAGAGGGCCGAGATCGTGTCGCAATACACCTCGTACAGATGTGGAGCCGTGCAGGCGGGTTGTGGCGGTGGTCAGCCATCAGGTTTCCACGACACAAACTAAGCTGGCGCTGGGTAGCGCAGGGCGTGCGGCCATGCGGTTACGCGCGCAGTTCTGGGCGTGGGCGCTGGGCCGCGGTAGAAGCGGCAAAGGCGCTCGCGGTGCGGGCGGACGCCAGGGACAAAGAAAGGTGGGCGAGAGCGCAGCGGGGCTCAGCGGGCAGGCGCAGCCACGCTACGGGGGCGAAGGGGTAGCAATGGCGCCGCGGCGCCGGGCTCGGGCGCTACCGCCGTGGTCAGGCACTATTTGCACCGGGCCCTGCTTTTGGGTCCTATGGAATCAATACTGCCTCGAGTCGATTTTGGATATTGTTCGTGGAACCTATTCATGAACATCGTTTCATCATTAAATTTTTTCGAATTTTTTTTTATTAAATTAAAAAAAATAAAATAAAATCAACAAAAATTAGACAAAATTTTCGAAAAATAAAATTTTCAAAAATTGAATTTTCCAAAATAAGATTTTATTGAAAACAATATTTAAATGCACTGATTGCCTCAAGACTACTGTAAATGCAGGACAATGTATATACACTGACACAAGCAGATGACAATGGCTCCTGTAATGTGTTTATGCCTTAGAGATACTGTATTGAGATTTAATTGCCATGTTGATTGTGTAGATGGCTAGTAGAGGACGAGGACGTAGAGGACGTCTTGACTATGGTACCGGGTCGACACACCACTGCTGTTTGATCACAGAATTTTTGATGAGGTCAGAGGTATTACAAATAATGCCATCGCACTGTGCCGGTATAACAGAGACAGAATATCCTGGGCAAGAACCTCCGTAGGTTTAGGTGCATCATCCTCCGACATTCATAGGGGGAGGAGATCCTGATGTACACCATTGGTTTGCATTGAGAAGGTGTTGGGAGGCTACGGAGATTACGCCTAACGAATCGGGATTAGACTAGCCGCATCTAGCTGTGAGGGTGAGGCCCAACACAAGGAAATGGGGCAAGGACTCCTGTGAGACCCAGAGGCGGCGATTACGGGGCGACTTCAAGAGCCTGCCTACGGGCAATGCACTCTCTGCAGATCGAAAGCCTCGGGAGTTCCTGTGAGTCAAGTGTGGCGATGACTACGATGGATCATGACGTGTCTACGTAGCTAGTACGATGGTTGATGATTACGTACATAGACTTGGTCAAGGTTAGAGATTCAAGAATGGGCTGAAGTTGTCCATTCTGCCAGATTATAGATCTCACCTACAAGATATGGATTCATGGTTGGGACAACCCTGACCATAGAGAGAGAGTTGGGCTTGTAGGTTGACCTGTAGGAGCGCCAGACGTGAGTTCTCCCTGTGGATTGGGGTGGCGAGAATAATGGATGATAGGTCGAGGCTGCGTAGTTAGAGATCTCGACCTTACTCACAAGGGACCTGAGGATCATGGACATGTCAAAGTTCAATGTCATCCTAAGGATGAATTGGTTGATAGCTTACAGATCGCATCGATCAAGGAAGCGTAGAGGTTACCACACGCCAGATCTTCGCATCGCAGGGTATTTCAAGGGGACAAGCATGATATTTTGCCCCAAACAAAGATAACGAGTCCGTGTGTCGTGACGCTAGCTGGTTGGCTAGCGAGCCTTACCCAGAGTGCACCCAGGTGACCCGTATCTCGATCTACCTCGGCAAGGTGCGAGTATGTGGATGTTTTTCCGCATTTGTGCTACCCGGATCGCCCACGTAGGCAGTGTACTCGCATCGAGTTGCACCCCGTACTTCACCCATCTCTATGACTCCACATAGGATGGCACCAGTTGAGTTGTGTGAACTCGTAGTCCGCTTGGCTGTGAGCTATTGGACAAGGGTTCATTAGACCGAGTACTTCACCATAGGCGCCCTGCCCCATTTCTCTATGAAGAAGAAGGATAAGACCCTTCGACCGTATTGATTAATGACGCTGAATCGTGTTAATGACCAAGAATCAGTACCTATTAACATGATTGACGATTCGTTGATCGTTAAGAGGAGCGAGTCTACTCCAAGATGCACCTTCTCGCGACCGGTTACCATCACCGAGGGTTGTGGATACGATATTCCTAAGACAAGTGTTTAGGAAGCCGCTAGGCACCCTGAAGCTTACGACGATGCTCCTTCTGATGACGAATGCGCTAGCGGCATTCATGGATTCATGCATAGGGTATTCCAACCCTATTTAGATCGGGCTTTGTCGAGTTCGATGACATCTTGATCTACCCCACAGAGCGGGAGCATGAGTATCACTTGAGGATCTTACGCTTGCCGAGACCATCACTAGGTCACAAGTTCGGCAAGGCGAAGTTCCGCTTACCGAGGTGAGATTCGGGGTCACGGGTGTCGCATCGAGTGTCACGACCCAAAGAAGGTCGAGGCAAAGATGAGTCGAGAGGTCGAAGCCTCGAGATACGTGCACTCGGGATTACCGGCTACAGAGATTCATCGAGGATTTCTCCGTGATAGCAAAGACCTATGACTAGGTCGACCCTGAAGAAGGTCGCTTTGACTGGGATGACCGGCGCGAGGAGGCATTCCAGGAGTTGAAGAGGGGACTTACTTCAGCCCCCATCTTGATAGTCCCTGATTATCGTGGGTACAAGTGTATCAGGGCTCGAGGGCCGGACTGGGATGTGTTTTGATGCAATCCGGGAGGGTAGTAGCTTATGGTTCTCGGCCGTTGAAGAATCATTTTGCTGCACTACCTCACACACGACATGGAGTTACGGTCGTAGTCTTCGCCTCTCGAAGATTGCGCCACTACTTATACGACGAGGAGTTCGAGGTGTACTCAGACCACAAAAGTCTGAAGTATATTTTCACACTGGGACCTCATGAGGCAACGCAGATGGATGGAGCCTTAGAGGATTATGACTACTTTACATTACCATCCTCGTAAGGCAAATGTGGTGGCTGATGCACTCACCGAAGTCAATGAGGAGCGTGGCTAGTATAGCTTCTCTGGGAAGGCGACGCCGAGACCGCGACGCTCGCTACAAGACAAATGAGCGCACTGTGGTACCTCGGGAGCTTAAGCATACACCGCTCGTTGAGCAGAGTGATTGAGTCCCAAGGACATGACGCAGAGGTAGTGTCCATCGTGACCTAGCAATACCATGTACTAGTGACGAGGGTTTAATCGCTCACGCGATGGTGAAGCCCGACATAGGGACGTGTCAGTGGGTTCCTTGAAGCCGACGGGATGGAGAGGAGATCTCGGAGTTTCACCGCTTCGATTTGTCGTAGATCCAAAATTTAAGATGGCAGGATCTTCGCCGCCGCACTATTGGAGTGGGATGAAGAGACGAGTTCGAAGGATGTCTCACATGTCGCCAGGTTAAGGTCGAAAGCACCGTGAAGCCGCTGGCTACTTCGCCATCGGAGGTATCGAGTGGAAGTGGGAGCATGTCACTATGGACTTTGTGACCCACTGCCACGACGCAAAGAGAGGCATGACGTCAGAGGGGTGATAGTGGACTCAAGCCCACTAAGTCTAAGACATTTTCTAAATTCCGTATGGATGACCTTCGCCTCGAGAGATTCCGCCTGCTATACATTCGAGAGATTGGTCCCATTACATGGAGTACCAAGATCCATAGTGCTCCGATAGGGACCCGAGGTTTAGGCGCACTTTTGGAAGAGTTTCCTAAAGGCTATGGGCACACGGCGACTATGAGTAATAAATGCCCACCCTCGTAGACATGGTCACCCTCGAGAGGACTATACGGGTGTATTAGAGGACATGTTACGAGCACGCTGGTTTCGATCATATGGGCACTGGGAGGAGCATTTGCCCTAGTGGAATTCCGCCTACATCAATAGTTACTAAAGTAGTATACGTATGCACCGTATGAGGCATTGTAGCAGAGGCCATGTAGATCACCATTATGTTGGACCGAGCGGGAGAGAGCCCATCACTCAGTCCTCGATTTGACAGAGACACCTCCGAGAAGGTGAGCTTGACACGACAACGTCTTCTCACGGCTCAGAGCCAGAAGAGCTATGCGGATGTGCGACGTCGACCCTTAGAGTTCGAGGTTGGGGATCACGTCTTCTTGAAGGTGATGCCTAAGAGGGGAGTGGTCAGGTTTGGCAAGCGTGGGAAGCTATCGCCGAGGTTCATTGGACCTTTCGAAGTTACTCGGTAGGGAGGCAATCGCTATGCACGATTGGCATTACCGCCAAAGATGTCGTGTCCAATGAGGTGTCCACGGAAATATACCTGCATCCAGCCATGTGGTGGATCGGGGGACGCATTGAGGTTGACACGATGGGACCTTCGAGGGACCAGTTGGTGCACGTTGATACCGTGATCAGGTTTTGCGACGCAAGACCGTGAGGCTAGTGAGAGTACTATGGAGGCACTATGGAGTAGAGGAGTCCACGTGGGAGCGCGAGGACACGATACGGGCCACTTATCCCTTCTTGTTTAAGGATGAAGGTACGTAGTTTAATCGTTTAAGATTTAATGATCAAGCACATGCATGGTAGAGTGCACGCCGCATATGCATGTGAGTGATTGTAATTGCCCCAAATTTCAGACTACCTTTTGAGGAGAGAAGGTAAGACCCGTAAATTCCAATTCTCTCGAAAAGGGCAAAAATCGTAATTTCGACATAAAATTGTGTTAATTTCTCGTTAAAATCCGTAATTTATTCTCCATATCTCGGATGACGAAACGAATTTCACCGTTGGAATCGTCTCACGAAATCTAGGTAGCACGTACAATTTCGTCGAATTTTGAGACAGACGGAGTCGGCACGTTTTTCGAGGCATCGCAATTCGGGTGCCGTAAAACGATTTTTAATGCGACGAAAGTCACATATAAAATGTACTCATGTGCCATAAGTGGTATGAGTAGAGAAATGATGGAAATGGACGACCGGTGATAAGGCTAAATGTCAAAACCGGTTATGATATAGCGTCATTTTCAATCATTTAAGTAGGGATAATAAGACAAAAGAGATGTATAGTGTCATCTCTTTCAAATTCGAAAAGGAAAACGGAGAAAGGCATTAGACAAGAGTTGGAGACACGCGAACACAGAGCGCCTTCCCAAGTTTCGCGCCCACCACCGCGCCCCACGAATAGTGAACCGCCTCACAGAGGTCACATCGAGTCAGTGGTTTTCAACCAGGCGCTCCCGCTCAGCCTCATCCCAAACATCCGCAGCCAGCCAGCCGAATAAGGCCAGCAGGGGTCGCTTTGATCGTCCCAAAACTTGCGGACCGACGAGTTTGATTTCTATGAACCTAATTTACATCCGTGACTACTCACCTGAATTGCTCGTGTCTAAGGGTGTGATTCATGCCATGGATTGTATCATGTTCGTATAAGGTCGAAATGGTCATGGAAATGCGGGTTCACAAAGTGAACCAATGAATTGATGAGTAATGGAACCGTAAACCCTAGGGTTTTACTGTTCCTAGGAATGGTGACACGAAAATCTATTTTTGTGTGAAAATGTGTTTGATCGAAAGTGATTCAAATTGAATTGCTCGTGTTTGATCATTAGCCCAAGTGAGCTAATTTATGTAAGGAATTGATTAATTACATGACATGATTGTGTGATTGGACATTATGGAGAAAGATGCTTACATATTTGCATGATTAGATCAGACGGGAATTGGCATACATAGACTTCCATATGCACTAGAACATCCTAGACTGATAAGTGCATGAGATGAGTCTAGAGAAAACGGCACTGAGGGTAGTCTAAAATAATAATTATCGGAGGGTAGTCTAAATTAAAATATCAATCGCTCTGAGCATTTCCCCCAATTGATATTCATCGGAGGGTAGTCCACAAACAAATAATATATCAATCGTCGGAGCAGCCCAATTGATATATATTCATCGGAGGGTTGTCCACAAACTAACAAAACAATAATTCTCATACGAGGCTTAGGCGAGTGTGAGAGAGTCGGTGAGACTCTAGACTGAAAGGCGTCATGTAGACATTCAAGTAGGATCATGCACATTGAATGTATGTTTATTTTGGAACATCAGACCGCAGACTTAGGCTGAGAGTATTCCACTTAGTGGCGATTCCACTATCGAGCATTAGCTCACCCCGTCGAGGGATATATTTTACGTGCACGGTGGAGTGTGCGAGGGACTCCGCTTCGTCCTAGAGACCGAGGATTAGAAGAAAGCTCGTTGTGACTTTTGATGTATACATGTATTATAACTTTTAAGCTTAATGTATGTATTATAAGAGTAAAATATTTGAACTCTTAGAACTATTGGATATAGTTGGATTCATAGTTGGTATGTTTTATGGATATTGTAGTATGGGCCCAAGAGGCCGTTTTTATCCATATTTGTATCATTGTGATTATATTGGACTGTTTGGGACAGTTTCATGTGTTTTATTCGTAGAGCTCCCGCATGCTGAGACTCGCCCGATTTTCGAAGTGGCGCGGTAACCTAACATCCACTTGTGGTTCCGCGGCCGACGGTAGTCAATCTGACCGGTTTGGGGCGTCACATTAGCATTATATGAAATCGCTTGTAAGGAAATGTTGAGCATGTGATACCGAAAATTCTGGGCATTGAGAGGTTTTGGCGACGGGTTGTTCATACTGGTGTGTATAAGTATAGTTCCGATTTCATAAACCATAGGGTTTTGTTTGCTGGTTGTGGACATTTCGACATGGAAGTGAGCTTGGACCTCTATAGATATAATGCTAAGCCTCAGATGGTGTTTAGAAACACTATAAGCTCCTTCCCTAGTTCGGTGACAAAATGTTTTGTTATGGGGCATTATGGACTTTTTTTAACAGATTTATTTCCATATGGGTTTGTATTGAAATCAGTGAATTCGAATTCTCTTATCTGGGTATGAATCAGAATCAAGTTTGATAATCATTTTTAATGAATTTCAATTATCGATCCACCATGATAACTAAAAGCAAGTATTAAAATTGAATTTTGGGGGAAAGATTAAAAAACCTCTGTACGGGTGATCTGGAAAATCACATAGGTGGTGAAACCGAAACATTAAAAAGCAGTGAAATTTTCAATCACAAGTTAACAAGATCCTCTGTTTGGTTAATGAGAAAATCCAGAGGAAGGTGGAGATACAAAAAGGAAAGTTGAACTAGAAACAAAGCTAGAGAACAACTTTTGTAACGAAGGAAGAAGAAGAGGAACACAATGACTTTTGTAACGGAGGAAGAAAAAGAGGAACACGATGATCAAGGGGACGCACTAAAAAGAAAACCTAAAAATAATTGAGCTTTAGGGAGAAAATCAAGAAAGGAAAGACGAAGAAGAAGCAGCACTAGGGTAGGAATGAGGTGGAGGGTGAGAATCAAAAACTCGGTTGTTGTTATCGGCTTCTTCAAAAATGTTGATGGAGAGGAGCGGTCGCCGGAGAGTGGGTTGAAGGTGGAGGTTGACTTGAGAGAGGGATAAAATTGAATTTAAAAATAAAAATAAAAATTGAGACATCCAATTAGTTAATAACACTAGACTAGAAAGGAAAGAGAGATGGGTGGAATCCAACTGATTTTTAAAAATAAAAATATAAATTTTAGGAACGAATTAGATAATAACATGTGATATTTTTAAACCTATAAAGCCAATCACTTCCAGTGGTAGACCAATATGATACGAGACCCCCTAAAACTCGGATTATTCATTGTTAATGAGTAAGTGAGACTAATTAAAGAAGATTCGTCAAATGATAAATTATTCATGTTAATTACCCCTAAATATTATACATATTTTTCTTAATAAAATTTTAAAATACAAATGTATTTATATAAAACGAAAAAATAATATCCTAATTGTTATTAATTGTATATTTTAAATTTATTTTATAATAATAATAAAAAAAGCCCTAGGTTTTATAATATCCTATTCGTTCCAACCTATTCAAATTTGGATTGAATAGGTTGGAAAGAATAGACTCTACTCACATCATCTTTTATTATTTTTCATAATAAAAAAATACATATGTTTCTCAAAATATTTATAATATTGAAAAGAAAAATATAATTTTTTAAATTATAAATTATTATAAAAATAAACATTATTGATTATCAATGCAAGACTCAAATTCAGATCACTGCCATTTTGTGTTGAACCTGCTGGCCTGCTTAAAATTTGAAGTCACCCACCCTAGTAATGCAATCTTTTTATTCACCTCATTAATTCAATCTTTTCACCCACCCCCTGCTCATATTTAATGCCTCTTTAATATATTAGTTTGATGGATTATTTAGGAAATAAGAAGGTCAATTCCCTCTTCAATATTTCTTTGTTATTTACCTGTATAGCTCTCAGTCCAGAACAAATTTCGGCTATTTTTGTGTCTGGAATTTTTGGAATAGGGAGGATGACGACACAAACTTGAGAAGGAAATAGGCAAAT
This sequence comes from Tetrastigma voinierianum, assembly GCA_016808115.1. Classification (NCBI taxonomy): domain Eukaryota; kingdom Viridiplantae; phylum Streptophyta; class Magnoliopsida; order Vitales; family Vitaceae; genus Tetrastigma; species Tetrastigma voinierianum. The sequence goes on from JAEQBH010001685.1 coordinate 393,625, forward strand.
GAGAAAGCCACATGTTTGTAGAAGTTCAAGACTGATGACATGAAATATGAGGCTTTCAATTTTTAAAAACAACATTCCTCATTTCCTAGACATGGAATTTGAGGCATCATCAACCTACCATATTTAGCCTTACTGGGCATTCTACATATCTTGCTAAGCAACAATGACTTTGTTTAAAACATGGAAAGGGAGGTTGGAAGGAAAGCAATGGGGGAGGGGAGGCATGGATATATGTGTAACGCCCCTTCCTCTGTCTTCGGCAAGCATGGGATGCTACACAAAGTAGAGACTTGTTAACCTGACTTTCCGGAATTTTTGGAAACCATTTCAAGCATAGATTCATAATTGATACAAACTTGTTTCAAAAGGTAGATTTATGAAAATTCTAGATTATAAATCATAACCGGTCGATCCAGTTGATAAAAAATTCTCAAATTTTGTCAGAGAATTCTTCAATGAGTAGGGAATCCAACAAAAGAAACGGTGCATGATTTTGAGTTTGGATGAGGGAGATACGATCGAAACAAGCCCAAGTGCTCCGAATTTATACATGCTTCAATGAATTTTGCCTAAACTGAGACTTTGAGGACCGATTGAGCCGGTTGGGAAAATTTTTGAAATTTTGACAGAATATTCTTCGGAGAACAAGGAGTCCATAAAAAAAAAATCGCACGATTCCAGTTCTTGGCTGAGGGAGATTATGATAGGAAACAAGCCCAAGTGCTCCCCATTCGACATACTTTATAAACCCGATTGAGTAGAACTGAGGCCTTCACTTGCTTTATGGCACGATGCCATACAACTACATACACACCTCACGTACCACAACAATACCACCGAGGTTCTGAGATCCATTCGTTTAAAATGACCCCATCGGTGCCATATGAGAACTATAAAGAGGGTGCATGTCTTAAAGGATAAAATGTGTTGAGGGATGCAAAACTGAGTGGCTCACTAAATATACCCCCCGTGAGAGCTTGAACGAGTGAATCGTGGGTGTTAAGTGCAAGGACAAAGATTGAAATGAACCCTAGTAAAGAACCCGATGACCAACAATTTTGTCCCCTACCCAAGAATCTAAGGGCTAATGAAAAATTGAGTCGCCACGATCGAAGGACTAAGAGAAACCGGTTACGATGCTCAGGAAGATGAGTGATCCGACACATGTCAAGATAGGGAAATCTGGACACGATGCCGAAAAAGATAATGAAATTCGGGCACGATGCTAGAGAAGATGAGGAATTTGGACACGATGTCGAAACAAAACGAAGGGATCGAATCGAGGTGCGATGCTGAAGAACCCAAAACAAATGAAGGGATCAAATCCGGGTGCGATGCCAGAGAACACGAAACAAAAGAAAGGGATCGACCGCACGATGCGTGAGAACTCAAACAAACAAGGATCGAATCCGGTTGGCGTCGAGAACTAAACAAAACAAAGGGATCGAATCGGGACGCTGGCGTCAGAACCCAACAAACGGGCGGGATCAATCCGCGCTCGATGTCAAGAACCCGAAACAAAACAAAGGGATCGAATCCGGGCGCGATGCCGAAGAACCCGAAACAAAACAAAGGGATCGAATCTGGGCATGATGCCGGAGAACCCGAAACAAAACAAAGGGATCGAATCCGGGAGCGATGCCGGAGAACCCTAAACAAAACGAAGGGATCGAATCCGAAGCGCCATGCCGTATAACCTAAACAAAACAAAGGGATCGACCGCTGGCGCCGAGAACTCGAAACAAAACGAAGGGATCAAATATGAGCGTAATGGTAAAGAACCCGAAACAAAAGAAGGGATTCAAATTCGGTCGTGATGCCGGAGAACCCGAAACAAAAAGGAAGTGATTGAATTCGTAATAAATTTCGTCGAGGAACTAAACAAAAAGAAAGACTGTGTCTAAAGGCTCAAAGAAGGGGCTATGCCTCAGTCTAAGGCATCAATACCATGTCAGAAACCCACCACTACACATAAAGTCAAAGTCACAAAGCTTGAAATATTACAAACATTCATTCTTGAGGAAAAACCCTCCTTACTAATCCATAACATCCAATATCCACCAACAACTGATAAGGGGTATGCCCCGTATGTACATCTGAAACTCAAATATCTCGATGAACACCTTGAAATACATCACTGAAAACCCAATCGTCTACGTGAGTGAATAGGATAATGAATAGGGGAATGCCCCAATATGCACATCCCTGTTGGGTTAATGAATACCATGAATCTGATCCTCGATCAGCTCTCAAAAGCGCTCTATTGTATGAAGAAACCAAGCTGAATATGGGGCTTACTCAAACTCTGATGCCTAAAACATCTTTAGGCGAAACGGTACATATGTACATGTAGAGCGAAGCCACTATGCAAGGATAGGGTATGCCTTGAGTGTGGATGTGTGGCTTAGCCAGTTAGCAGCCATCAACGGTCAAACTCTACGCCTTATCATCTATATCTGATCATGGACTTGAGGCAAACAACTGAATGGAAAGACAATATGTAACCCTCAATATTCCCTAAGAGCAAAGACCTGTGGACATTCCGTACTCAATCAGTAGATGGAACCTATCCATATAAAATGCGTCGAAGCAAACACGAGATCTCATGGCCTCAGGATGGTCTTATGACTTGGACCGTAATGTAGGCCAGGGGTGAAAGGTAAATGAAATGATGGGAAACAAAGGGCCAAATACCTAATAGATAATGGCAAACCCTTGTGTGTGCAATGCTAAATGTAGGAGAATCATGTGAGCAAAGCATTTAGACCAACACATAGAGTGAATGTGCGAGCAACAAGTGATGTACACACGAAAGACCGTCGTTCATCAGACGAGGCGATGTCGATGAGGATAGAAGAAAATGAAAGGGATGTAGAAAGTAGAAACAAGGTGGGATACAAGTGTAGCAATGAGTGATGATGACAGACCACACTCATACCGAGGGATGCGAATCAGGGGCAAGTCACCATAAGATGGGAATGGTGATATGGATACTTGACCAGGGACCTAGTGCAAAGGAAACTCAAACCTCACTCCTAATGTGTCTCTCGGATCCATGGAGAAAAGGATCATACAATGCTCTCACTCGCGTTTCAGAAGAAAAATAAGTCCCTCAATCTAAAATGACCTCCGATGATCAAGCCATAATACCGTTGGCAAACCATGCCAATCCTAAGTACCAATGAAGTGAATATCGAATGAGTGTAACTCTTTTATTTCTTTATTATTTTTTTCCTTATTTATTTATTTATTTATTTTTTTACGCCAAACAACCAACAAAGTAAGATGAATGCCACACTATTTGCAATCTAGCAATAGACCTCAATCCTAAACCCAGATGGTCCCCTCGAGCTAAGACTCTTGGATCAATACTTAAGGAATTGGAATGAAAAGTGTGTGACTAACCTAACACAGCTTAGAGGACACTTGGGCATAATAAATAAATACGAAGGAAAATAAAAGTGAAAAGAAACAAAACTCAAAAGAAGCGAGCAAGTGGAGAGAAAAATAGGTAATGATGCGAAGAACAAACAAAAGAATGACACAATGCTCACGGATCCGAATTAGCTAAATACAAAGCGCATAGGGGCAAACTGACCCGGAGTTAGAAAAGGTATGCAGAATTTGTGAATGAAAAAAGGCCATAATAAACCGCGTGAGGGCTCAAAGGGTTAGCAATAGGATCTATCAGTAGCATGGGTATGCGATAGAGAATATAATAGCTCTTCAGTAGTAGCCACCATCCTCTGACCATGATCTCATGCATAAAACTTCTTCAACTGATCCACGTTGACTGGCTCCGTGAATTGATTTCTGTCTAGGTTTGTCAGCCAGACTGCTCCCTCTCTGGTCAAATCTCGAATAACATACGGCCTACTCCAAGTCGGTCTAAACTTGTCTCTAGGGTCACCAATCAATCCCCTAAGGACTTTCAAAACTAGGTCTCCTTTGAAACCCCTAAACGACCATTTTAAAATGCACGAGTCATCTTCCTCTATTAGGCCAGACACGCTGATCCCCTACGCCTCAGTCTCCTCTCGCCAAGGCTATCTTTGATCATAGTAAGGCCAGGCCCCCGCTCGGCCTCGGATATACATTTAGCTCTAGTGCTACACTCAAGATCCCATCTCAATCTCAATAGGTATCTTTGCCTCCATACCATACACCAAAGAGAATACGAGGTAGCTCAATTAGAGTGAAAGATGTACGATAGGCCCCGCGACACGAAATGGAGCTTCTGCAGTCAATCCAGAAGTCTTAACCATCTTTCTCAAAATCCTCTTTATATATTCTTATTAAACCTCCATTTGCCCCATTAGTTTGCGGCTTTGTGCACAGACAATGCGTGATCTTTGAATGTAATACTCACGGATCAAGTGTCCACCTAACGCCTGAAATGCACCCTCATCGAAACTAGCTCGTGAGGGACCCCATATCGGCAGATAATGTGTGATCTTATGAATTTAGCCACCCTGGCCGCTGTCAATCTAACATAGGAAGCAACTTCCCCCCACTTGGTGAAATAGTCAATGGCAACTAAAATGTACTCATTCCCATTAGAAGACTTGGGAATCTTTAATAATATCAATACTATATTTGAAAATGGCTAAGGGATGTTGACTATCATGGCTTTTAGAAGGTGTACGTGTATCAAGTCTCGTGCACATCGAGCACTCCCGGACATCTTTGTACAAAAGTGACAACAATGTCTCCATGGTCAGCCAAAGTGAGTCGGTCCTCAGCGATTTTACAGCGTTATGCCATTGCCTCCGATGTGTGGGCGGACTCACATGAACCTCTCCGTCACTCGATCTACAAGGCACGGTCTAGATAATAACAGCGGACCATCGGGTGATCTCCTACTCCCTGATGCATCCCCTGAAACAATATGTCCCAGGCGACGAATGTCTCAATGCTCTCACATCCTTGAGATTCGGGGGTGACTCACGAGTAGTGCCAGCATGACAAAAAGCGATAAAATGTCGTGAGTAAAGGTAGCTCATCTTGATCCTCAATATCTCCAATCAAACAACAGTAAGTTGGTGCAGACCTACAATCGATCAATAATGGTTGCATAGTCACTCTTGCAGGAATCTCAATTACATAAGCCAAGGTGGATAACGCATCAGTAAACCGATTCTATGCTCTAGGCAGATGTATATATCTCAACTCATCAAACCTATCAACCAACAAATCCAAGTAAGCATGGTAGGGCTTCAGCTTCTCATCTTGAGTCCTCTAAATACCTTGAGTCTGTTGAATAACCAAGTTGGAATCCCCGTGGATCTCAACTGTTTGACTCCAAGATTAAGTGCAGTCTCTAGGCCTATAATGCAAGCCTTATACTCAACTATATTATTCGTCAACCGATGATGATCAGAGAATGTCAACCAGACTGATATGGGAATATGATCACCTTGTGGTGATATTAACAGGATACCAATGACAAATCCTGACTGATTGGCGGCACCATCAAAGTACAACCACCATCCTGTGATATTGGTCACGAAAACAAACTGCTCATCAAGGAAATCATCATTAATCGGTCTGTCATTAGATACAGGCAAAGAAGCTAGATGATCTGTAACAACGCTTCCTTTTACTGATTTTTGTGTGACATAATGAATATCAAACTCTGTCAGCAGTACTAACTATCTCACAAGCCTACGATTTGAAAATGGGCTGTCGACGGATACCTCAGTGGATCAATGCGTGAGACCAAAAAGTATGGAATACTGTCACATAATGTCTCGATCTCCTAGTGGCCCAAACTAATGCGAACAGGGTGCTCAAATCATAACGTGTCTGCACTCACATGCTCCTGGCATCTCTTACTCGGATAATAGATGGCTCGCTCCTTCCACACGAATCAATTGTTTGAAATTTGCTTGCCAAATCCTAAGGCCATGTCTGAAAATGACAAATACAAAAGCAAAGGGCGCCCTGGTATAGGAGGCACTAAAATTGGAGGAGAAAGGAGACACTCCTTAGTCTTCTTAAAAGCACGCTAACAATCATCATTTTAAATGTGAAATTTGGTTCTTCCTTAGAGAGAGAAGACGGAAGATAGGCTCACATATGTCTGTCGGTTTAAGCGATAGAGTAGTAATATACTATAATGTGGCAAAGCCTCTTATCTTTTTCTCGGTCCTCCGGGCAAGCATGTCAAGTATAGCTGATCTTTCGGGATCAACCTCTATGCCAGCTTACTAACAATGTGTCGGCCAATTTCCCAGTTACTAAAGGTGCACTTCTTGGGGTTCAACCTTAGCTTGAACCGTCTGATCCTCTTAAAGAACCTCTGTAAGGCTGCTAAGTGATTTGTCGTGTCTTGGGACTTCACTATCATGTCGTCCATATTTACCTCGACATCTCTATGCATCATGTCATGGAACAGAGTAGTAGCAACTCTCTGATAAGTGGCTCCTGCATTCTTAACAAATGGCATAACACGTGTGATAGAGTACCCGCTCGATGTGAAAAGTCTTCTCCATATCATCTAGAGCCATCATAACCTGATTATACTTAGAAAATCCATCCATGAAGGATAATATCAAATGTCTTACAGTGCTATTAACCAACATATTAATGTGTGGGAGGGGAAAATCATCCTTAAGATTGGCTTTGTTCAGATCACGAAAGTCTACACAAACTCTAACCTTGCCATCCTTTTTTGGGAATAAGACGACGTGCTTGACCACTCGGGATACTCAGCCATTAACAAGAAGCCAACACTAAGTTTCTTCTAAATTTCTTCCTTAACTTGCAAACTCCATCAGGGTGTAGTCTCCTCAATTTCTACTTAACTAGCCTAGTATGTGGTAGAATGGGCAGGTGATGTTGCACTATAGAAGAGTCAAGGCCCGACATGTCCTCATATGACCATGCAAATACATCAAAGTATGATTTTAGCAGGTCAATCAATCTACTCCTCTCATCAGGAGATAGGGAAGATGCAATCCTAATCTCTTTGGGTTGATCTGGTGTCCTAAAATCTATCAACTCTACTGCGATGACAAGTGTAACTTTCTTGTCCCTACGTATCAAAATCACACTCGGCGGCGCAGTGGAGGTTATCCTGTCTCCAGCCCGTAGCATCAAATATATGTGTTGTGGGTGATGATGGTGTAATCAAAGGAAAATGTCGTGACATTGGCAAATACTCGAAAGTACTCATGTCATTATTACCATCAGAAATATCATTAAAGCGAGTGACAAACCCGAACATAGTGTCAAAAGAAAGAGGTGGGTCCACATAGTCGAATGCTCCCTCAACAGAAACGGTATTATGAATAATATCAGTAGCAACAAATCCATCATCATTATCTATCTCTAGCATAGAAATCCCAAACATATAAGGTGGGGCTGCATCGAGGATACGGCCAATGCCGATCATGTCCATCGCATTAGTGCAGGTATCATAAAGTGTCACATCCTTAAAATCAATAGTAGAAACTCCAAACATGTCAAAAGTAGAATAGGGCTTGCGTGGGGTTGCATCGAGGATACGACCTATGTCGATCATGTTCATCTTGTCTATGTAAGTATTAGGAAGAGTCACTCCATTAGTATTATCCCCCAAATCCATAGGTAGGTCATAGTCAGGGACCTCCTCGGGGAAACACATAGAGAACACACTAGCCCGGCCTAGTGATGGGGGTGCAACTGTCATGGGACCAAGTGCCTCAGTAGTCTTAGAACTCAAACACATCTATCTTAGGGCCTGTTGGATGCCTTGGATCCCATCTATCTCTAAAGCATGATCAGTACCCTAATGCAGGTGCATGCTCGATCCTCTAATGAGTGGTCGGTATTTGAAGGTATCACGGGAGGAGGATAATTGAATGGAACCACAAACGAGCGAGCTATTACAATCTCGGCCCAAGCGTACTGCATGTGATGCGTAAGTCCTCTATAAGAGTGTAACCTAACCCATAGGGTATGTCATGATCAACCGTAAAAGTAAACTCGTGCAACCCTTGCTGGTGGTGACTTAACCCCAAGCCAAGCATATAGGACATGCCTCTCATCATACTAAGTACCAAAGTGCTGTTGTGTTGATCGAAATAGATAGGCACCAGGTCTCTACTGTCATCCTCTAAACTGACAACTTGAACCTCATCGAAAGTAAACCCGATCAAATGTAGGTCATCCTCACTGTGGCTGATATGTAACACGGGCTCAGAAGAAGTAACAACATCTTTGTTAGACTATATCGTGATAATGCGCCCCTCGTGTATGAACTTCAACTTCTGATGAAGGGAGGATGGTATAGCACCCGACTCAGGAATCCAAAGGAGGCTAAGAAGCAGGTTAAAGGATGACTGAATTTTCAAAACCTTTTGAAATAATTATGGAGTATCAGGCGCGATCATGACCTTAATGTCTTGAGTGTGCCATGCTTGTCCTACAAAGTCCCATCATAGCTCTAATAGTGCATGAAGAAGGCCTAAAATTAGTCCGTGAAAATCCAATTGCAATGGCAACAATTAACAAACAGACGTTTAGGGTAGAGCCGTTTTCCAGTAGGACAGATGGCACCCAACGGCTTGAACAAGCAACATCAATGAATAAGGGTCGAACATGATCTGACCCCTTGGGTGGTAAATCATCATTAGAAAACGCAATGGATGTAGCTCTATTGGCTATCAGAAAGTGAATAAGCCCCTCGGGGTGAGTGGCGATCATCAGCTTTGATATGACTAAGTACTCTGATCAATGCATCTCTATGAGTAATGGATGAGGCCAATAGGCTCCAGATGTATATACGAGCTTGTGTAGTGCGCAGCTGGCATAGAATCTCATCATCCTCTCTCTGAGACATCCTCTCTGAGCATTTGTGCCAACAAATGAAGCATCCCAGCAGGAGGAGAAATTTCTTTGCCCTTCCACTTCGTGTAACAATGAACATCCCACGTGAGCGGGCTACTCCTCGGGAGACGAATGAAGGGTGTCATAGGCGGAACATCTTTGTAAGTATGCAGCGGGTGAAATTGAGTATGTTTAGGAACCTCATGGGATAAGGAAATCACGAGAGCGGCAGGGATCTGGCATTCAGATGTGTATCCACTAAAATCCAGTGCGTAGTATAAACCAATGTTGTGGAGCCTCCGTCCCATCCCATCATGAATATCTCTTCTCCCGAAAACTCAACCAAATGTACACCACTCATGGGTGGAAGTACAGCTCTAGCGTCATGAGTGGGGAGCAGGTTTGTAGTCACTACAAGGCGTCCCAAATCAACCAAACCCTGATCAATCAAGTCCTAAATGGCAAGTCTCAGCATTACATAACTGTTTGTATCATGGCCTGCTCTCTGATGGTAGGCATAGTGAAGATCTATCCTTAATCCTGGAGGGGTAGGATGTGGTGGTGGTGGAGCAATCAAACCCTCTTCAACCAATCTTTGAAATGCTTGGCTTAGTGGCATCAGGTTGTGTGGCGCCTGGCCGGCCCCTCGGTGGGACGGTGCTCTATCACTAGCGATGGTGCACACATGCGGGTGGCCTCTGAGATTTTGTGTAGCGCATATATCTTTTGTGGTGGGGATGTAGATAGTAAGCCTCTTAGGCTATAGAGAGCAACATGCAGTACTAATCCTGCTTGTACCATCACGGTAGGGAATATCACGCAAGCGTTTACCCAGATGCAATGGCCGGCGTGAAAACCTGTGACTTGATGCTTACAAATAACACGATATACGATGTAGAACTTGCCCTGGAAGCCAACTCCCCTTTGGTCTGGAGGAAGAGTCTTCATAATCCTCTAGTTATACCTTCCTGATACCATAGAGGGCTGAACAATGATCTAAAGTACGTAATGTGGAAAGCTTATGAGATGCCCTAGTGATCGAGGTAAAAATTGCGTAATCATCTTTGATACGATCGCTCTAAGAGGTCTATCTATAATTTGTGCTATCTTTTCCCTATATCGGGAGATAAATGAAAGTGACTAACTCATCTGACCTTTTCTTGAGGGCCTCTAACTCCCTCCGGGATACGTCCACTACAGCATTAAAAGAATACTGTATGATAAACTCCTGTCCCAAATCAGCCCATGTCATACGTCTCCAATGGTCTAATGAGGAAAACCAACACTGAGTGGCACCACTCAGTGACAGAGGGAATAACATAATCATTTGTGCCTTGTCCAGTCTATGCCCACGCATAACAACGTTGTATAACTGCAAGTGAATATAGGGGCACCCTATACCCATGTATCTCGATATGGCCAGGCTAAGCGAGAAACTCGACTAACTGGAGGCTGCTCGGCTGAAGGTCACGTCATGTCAGGTCCCAGCCTATAACTCCATTAGAAACATGCGAGACTTGATCCTCTTGCTCAATCCCTATCTACGATACAAACCCTGGAGTGTCATCAATAATAGAATTGTGCGGGGTCACTACGAGGAATGTGGTGTGGTCTCGGTCGACCATGCGGTACAAATGCTCTAGTTAGGTAAGAGTGTTGAGCAGGTGGTGGCGGTGGAGGTGGAATTGTATGAATCTTTGCTCTTATATGGTGGAGTTAGGATGGTGAAAGTGAAGGTGGTGGTGGTGGTGGAGGTGGAACTGTAGAGTCACGCGGGGTGCTCCCCGGAATCATCAATGGATGGGCCTGATGCCTATCAATCCTACATCCCGATCCAATGGCATCCCGAATAGATGCCATGGTATACGATAATCTCGGTAGTGGTCAGCGATGGCGTATTGAGGTCCCATATCTCTATGATTTGATATCTGCTCTAACTGATTATGTGAATCTGATCCTCTAACAAGTCTATCTCCAACTCGAATCCAAGCTTGGGAACCCAGGTCGATCTTAATCAACAATCCTACAAAAGGAAAGGGCTATGTCAGTCCATGTGACTATCAATCCAGTAATGTATGACTAAAATCCTCCGAGAGAATGAACTGACATGTGATGTCAACAGCTAAGCGATATATGGCCCCACGGGCGGGGCGGGTTCGGCATGGTGATACCTCAGGGGTAATGTGGCTCAAAAGCTGACAACGGGAAAAATGCAATTCCTAAAAGCTAGATGATTGTACCCAGACGGGATACGTAACCTAAGATCCTAACCACTAATCAAAATGACACACTGGCCACACATGTATCCATGAAATCCAGCTCAGGGATATTGATGAGTCTTAAACTCATTTATTTTTAGTCCATTTTTCTAGCTTGTTTTTAGTATTTTCGAAGAAATTTATTTTAATGCCCGAATCATGGAATGTTGCAAACTTGTGTTTGCGGGGCTTTAATTCAAAGGAGAAAAATCCAGCAAGAAGAAGAAAAGCGACAATTAGCCGATCCCATGTCGCGGCGAAATTTGTGTGTTAAACAGAGCTTCAGAAATTGCAGAAAGAACCGTGTCCGCAACCTGCCATAATATGATTGTTGACAATTGAGCTAGGTCGCGATAGAAGATAGTAGGTCGCGACAGAGAATGGGAAAATCATATGCAAGTCAACTGGGAATAAGATAGTTTGTGTTGCGACATAATGCTGAACTGAAGGTAGAATATCTGTCGTGACATAACCCTCTTCTATCGTGACACTGACTTCTGCAACATGGAAAAGTTTGTTGAGATAGAAAAGATGCTGGAGAAGAAGTTTGGGTCGCGACAAGAAAACTAGAGTTGAGCAAAGTGCTTAATGATATGAATGACCTGGTTACAACAAGGAGAGTCAATGTTAGACATACTTCAAGCAGAAGGTATTTTGATGTTACGACGAAGATCTTTAGGTCGCGACCACGAAATCATTTAATCGCAGAAAAGTCACATGTGACGAGAGGAAATATAGATAACAGGGAATAAAATTTGAATAGAGAGAGAAACGAGGTTGCGACACAATTTCTAAGTCATGACAGAGGTTTCAACACAAATTCAAATAAGTTATGTCGCGACATAACAAACTGGGTCGTGACAACACAAGTCAATTGAACAACTCCTGTTGTGACATGAAATAGTGCTTAACCACGAATAAACTAAAGGCGAGAAAAATTTATCGCGATTAGAAAAACTAGGTCGTGATAAGAAAAGATGCTGCATACAGAAAAGTGTTGTCGCGACATAACATGTTGGGGTCGCAACATGCAAAACATCCCCAACACAAAAGTCCAAGTCGTAACATAAAAAACAAAGCTACAAAAAGAAGTCAAGCTAAGTGGCGGCGAGAACTACGTTGCGATGAAACTGGTCACTGGCAAGATGATAATACGAAACGGTGTTGCAACATAATCTGGATAGAGATCTTTGCCGACAGCGAAAACTTGGTGCGACACCAACTTGCGAGAGCGGCGAAGCGTGTTGCGAGCATTGTATCGATGTTAGCGACACTAACGAATTTGAAAATGCGAGAATCACCTTCGCCAACAAAAACTCTGCCATGACAATTTATCGCATAAGGAAGAGATTGTCGCTGACAACAATGCGATGTCTGTTTGAAGCAGAAGGAGCACAAGATCTTCCAGTCACGACAAGCGTGCATGCACCACCTTGGGCCTGACGAGACCGCAAAAACTCGTCACGACCTGGCAGGGTTGCGGCGGGAGAGACAATCTGGGCCCTAAAATTTAGGGATTCATAAAAAAAGCATTGAGGTGGGGCCCAAACTTTTGGGCTCTGCTCGTAAACCACTACGGAGCGAGGGCGGTCGATTGATAGCAGCAGACGAGTACTTGGGAGGCGAGGACTCTTGTGTATATTTTCTTTTCTTTTATTTTTATTTTTTTCTTTCATAGATTAGAGTTAGCGTAGGATTTTTGATTAGTTTACTAGATCTAAAACAGTGATTTGTTAAGAAGTTTTGAAGTTGAAATTAAATGTTGAAATTCCTTTACGATTAATGTTTGAATTCAATGAACTTCAGACAAACGTTGGAACCAATTTCTTCAGTTGATTGCAATTACAATGGAATTTTCCTGAGCAGTCTTTTAGTGTATGTTGTAATCTAGTATTCGAGAACACAACTTCCACTGGGAAAGATCTGATGTTAGTTATGGTCTTTTCTACAAAATGAGAAGAAAATTTCCTGAGTTAAATGTTGAATTTATTTGAATGATGTTGTTCTTGAAATTAATTGTTCCTAATTTTAGTAGCTTATACCCATGAAAGGACTATAGTTTGGCTCTGATTTTCAAGAGGCCCTCTGAGTGACACAAAGATGGAGATTCTTGAGAGTCTAGATAAGTTACTTGGGGGTATGTTAGACTAATATTGAAGAACTAATGAGCTTTGAAAGGTTACCTAGATAAATCCTCAATTTTCTCATGGTTTGAGAATGGGTTGAGTGATATATCAATTTAATCAATTAGAATCTCTCAGCAGTGCGGAAGAGCGATCTTTGATCTTGTATTGCATGGATGTCAGGAAAGAAGCTCTTCGGATCTTAAAGATGAGACATCATTCATTTTGTAGGAATCTAGCAATTGCCTGTCTTGGGAAGCAAGAAATCTGCAGTCATAAGAAATGGGTATGAAGTATTGAAAAAAAAAAATACCCAATCTTATAGAGAATTCTAATTACAAGTAATTGATTAGAATCATGTTTTAGGAATGAACATGAATCTATACTTGTGAAAAATATGGTTAGAGGAGGAATCAAACTATATAACCTTGCCTCTTGACAAATTCGATTCCAAATCAGAGAAAATAAATAGAATTATGATGCGAGGAATTGATAATTTCCGGCAATGAAATCCATTAATCTACTTTAACAATAATCTGGTTCAGTTCAGTTATTATTTAGGATTTATTAATCTTCCCTTTATTTTAAATGTAGGATTCGAGTTATTAAAATTCTTATAGGTTCCTAAATCTATTCTGAAATGGACGTTCAAATAGTATAGAACTTGGAATAGTCAAAGCTCTTAACTGTGGGAACGAGATCCACTTTATGACCAATTTTTATTACTTAAGGTACCACTTATAATTGCGCTTTTAAGACCTAACTAAATCTTTAAATGAGTTAAGTGACAAAACAATTCTTCTTATGAGCATATAACATATGGTCTTATCAAGTTTTTGGAGCCGTTGTTGGGGATTAGACAATAATCCTTTGAAGATGGTGTTTTAAAATTTGTATATAGCATTTGGTCTTATAAGCTATACAAGTCTTCATTGCTCGGATATCCATCATCTCCATAGTGCTCCCAAACATCGATATAACCCCTACGTTAGACCCTGCTCCAAACTACTAGCATGGTCGAAGGCAAACAATTGGGAATGGCTCCCAAGAAACTCAAGCAATCAATGATGAATAATCGACTAAGACTAGTGATACGAAAATAAGGGGATACAAGCGCACCCCACAAACACAAACAAATCAAGCAGTCATGCAAGAGAGAAGGTAGCCATGCAACAATCAGTCATGCACAAAGAGCAAGCCTACCACAGAACCTACACACAAACTAACCATCAATGCCAATCAGAAACATATAGCTAGGTACCAATCAACCATGGGCAAGCATTATAGAATCCAACAGGTGAACACACAAGCACAAACAAACCACAAGTGTATGCCAAATACCAACCAGGTAAGTGATCATCAGTCATTTGTGTAGCCTAAGAGTCTACTAGTCATCAAGACCCGAAATCAGAATTTCGTACAAGAAATCGTAATTTCGACATAAAGTTGTTACTATCGCCAAAAATTCGTAATTTATTCTCTAGATCTCGGATGATGAAACTGATTTCACCGTTGGAATCGTCTCACAAAATCTAGCTAACACGTAAAATTTCGTCGAATTCCGAGACAAACGGAGAGGCATCAGACTGTGTCGTGAAAACGATTTTTAATGCACTAAAGCTCACATATGTAAACCACTCATGCCATAAGTGGCATGGCAGAGAAATGATGGAAATGGACGGCCGAGTATTAGGTGCCAATGTCAGTAAAACCGAAAGAAGGGACATAGTTATCATTTTTGAATTGTTTAAGTTGGATAATAAGACAAAAGAGATGTATAGTGTCATCTCTTCAAATTGAAAAGGGGAAACCATAAGAGGGATTAGATGCGAGGTTGATATTACGTTTGTAGGAGGGAGTGTCTTCTCTTCTCTTAAGTTTCTCGACCGATTCGACCGTCGGGCAGCCTTCTTACTTCAAGAAGTGAGAACCGTCTACGCGGAGTGGGCTTCTCGCGGGGTACCGGGACAGGAGTTTCTCAAACTCGAGTGTAGGGGTTTTCCTTACTTGGTTTTGGCCCTCTAAATCTTTGCAAATGTTTGAGCTGAATGAGGCAAATGAACAGCTGACGGTCCCAAATTTGGGGATCCACTGATATGAATTTTTACACCCATCGAGTACCATGACCGCCACTACCATCATTGTCAAATCGGGGTGATTTGGTATTAAATCATGATTGGTTTGAAACGAATGGTCGAAATGTGGGTTCACAAAGTGAACCCGTAGTTTCCTGGTTTAATACCTGCAAATATGACAATTAAAAACATATTTTTGTGTGAAATGTGTTTGATCGAAAGTGATTCGTTGAATTGCCTGTTTGATCATTAGCCCATGAACTAATTTTGATGTATGAATTGATTAATTACATGATGCCATGATTGGAGTGATTGGATAGTATTATGTGGATATGTGCATATTTACATATTTTGTATTATGATTAGATCAGATGGAATTAGTATTATTGCATTCCATAGTGCACTCGGGACACCCTAGGACTTATGAGAGGTAGAGTGCATGAGATGAGTCTTAGAGAAATGGTTCGGAGGGTAGTCTCAAAAATATTAATCATCTGAGGTAGTTCAAATTGGTAATGATTTCACTCGGTTTTTTACCTCAAATTCTGGATATTCATCTTTGAGGGTAGTCCATTAAATAAATAATATATCAATCGCTTCCGGAGCCTCACCGATATATATTCACCTGAGGGCTCATTCCACAAACTAATAAAACAATAATTCTCAGCTACGAGGTATTAAATAGTGTGAGAGAGTCTATGGAGGACCTGGATCCCAGCTGGTCAGCGTGTAGCATTATCCGGCAGATCATGCATTTGCTTGAATGTATGTTTATGTTGAAACACTGAATTTAATTTAGCAGAGTAGCCCACTTAGGGCGATTCCATCACCAGCATTATTAGCTCACCCCGGCCTGAGGGACATATTTTGGCCGTACATGTGAAGCTGCGGTAATTCGCACGCCCAGAGACCGAGGATTAGAAGAAAGCCAAGCTAGGCTTTGATACTACATGCATTATAACTTAAGTTTAATGTGATGTATTGTAAGAGTAAAATATTTTAACTCTTAGAACTACGACAAGTAGTGGATTCATAGCTGGCATGTTTCTGGTGACACAGTGCGCCAAGAGGCCGTTTTATCCATATTTGTATCATTGTGATTATATTGACCCGCCGGGACGTTTCATGCAAAAGCCTTATTCGGGGTAGAGTCTTGACAAAGGGAGACTCTATCGATTTTTGAAGGCAGCGGCGAACTTAATATCCACTTGTATTCCGTGGGTCAGACGGTAGTCAACGACCCCGGATCAAGGTCACAACTTGCATCGTGAGCTTAGGTATACCAATGACAGTGGAGCTCTGGTTTGGTGCAATCCATCACCACTTGGTTGGTTTTGATGTAGAGTATAGGTATATGAAAACCTAGAGAATGAGGGCATGGGCTTAGGCCATGGCTGCAGTAAGGAACATCACCTCACTAGGTGTGTGTCTCGATGTTGAGCTTAGTGCGCAGATTACTCTTAGGAAGGCAATTTTAACAAAAATCTAGGACACCGTGATGTGCAGCTTGTATATGCTTGGTGTATGGTTTCATGGTTTGGTGTGCATGACATGTTTTATGTGTTGAGATTGTATGTGTGCTTGGTGATTAGCACATGGATGTGTTAGAAAATATTTTGAGTAGTACAATGTACAAAACTGGAAAAGAAAACGAAGAAAAATAAAATAAATAAATAAATAAATTTTTAATAAATTTATTTGATGAGAATTGTGCTTATGTTTAATTTTCTAGTTTTATGCTGTAAAATTGAAGAAATGGAGGAAGAAAATAAATTTTTATAAATTTATTTGAGTGTGGAAATGAGAAAAAAAAAGAAAAAAATATATATATATATATATATGCAACATGTATTTTTAAATTTTCCAAAGAAATGAAATATGGAATTAGAAATGAAAAAGAAAGGAGTATATGTATTTTGGGTATTTCCAAGTGGCTGGAACAAATAATAACATTATGAAAATTTTTTGGTGCAAGAACGGGTCACTAACGCCAAAACAATATTGTGGGAATTGTATTGCAAGGTCGTAATTGTATTGCAATGGGAGGCTGCTTAAGTGGCTGGATTAGTATCACAATACACCATTGTATTGTGACCATAAAGGTGCTTTTGGTGCGGTTAAGATGCAATAAAGGCACTGTATTGCAAAGAGGAAGCCACCGCATTGTATTGCGGGTCGGTTTCCGAGGGTTTTCATATTGCGATACATTGTATTGTATTGCAGGAAAAATCAGTGTATTGCAATAGGCAGCAGGTTGGCTAGGTGTATTGCAATACACTGCTGGAAGGTGAAGTGTATTGCAATGGGTATTGTATTGCAGGGGCTGTTGGATGTGTGTTGCAATACAAATATTGTATTAGATGGCCATTGATAGCAGAAGTGTCACGATACAAAAATTTGTATCGTGGATCGAGGTGGTTGGTTTGGCTGAATTAGGCCGCAGCGCGCATTATTGTATTGCGGCGTAGCCGGGCATCGCTGGCGAAGTAGCGCGCTAAGGCGCTGGGCGCATGTGCGCAGCGCCACGGCAGCGGCACAGCGCATTGTGGCGTGGCGGGTGTGCAGCGCTGGAGAGCGGGCGAGGCGGGCCCGGCGCCGGGCGCCGCGGCCCGGGCGAGCTGGTCGCCAGTGGCTGCACTGGCACTCGGGCCTCGTTGGCCGACCGACTTCTGCATTTTCCCGAGTCGATTGGACATTGTTCGTGAACCCGCTCATGAACATCGCTCATTGCAAATTTTCGAAATTTTTATTTGTTGTAAATAAAATAAAATTTGATAAAATTTTCAGAAATAAAATTTTCAAAATAAAATTTTCAAAATAAAATTTTCGAAAAATAAAATTTTGCTGGAAAAAACAATATTTTAATGCAAATTAATGCGATACACTGATTTATGTGTATGATTATGTCTCGGGGTCGTGGTTTATGCCTTGTAGATATCAGACAGATTAATCCACAACGCTAATTGTGTAGATGGCTAGTAGAGGACGAGGACGAGGACGCCCATTGGCAATCGGGGTCGCACCACCGATTATTCGACCGTACCACCAGATTAACCCAGCCTTTGTCGAGGTCAGAGGTGTTGCACGGCCGCTATAGCCGCACGTGTGCTAGCATGCAGTAATGGGAGGACGGAATCTCCAGATTTGTGAGCGACCACCCTTCGACATTCACAAAGTGTGAGGAGACCCGATGGTGGCGTAATTAATCGGTTTATGCGATCGAGAACTGACGAGGCTGCGGAGATCACCTCCGATACTAACAGGATCAGGTTAGCTGCATTCCAGCTAGAGGGCGAGGCCCGAGTATGGTGGGAGACGGGTTAGACTTCAGAGACTTGCAGGGGTTATGACACGGGCGTAGCTCGTGTCGCTCATGGGTAAGTACTTTCCAGAGACTGCAAGGCATGCCAAGGCCTGAGTTCCTAGAGCCGGGCAGGGGGCGAGGATCGTGATGGACTACGTGGCTAGATTCACGTGAGTTAGCCCGATTTGTCGATGATTACGCGGGCCACCGACTCGCCAAGGTGAGGAGATTCGAGAATGGACCGGCTGTCCATTCGGCCGTGATTGCAGGACTTCGCCTACAGATACGGATTCCATTGTCGGGACAGCCCGACCATAGAGAGAGAGAGATCGAGGATGCTCGAGCACCCTGATGCAGTGTTAGTGGTAAGAGGGAAGGACAACTCGCCTCTTCCGGGCTCAGAAAGCTACAGAGATCTTCTAGTTCTGAGGGTCCCGAGTCGCAGCCCATCCCGGCCAAAGGACGAGGAGAGTCAAGCCACAAAGGTGACAGGTGAGAGTCACAACAAGCTGACATGGTGCTACCATTGTCAGAGTCTGGACACATGAGGAGGATTGCCCCGTGAGATGTGGATCAGTGGTTTCGGGACAAAGACATCCCATTAGTGCCAGGACAGAGAGGATACAATACTCTTCCTCCATGCAAGATACGTAGGCCGCCCGCCTGTGGAGCTACACTCTGCACCTCACATTTCAGCTGTGCAGGCCCCGAGAGGCCGTGAGTGTGGGTAGAGGCAAGAGTGACCCAGGCCCACAAAGCAGGACATCAGGGTCCAGGGCGTGTCTACTATCACACCGCAGGCCGAGTCACAGATCACCAAGTATATTGTGGCATGTTTTTGCTATCTCGCCTGGCGGGCCAGAGTGTTATTTGATTCCGTGCTTCAGATTCTTTCATCACGCATCGCCAGATCGAAATGGGCTTAGGAGGTTGAGACCTGTGAGGAGCCTTTTATATGAGTTCTCCCTAGGATTAGGCGAGAATATGGATGGATATGTCGAGGTTGTGAAATAGAGATCCCGTGAACTCTACCACAAAGGACCCGAGGATCATGGACATGTCGAGTCTGGCGTCATCCTCGATGGATTACCGATAGCTTACAAGGTCGCATTCGATTGTGAGCGCAGGAGGGTTACCCGCCACACGCAGACTCAGACTCGTGGTATTTCAGTGGAGACAAGCATGACATTTCGCCTAGATAGTATACGCAGCGTGAGCGCCAGGATGGGCCAGGGTCAAGAAGCGAGCCTTACCTCAGAGGACGAGGAGGAGACCAGGACTTAGATCTACCTCGAGTAGTATGCGCGAGTATGTGGATGTTTTTCCGTATGAGCTACCCGACTACCCCACAGAGGGTAGTAGACTTCTAAGATCGAGTTACACCTCGAGATTTCCACCCATCTCTTATGACTCCAGATAGATACACCAGCTTGAGTTGGCAGGGAACCCAGAGTCCAATATAGATTTATTGGACAGCAAGCCCATTAGACCGAGCACTTCACCATGGGGCGCTCCGGTTCTGTTTGCAAAGAAGAAGGACAAGACCCTTCGACTGTGCATTGATTATCGACAGTTGAACATGGTTACGATCAAAAAAAAAAATTGGTACCCATTACCGAGGATCGACGATTTGTTTGATCAGTTGAGAGGAGCGTGAGTCTACTCCAAGATAGACCTTCGCACTGGTTACCATCAGCTGAGGGTTAGGGATACAGATATCCCTAAGACGCTTAGGATGCGTTTATGCACTTTGAGTTTGGCAGATGCCTTCGATCGACGCACGCGCCAAAGAAGATTCATGATCTCATGCATAGGATATTCCAAACCCTATTTAAATCAGTTTGTCGTGAGTCTTCAAAGTGGGATGACATCTCGATCTACTCCCAAGAAGAGCGGGAGCAGGGAGTATCACTTGAGGATCGTTTACGCTTGTTGAGAGACCATCGCTTGTACGCCAAGTTAAGTAAGGCGCGAAGTTCTGCCACCGAGGTGAGATTTTGGGACACGTGGTGTCAAAGATTAGAGGTGTTACCGACCCGTAGAAGGTCGAGGCAAGATGAGTTAGGAGAGGCCGGGAGCGGGCCTCGAGATAATGAGTTTCTCGATTACTGGTATTACAGAGATTCATCGAGGATTTCTCCAGATAGCAAGACCTATGACTAGGTCAATCCTAAGGAGGTCCGCTTTGATCGGGATGACCGATACAGGAGGCATTCCAGAGTCAAGATGAGACTTATCACTCTCCCATCTCGATAGTTCGGACAGGGACAAGTACACACAGACAGATGCCTCAGGCCTGATTGGGATGTGTTTTGATGCAATTGGGGAGGGTAGTAGCTTATGGTTCCTGCCACCGAAGAATCACGAGCAGACCAATTCCCACTCACGACATGGAATTAGCGCTCATAGTCTTCGCCTCAAGATTTCGCGCCACTACTTATACGGCGAGGAGTTCGAGGTGTACTCGCACTACAAAAGTTCAAGCATATTACTGACCTCAATATGAGGTAACGTGATGGATGGAGTTCTTAGAGGATTATGACTTCACTTTACATTACCATCCCGGGTAAGGCAATGTGGTGGTCAGATGCACTCACCAAGTCACGAGGATCGCTGGCGTATAGTTTAGGAGGCGATGCCGAGACTGGGGACAATTTGGGCTACAGTACAGCGAGCAGACTCAGGGTACCTTTGGGGAGTTTAGTGGCTACACCGTCTCTGTTGAGCAGAGTGATTGAGTCCCAGTGGCAGGACGCAGAGATAGTGTCCATCAGGGACCGAGTACAGTCAGGTACGGGTGACGAGGGCTGGACCGTCTAATGATGGTAGTCTTCGATATAGGGGACGAGTAGTGGTTCCCCAATTGACCGATTTGAGAGAGGAGATTCTCAGGGAGTTTCACCAAGCCTCGATTTGCCGCAGATCCGTGTGGCACTAAGATGTACCCGTGATCTTCGCCGCTAGTATTATCGAGTGGGATGAAGAGACACGTAGGGGACTTGTCTCGACGATGTCTCACGTGTCGCAGGTTAAGGTCGAAAGCACCGGAGCCAATAGGCTATCACCCATTGGAGGTGGCTAAGTGGAAGTGGAGCACGCCACGATGGACTTTGTGACCCACTTTCCAGTGGACGCAATGTACATTACTTTGGTGAGGGTGATAAAGTGGACTGACTAATGGTCGGGCACATTTTCACCGTGCATTTAATCTTCGGGCTTGAGAGATCTCCGTTTGCCATACATTCGAGAGATAGTCCCGGCCATGGAGTACCCGTATCCATAGTGCCTGATAGGGACCCGAGGTTTACTACACACTTTGGAAGAGCTCTGCACAGAAAGTAATACCCAACAATGGGACGATGAGTACATCTGCTTCACCCTCGTGACAAATGGCTTCGCCTGAGAGGACTATATGTGACAGAGACATGCTACGAGCATGTCCCGGATCATAAGGGCGTACCGGGAGGAGACACCTATATTCGCCACAACAACAATTACCAAGCGAGCACACATGGCAACCGTATGAGGCATTGTATGGCAGTGCCAGCGTAGACACCGCAGGTCGGGACCGAGGTGGGAGAGAGCTCCATCACCGGGTCCTCGATTTATCAGGAGACACCTCCAGAAGGTGAGCTTGATATGACAGCCGTTTTCACCGCTCGTGAGCCGGCTGTAAGAGCTATGCGTATGTGCGACGTCGACCCTTTAGAGTCTATAGTTTCAGATCACGCCTTCTCTCGGCGCGATGCCAAGAGGGAGTGGTCGTTCCTAAGAAGCGGAAGCTATCGCCAAGGTTCATTGGGCCTTTCTGCATAGCTCGAGAGATAGGCACCGCTGGCAAGACCTAAGCATGCTATCGCCAAAGATGTCGATGTCCAGGAGGTGTTTCACGCTCCATGTCTCTAAATATACCCATCCAGCCTGGGCGTGGTGGATCGGGGACAGATCGAGGTCGGGATTACGCATGGGACCTTCGAGGAGGATCAGCAGCATCGTGGAGGTTTGATCAGTTTTGGCGACGCAAGACCGTGAGCTGGAAGAATGCACTATGGAGGCACTATGGAGGAGGAGTACACGCGGGGAGCGCCAGACACAATGCGCTACCTATCCCTTCGCTTTTGTGGATGAAGGTACGTGATTTTAGTCGTTTAGTATTTAAATGATCACATGTATGGTAGAATGCACGTTGTATATGCATGTGATTGATTGTAATTGTCCAGAATTTCGGGACGAAATTCGAGGGAGAATGTAGACCAAGAAATTCCAATTTCGAAAAGGGCAAATCGTAATTTCGATTACAAAGTTGTTAATTTCAAGTAAAAATTGTAATTTTATTCTCTAGATCTCGGATGACGAAACGGATTTCACCGTTGGAATCGTCTCATGAAATCTAGCTACTACCCTCAAACTCCGAGAGGTAGGGGTTTCTCTCTACTTGCGTTTTATTCCCTCTTTTAAATACTTTGCAAATGTTTGAGTTGAATGAGGCCGTGAGGGGTTGCTTGACTCCATCCCAAACCTTGGGACCGAAATTCTTATATGAATTTTTGAGCACTCATTGAGCCCGGATTCGCACTCGCTGATCTTGCTGTCAAATCGGGTGATTTGCATTAATTATGTATTGGTTTGGAAAAGGCTGAATATGGAAATGCTGGTTCACAAAGGAACCGTAGTTCTCCTAGGGTTTTATTGTTCCTAGGAATAGTGACACGAAAAAAAATATATTTTTGTGTGAAAATGTGTTTGATCGAGTGATTCATGTTGAATTACTCGTGTTTGATCATTAGCCCAAGTGAGCTAATTTTGATGTATGAATTGATTAATTACATGACATGATTGAGTGATTGGATATTATGTGGATATGTGCATATTTACATATTTGAATGTGATTAGACTCGTATTGAATTAATGCGATACTGACCAGCATGACGTGACACCTGTGACTATAGGAGTGCATGAGATGAGTCTAGAGAAAATGGTTCGAGGGTAGTCTAAAATATTAACACTCCGAGTGGTAGTCCAAATTAAAATATCAATCGTCGGAGCGGCCCAATTGATATTCACCTGAGGGTAGTCCATTAAATAAATAATATATCAATCGGTCTGAGCGGCCCAATTGATATATACACACTCCGAGGGCTTGTCCACAAACTAATAAAACAATAATTCCTCATACGAGGCTTAGCGAGTGTGAGAGAGTCTGCGGAGGACTCTTGATCCGAGTTGGTCATGTGACATTCAAGTAGGATCATGCATTTGCCAATGTATGTTTATGTTGGAACATTGCACCGCACTTAGCGGAGAGTAGCCCACTTAGGGCGACCACCACGTAGCATTAGCTCACCCTCGCGAGGGATATATTTCCGCTGTGGCAGGAGCGTATGAGGACTCGCGTCCTGTAGACTGAGTATTAGAAGAAAGCCGATTTGTGGCTTTGATGTATACATGTATTAGAAATTTTTAATTTTAATGTATGTATCAGATAAGAGCAAAGCATTTGAACCTTAGAACTATCGGGATATAGTGGGATTCATAGTTGGTATGTTTTTGCTGGGATATTGCAAGATGGGCCCAAGAGGCCATTTTTATCCATATTTGTCTCATTGCGGATTATATTTGACTGCCACAAGTTTGGCAGGTGTTTTATTCGGGGCAGCCCCGTACAAAGGTGACTCGTCGATTTGAAGTGGCGTCTGCAACCCGACATCCACTTGTATTCCGCTGTCGACGGTAGTCAATGCACTTCGTGGATCTAAGGCCACAATCCAGTCAATTAACCATGTGCTCTAATATACCCAACTCAAGTTCAAGCTTGACCCTCTTATGAAACCAGAGATTTTGGGTTCGTTCCCTGGCTGAGTCGCCAATTTGTGGACCCTACCCGATCCACATGCCGGCGCGACTCGGTATTAATAGAAAAAAGTGAGTTGATTTTGGAAAATTCGTCCCGAGTGAGGAATGGTTTTTTTTGGAGTCGCCACTTACTTTTTATTTTTATTTTTTTTAAATGGGGAAAATTAAGTAAGAACAAAAACCCCTCATTGACTCACAGAAACAACATCTACCTAAAACTAGATTTCTCGGGGGGTTCTGTGGGATCAAGTTACTTATCGAAAGCACCCATGGGAGGTAGCACTTCAGGCCCTAACTCGGTCTCTACTAATGAATTAGGTGCCATGGGATCAGACAGTCAAAGATCAATCGGGACACCTGTCAAACAGATGACCTGAATCACACCAACCTACTCAATATCTAACATGAATAAACACTCAACCAAACAAAACAATGGGTGCGTTCCTATGGTCCTTAGCTAAGCGCTGCATAAGAGGTTAGTAAACAAGCTCAAATGCACCACAAACATCAAAGTTCAAACATCATGTATGCATATAAATGTAAATACCAAAGCCTAAGCATCGCACTGGTGGTCCCACCATGTCAAGTAGGAAGGTTAGTCGCATTTTTACTACAACAATCTCTCAAAATTAAATATCAAAAGCAAAGGAAACTAGGAGAAACCATACGTCACATCTCATCCACTCATTGATGCTATAACACTTGTGCAACTATACAAACATGTCTATTCATCTCAAAGAATCGGGCTCGATTAAACACTAGACTACTAGTGCTTAACTAAACCACCCTTTGACCCTCATTGACCCTAACTCTTATGAATCCAAAATGGGACCACATTAACCTGAACTAAACCCCATTTCAGACCCTAAACATAGTTGTACATTGATCTAGAGTGAATGGGCTTGACTCATAAAGGTCATGGGCTCCAATTAAACTAAAATCATGCTATCCCTAAAAAAAAAAAAACCCGACGAACTGGCTGATTCAGTTTCCCAACTGGTTGAGCCAATTGATAAAAAATATCAAATTTTGTTAGAACATTCCTCACAGAGTAAGGAACAAAAAAAGCAACGGTGTATGATTTTGACTCCGGACGAGTGAGAACTGACCAAAACAATGCAAAGTACCCTAACTAATGTTCCTGAAAATATAACCTAATGAACCGGCTGATCTGGTTCCCCAACTAGTCGAGATGGTTGAGAACAGTTCTTAAAATTTTTTAAAAAATTCCTTACAGAGTAAGGAATCCAAAAAAGCAAATAGTGTACAATTTCGACTCCGAATGAGTGAGAACTGACCCAAACAACGCCTAGTGACCTAACTGATGTTCCTAAAAAACATAACCTTATTCAACTGGCTGATCCGGCTGATCTGGTTCCTCAACCAGTTGAACTGGTTGAGAACAGTTCTAAAAATTTTTCAAAACATTTCTTATAGAGTAAGGAATCCAACAAGATAAATGATGTACAATTCCAACTCTGAATGAGTGAGAAATTACCTAAACAATGCCTAGTGCCCTAAACGCTGTTCCTGAAAACATAACCTAATGAACCACTGATCTGCCTCTAACCTATGAGCCATGGAGAACAAGCCAAAATTTGTCAGAACATTCCTTATAGAGCAAGGAATCCAAAAAAAAAAAAAAAAAACAGTGTACAATTCCAACCTCAAATGAGTGAGAACTGACCTAAACAATGCCTAGTGCCCTAAAACGAGGCTACAAACATCAAAGGCAAAGACAAGCGTAAAAGAAATGGGAGAAGCATACAACGTTTATACCTGTAAGATTCACGGCTACCCCCTGTGTCTTCCTCTTCGTGATCCAAAACCAAGTATTCACTCCCTCAAAACTTTAGGAAATCCCCTTCAAAATGAGAGAGACCACTCCCACCTGGATCTCGAGAATCTCTCCTCATTTTTCCTTTCTTTTCTTCTCTCCCTTTTTTCCTCTTGGCTTCTTTTTGCTTGTTCCCTTCCTCTTTACATTTTTTGCTTGTATTTCTCATTCATAAACATTTGAGCTCACTCTATTTTGCACACCTTCAGTCCTAGGAACTCCCCCAATCAGTCTCGGACTTCCCTAGCTCCATAAACACTCCTATATTCATAAGGTTATGAGCTAGCCACATTAACTCATTTGCTTAACCACAAAGAATCCAAAATGGACTCAAGGTGGGTTGTAAGTAACCCAAAAATGGCCCACAATTGGACCCAAATCATGCCTAGAACTGATCTAGAGCTTATGGGCCCGAACAAAGTAGGATTTAGGCTCCAAAACCACCAAAATTAGTGCTCCATACAAGCTGACTCGAAGAACTAGTTGAACCGGATGCTAACCAGTTGAGCCGACTGAAATTTTTTTTGAAAATTTGACATAACGTTCCTTGAAGAATAAGGAATAAAAAAAAAAAAAAAAGGTATTGTGATTCCGAGTTCATGTGGGAGATATGACCAAAACAAGCTCAGGTGCTCCAAATTCGAACCTAATCCAATAATGAACTTTAATTGAAATTCGTCGAACCGGCTAAGCATGTTCCCAATCGGTCGATCCGGTTGATAAAAAAATTCTCAAATTTTGTCAAAGAATTCTTCAATGAGTAGGGAATCTAAAAAAAGAAATGGTGCATGATTTCGAGTTCGGATGAAGGAGATATAATCGAAACAAGCCCAAGTGCTCCAAATTCAGACATGTTTTAATGAATTTTGCCTAAACTGAAACTTTGAGGACAAGTTGAGCCAGTTGGGAAAATTTTAAATTTTTGATAGAATATTCCTTGGAGAACAAGGAGTCCATAAAAAAAAAACAAGCACGACAAGAGTTCTATTATAGAGATATGATCGGAAACAGTTTGCAAGGTTCTCATTCGACATACTCCAATAAACTCCGATTGAGTTAAAACCTCGGGAGTCCCCTTTTGCTTCCTATGGCACGATTCCAATAACTACATACACATTCAATGTACCACATACAATCCCACTCAAGGCTCGGAGACCGACTAAGCCTAAAAGGACCCTAACGTGCCACGTGAGAACGATGGGTGAGTGTGACACCCAAAGGATAAATGAAAGTGTTGAGGGAAAAAATTGAGAATCTACAAATATGCCCCTCTTCAGTAGAGTGAATGAATGAGTGAATCGTGGGTGCTAAGTGCAAGCGATGCAAGAGTGAAATAAACTCGCTTAAAACCTGTATGACTACACTTTGTCCCCTTACTCCAAGAACGGCTGGGCTAATAATCGAGTCGCCACGACCATATCGTTAAGAGAAACGCACGATGCCGGAAGATTATTGATCCCGACACATGCCAAGAAGATGTGGAAATCTAGACACAATGCCAAAAAAGATAATGAAATCCGGGCACAATACCGGAGAATATGAGGAATCCGAACATGATGCCAGTGAAGATAGGGAAACCAGGCATGATGCCGGAGAACCCGAAACAAAATGAAGGGATCGAATCCGGGCACGATGCCAAAGAACCTGAAACAAAACGAAGTGATCAAACCCAGGAACGATGTCGGAGAACCCGAAATAAAACAAAGGGATCGAATCCGGGTGCGATACCGGAGTACCAGAAACAAAATGAAGGGATAGAATCCGAGCGTGATGCCAGAGAACCCAAAACAAATGAAGGGATCAAATCCGGGAGCGATGCCGAAGAACCTGAAAAAAAAAGGAAGGGATCGAATCCGGGCGCGATGTTGGAGAAACCGAAACAAAACGAAGGGGATGCCAAAGAACCTGAAACAAAACGAAGGGATAGAATCCGGGCCTGAACATAAATGTCACATTTTGCTCATAATGAAACAAGATCAAAACTAACCTCAAACCTAATTCAAACCAACCAAAAACACATTTATGGGAAGAGTTAAGGTTTTTCCTAACATAAACATAGATAAGAAGGGATTTAGGATAGTTTCCTAACCTTGATTTCTTGACACTTCCAAAGTAGCTTTGTTTTACTTCTCTTTACTTCTATTCTTCCTTCTCTTCACATGAACAAGGAGAGCTCTAAAGAAAATGGAGAGAAATCAAAAAAAAAAAAAAAAAGGATTCTTCTCCCTAAACACCGTACACCTTAAACTCCCAAAGCCAAAAATATGAAATTCCTTTCCCAAGAAGATAATGTGGTGTCTTAATGGGATTTGGCTCAAACTTTTCCCCTTTGCTATTTAGTCCTTCTTCTTTATTCAATTTGAAACTCAACTTATCACAATTCCAAAATAACCTATAATCTTTTAACTTAATGTCCCATAAGACCTTAATTTGACAAATTACCATTAGCCTCTTTACTTCTTTTATAAGTCAGGTTATATCCTTTTTCACTTTAACTCTTAAATTTCCGAAAAACACAAATTTGATTTCCATTATACCATAAACATGTCATAAAACTATTAGGGTATAATTTGAGATGTTACAATTCTCCCCCCCCCCCTTAAAAGAATTTCTCATTCCTCAAATTCATACCTGAATCAAGAGTTGCGGCACAGGCCCTCATCAAGCGATTATGGCTCCTAAGTTGCTTCTTCCATACCGTGGTGTTGCCAAAGTACCTTTACCAGAGGGACTTGTTTGTTTCGCAATTTTTCACTTCACAAGCTAGAATGGATTTTGGCTTTTCATCAAAAGAGAAGTCTGATTGCACTTGTACATCTTGTACTAGTGATGTTATCATCATAACGGTATTCGCTATCAGATATTGAATATATAATGAATCGGGCCAACTCCGAGGGAATGCCAAATGATGTGACTGGTCCACCTTTATAAGATTTCATGTATCTCATAAACCTTGGACTTAGTTTTTCTTTCTTTCCAAACCTGAGTATCGTCCTCCATGGTGATACTTTAAAATAAAAACCTTATCTCCGACTTCATACTCTATGTCTTTTCTTTTCAGAACTGCATACAACTTTTGTCTATCACTTGCAGTTTTTAACCTTTGTTGAATAACCCGAACTTTTTCTTCGTGTCTCCATAATGTCGTGATAATTACTTATGCCTGCTCGTGTCG
The DNA here is from genome assembly GCA_016808115.1 of Tetrastigma voinierianum. NCBI lineage: Eukaryota > Viridiplantae > Streptophyta > Magnoliopsida > Vitales > Vitaceae > Tetrastigma > Tetrastigma voinierianum. The sequence goes on from JAEQBH010001685.1 coordinate 423,061, forward strand.
GTCCAAGATACACGAGTTCTACATTTCTACCATATGTGGTAGCTCTGGCGCAGGAGGTCATACCACTTGTTTGATAATTGTTGTTTTAGGCAAATTCCATAAGAGGAATATACCTATCCCAACTTCCGAGAAAATCTTGCACACAGTCCCGAAGCATATCCTCTAACACTTGAATCATTCTTTCAGATCAGTCTAATCGCTTCAGGATGGAAGACTATACTAAATCTCACGAGCAATCTAAGGCTAATCATCTTTCCCAAACCTTGACGTAAACCATGGATCATGGTCAGACACTATTGATAGTGGAATCCCATGCAACCAGACAATCTCACTCACATACAACTCCGCTAATCGATGCATGGAATAGTCAAGTCGGATTGGTAAGAAGGGAGCAGACTTTGTAATTCTGTCGACAATTACCTTAACAAAATCTTGTTTCTTTTAGGTGAGGGGAAAACTGGACATAAAATCCATAGTAATGTTGTCCTACTTCCAATGTGGAATTGGGATGGGATTTAACAGACTTAATGATACTTGATGTTCAACTTTTACTTGCTGACAAGTTAGACATTTAGATAAGTACTCTACTATATCCTTTTTCATCCCTTTCCACCAATAGTGCTGTTTCAAATATTGGTACATCTTGTTACCTCCAGGATGCATGGTGAATACGGTATTGTGGCTTTCATACATTAACTTCGTTTTCAATTCCTAGACATTCGGTACACATAATCTGTTCTTGTTATAGAGACCTCCATCTCCTTTTATAGAATAATAAGTTTTGTCTCCATTTCTGACTAATTATACCTTTTGTTGTAACTTGACATCATTTTTCTGATCATCTATCATCATCTGTTTCAGATTTGGCATAGCTTTTATTTGAGCTAACAAGGCTCCATCAAATGGAAATCTCCATATACAGTGTTTCAAGGACAAAATATAAATTGTTTTTCTACTTAAAGCATCTGCCATCACATTAGCTTTTCCTAGGCGGTAATTAACTATGCAATCATAGTCTTTAAACAACTCTAGCCACCGACGTTGCCTCAAGTTCAGTTCCTTTTGAGTTAACAGATACCTAAGACTCTTATGATCCATAAATATTCTACATTTTTCACCATAAAAATAATGTCGCCATATTTTCAAAGAGAACACTACTACTGCCAACTCCAGATCATGTGTGGGATAATTCTGCTCATACGGTTTCAACTATCTTGAGGCATATGCCACCACTTTTCCATCTTGCATCAATACACATTCTAAACCAATCCTTGAAGCATCACTATACATGGAATATTCTCTACTCAGAGTAGGCTGAGTCAACACTGGTGCTTCAACCAGATTTTCTTTAAATGATCAAAACTTGACTGATATTTGTCATACCATTCAAACTTCACCCATTTTCAGAGTAACTTAGTAAGTGTAGAGGCTATGACGAAGAATCCTTTTACAAACCTCATTTCCAGATTACCTAATCCAAACCCAGCTGTACCCTCACCTCTCATAAATTTCTGGTGGAGGTTTCCAACTCACAATCCCTTCAATCTTCGCAGGGTCAACTCTAATACCCTTTGCAAACACAATATGGCCTATGAATGACAATTCCTTAAGCCAAAAATCACACTTACTTAATTTTGCAAACAACAATTTTTCTCTCAGGATCTGCAACACTATCCTCAAATGTTGTTCATGTTCTTGTGCATTCTTAGAATTCACCAAGATGTCATCTATGAATACCACTACAAACTGGTCCAAATAAGGGTGGAATACCCTATTCATCAAGTCCATGAATGCTATTAAAATAGTCAGCCCAAATGGCATTACTAAAAACTCATAATGACCATATTGGGTTGTAAAGGTTGTTTTTAGGACATCATCATCTTTCACCCGAAGTTGATAGTATCCCGATCGTAAGTCTATCTTTGAAAAGACACTCGCCCCTTTCAACTAATCGAATAGATCTTCTATTCTCGGCAATGGATATTTATTTTCACTAAGTACTCTCATTTATTTACTCGATGTTTATGCACATCAAGAGAGTACATCTTCTTTAGACAAACAAAACCGCACTCTAGGCGCACTGTCGAACGAACTTTGTCCAATAGCTCATGTAGTCAATCTTCAACTCTTTAGTTCATGAACCATACAAGTAAGGTACCCAGAAATAGAGTCGTTCCATAAAACTTCTCAATAGCCAAATCTATCGCTTCTTTTCAGGAACCTAGTAATTCCTTGGGAAACACATCAAGAAATTCCTTTATCACTAGAATATCTTCCAGTTTTACTCGTCCCCTCTTAAAGTCAAGCACCAAGGCCAAAAAGGCTTCACAACCTTTTCTAAGAAAACACCAGGCTTGCATAGCGGAAATTACATTTGACACTGGTCCAGATTGGATACAATGTATAGTTTACCTCTAACAGGTCAGAACATTTAAGCACTACTGTTTTCTTATCACAATCAACTATAGCCCGATGTTTGGATAACCAATCCATCCCCAATATCAAGTCAAACTCATGAAAAGGCAATGCAATTAGATCAACAGAGAACTCTCTATCATGGATCACTAGAGGATAGTTCTTATACACTCGGTTGATCCTGACACTATGCCCCAGGGGACTAGTAACATGCATGTCATATGCCAATTGTTCTACTGATGACATTTTATCAAATAAGTGCTCAATGTATATATAAGAATGCGTAGAACTATGATTTATCAAAGCATGCATTTCAATGTCATAGAAAGAGAAAATACCAAATTATAACTCCTCTGTGCATCTTGATCTTCACGGTAGCCCCACAGGAGGATAGGCTCAGGCCGACCGTAGTGTTGTGGCGCATTTATTGTTTTTGATGCAATACTTCTTCTATGCTGCCTTAAACTACCTTGCCCTCTACCTTATCCCGTGTCAGTGGAGGTACATTTTATCTTCCCCTGCTACTTCCTTAAGGATTTCTAGAAGTTCTAGATCCTCGCGGACAGTTCACTATAAGATGGTCTGTGTTTCCATAGTGAAAACAATCCCCAGTTATCAATCTGCAAGTACCAGAATGATATTTGTGGCAATGCGAGCATTCAAGTCTTCGTTTCATTAAGTGCCCTTACCAACCTTAGTATTGGGTCATAGTCCTTGCCTTCTACTTGGGTAAGAGTAAAATCTTTATAAAATCGATTCAACTTAAGACCTCTAGTTTTACCAAGGAGGCCACATTTGGAGAACTCTCCGGATTTCTTCGACTCATAATTTCAGATTTAATTCATAGTCGCCGCACCAAATTCGATAGAAATTCACCACTTGCAATGATGTAACAGCTGTGAGGTACCCTTTTATAGACCCCTTTAAGCCATCCTCAAACTGTCTACATCGGAAGGTTTCAGTAAGAACGGGTTTTAGTGCATACTTACTAAGGCGGCTAAACTCTTTCTCATACTCCGCCATTGTCAAATACCCCTGTTTCAGATTTAGGAATTGCTTCCATTTGATCTCTCGGTAATCATCGGTGCCATACTTTGTCTGAAACTCTTGGACAAAGAAGTCTCATGTAATTGCGTTTGAAAGTAGTTGATTTCTTAAAACTAACTTCCACCAATCATAAGCCCCAAAAGTGAGACCGCACATTTGGCCATCTGTTCATGTAATATTCACTATCTTCAGCCCTTCAAGTTTTCCCTCAAGCCAAAACTCACCTTTATCAAACTTCCGCACTGCACTATGGAATTCTTTACTTCATGCTTTCTTATCGAATCAACTGAGCTCTGTGGGTCGTGAGTCGATTCAAGAATCTTACCATATTCCGAGAAATTCTTTAACAACACTCGATGATTACATGTCTACTTCTAATCGGCTCTTTATGACTAGTAATATTGACCCTAATCCTGTGGTTAATACTTTGATACTTTCCTCAACATTGTCTCGGGGGTCGTGCTCCATCTTATTCACTATATATAAAAAAAAAACAAAACAAGGACATCCGCATTAGGCTAACACAATACTATGTAGGTATGTTTTTATCCTAATAATTTTCCAAAAATGCCTAAACCTAGGCTCTAATACCAACTAAACTATAACGCCCCTTCCCCTGTCTTCGACAAACGAGGGGACACCACACAAAGAAGAGACTTGTTGACCTGATTTTCCGGAATTTTTGGAGACCATTTCGAGCATAGATTCATAATTGATACAAACTTGTTTCAAAATCTATAATTATGAAAATTCTAGACTACAAATCATAACCTTGTAAAACTACCACCGTAGTGGTGTTTAAAATGCTTTTTACATATATGCTTGAGTCCATAACTACTTGTATTTACACAAGTTACACTATCTCAAAATATTGCTTTTAAAATTCTATTACAAAATCATAGCAAAAACAAGGATCTACATAAGGCGAATTTAGTTGTGTCGGGCCTCATGGGTATGATGTCCTACTTACTTCTTCAGAACCTATATGGATGAACAATCTATGCGTTTTACAGCTTTAGTGGGAAAAACAAGATAACATATATGGCATAAATGACAAGTATAACCGCTTACATTAATTCTCAATTTCAGTATATAAGCACATATAATTATTTCCACATATCATATTTTCATCTCTCATGTAGGAGTACTTATCGGAATTTCATAACAGAAGGTTCTCGTAGGTACACTACAGTATAGAACAGAGATATGCCTTAGCATCCGAGCTAATTGCATTTGTGTTCATGTTATTCATTATTCAGATGCACATCATATAAGTATTTGACTGCATAGATCAATAACAATGAATGAGAGGGACGCAACACAATAGGTACCTGAAGGTATAGTACAAAGATTGAATAGATGTCATTACCAATATATGTCGCAAATACTTTAAACAGAGGTCGTGAGCACTATGCATGAGTGTTGTAGCATTGAACATACGTGCCTGTCACATGAAACAAAAGTGCTAGGTAGCACTAGACATGAGTGTCAAAGCACTAAACAGATGTTCCTATTCATTCACTATCCGGTCTTAGATAGGCATACAATTATATGCGGTTCAGAGCATTTCATACTGATCTTACCAATATCCATGTTATACACTTGGTCAATTCTTAAGACTGCACTTTCCTTATTCATATTGAATTGTCCATGTCACGTACATTTTATTTAGTAATTAATAACTTATAACTTGTATACATGTACAGAACCTTTCATTCACTTGTTAGGATTGTCAATTAATCCAATTTCATGCCTATCGTTCATCTCAATCGGAGTCCTAACAAAGGAGTAATAGATTCTAAAATTAACAAAAAGAAGGGGGGAAAACGAATCTTCAAGTTCGGCCTAGCGATGGGCCATTTGGTTAAGGTGAAGCAACCTCGCCGAGGCAAGGCAGACTTGGCAATTTTGCTTCAAGTCTCGCTCTCAGCGAATGTATCTTCACTCCAGCGAAGACCTTTCGCTTATGTAGCGCATCGTGTCTGAATAGAAATGTCACATTTTGATTTTTTTTTTTCACTAAACAACTTCAAACCCAAAACAAAAAAAGATCAAAACTAACCTCAAACCCAACTCAAACCAACCAAAAACACATTTATGGGAAGAGTTAGAGTTTTTCCTAATACAAACATAGGGAGGGATTTAGGATAGTTTCATAACTTTGATCTCTTAACACTTCCAAAGTAGCTTTCCTTTCCTTCTCTTTAATTATCTTCTTCATTCTCTTCACATGAACAAGGAGAGCTCCAAAGAAAATTGAGAGAAACTGAAAACCAAAAATGTGGATCTTTTCCCAAATACCGTATGCCCTAAACTCCCAAAGCAAAAAATGTGAAATTCCTTTCCCTAGAAGACAATGTGTTGTCTTAATGGGATTTGGCTCAAAATTTTCCCTTTTGCTATTTAGTCATCCTTCTTTATTCAAATTGAAAATCAACTTATCACAATTCCAAAATAACCTATAATCATTTAACTTAATTTCTCGTAAGACTTTAATTTGACAAATTACCATTAGCCTCTTTAATTCTTTAGTAAGTCCGGTTATATCCTTTTTCACTTTAACTCTTAAATTTCCGAAAAACACAAATTTGATTTCCATTATACCCTAAACATGTCATAAAACTACTAGGGTATAATTTGGGATGTTACAATATGAATATCAATATAAATAGAGAGAAAGGTAGGGAGGAAGAGGACTACAACAACTTCCCTTTCTCTTTCATTTTCGTTTTCTCTGGTTCTTTAGAGGTTAACGAAATAGAGAGAGGGGAGAGTCTTCAATGAAAAGAGTAGCGACGAATCCTTCAAACATAGAAATGAAAAAGCTATGGGAAGAGTTTAATTCTATTATCCCTCAAACAGAGTGGCAGGTGAGGCCTCCTCAAAGATATGATTACTAGCATCTTCTCTTTTTGAGAGAAGATATTGGAGAAGTGTGTGGTGTGTGTGAGCACCCATGGTCTTTAGACCGATTACTCAATGGGCTCAGGGCCCATTTGGCCCAAGGCCCACCTGGGTCGCGATGTGAAGTAGCCTAAGCCCATCTACCATATTAAAACCAAGGGGGCACTACTAGACTGGAGGATCTAAGAGCCCGTCTGTGAAAGTCGGGGTGTCTCCCCAAATTCCATATTCAGGGTGTCCCGTCTAGAGTTTTTAGTCCCCCAGTCGGCCATCCTTTCATATATGGCAAGTTGGTTATTGATAAATGGATAAAGACGAGAAATACGCAAAGGGTATTTATCTGTAAATTTCCTAGTTTCCAAATCCCATACTTTTCGGAGGAATAATCTTTGATAAGGAATAATTAGTTCATGATAAGGTAAATCAGTCCTAGATAAGGAAAAATAGATTTATCCCTAAAAATAGGAGATTTCTTCTTGAGATAGGAGGGAGATTCAATAACAAATTTCTATAAGTCAGGAAGATCCTCCACGAGGGAGAGGCATGCAATCCCACCGCACTAATCCTCTCTTTCTTCTCCCATCCTTTGCCGACTTAATCATCTATATTCACCCATCGCTGCCGACCGCTCCCTTGTGTCTTTTCCAGATTATGTCGCCGATGCCCCTGAGGCTCGACAACCAAGGTAACAAATAATTGCGCCAGTATCTGCGGAACCGAACAGAAAAGTCTTGTCTACATAAGCTACAAGGGTCATTTCAATGGCTATTCCATACTCTTCACCACCCAAGTAGCCTGGTCCATTCCCCTACACATCCGACCATCCTGTGCGCTGTAATGTCAAACAACCCGATGATCCAATAGCCAGAAGATGAATTCCTCCATTGGCGCTAAGACATGGAGAAGAAACAGGAGGAACAAGCAAGGCAGATGAAGGAGTTACAAGATCATGTTGAACGCCTACAGTGTGAGAACAACCGGTTGCAGGCCCGGGTAGAAAAAAGACGCAATCTTGGTGGAAGAGATGGCAAGATAGCGATCAAGATTTGCATTAAGTCCTTCGCAAAAAAGGGAAGGAGCCCATTATCCCGGACGAGGCCGATGCCCCAACAGATGACAAGTTATCCTTAGGTAGTTCCCCACATTGTGGGCCTCTTACCAACAAAGAACACAAGGGCCAAATCATGTTAGAGGACCTCACATCGCCCTACCTTCAGTGATGCCGTTAGTGGAGAGTCCCGCCGGGCAAGGAGAGAAGCATGCAAGGCGTAACTGCTGGTGACCGAGTCCCTGACATGTTAGGCATCGCTTTAGGCGCGATGCCATCAATTTCTTTTGTACATCCCGCATTCGGTACAGGGCGGACATTTTACCTACCGCCAGCCGCTCTAGTTCAAAGACCATAAGACATGCTCTCTTCGCCCTTAGGGCAATGCATTCTTGACTACGAGCTACTCCCACCGTCTGGCCATACCGCTGTTATGTTCGACGCCTGGCTGAATCTCTAAACCATCCTACATGCTCCACTATAATAAGGCATCGATATTTCAAACACGGTGAATGACCGTCTCGTTGTGTAAAGTGGCCAGGTGTTTACGAGGGCCCGTGGTTACCGGGTCTCTGGCGTTTCTCGCGAACTCAATAAACTCATTAAATGACCTGTGGGCGATATTTGCATCACAGTACCTTTGTTCGATGTGACAAAAGAGGAACATCAGCTCTTTACATGGTCATTCAACGAGGAGATTTGGGCAAGTCGTTCAACAGATAGAATCTTACAACATGGATGCAATCCTCCAGAACTTTAGGAGAAGCTTTAGGTCGTCTACGTCGTTCTTCCAGTCACTATCTTTAGACCTACTAGAGACAATGGAAGAATTATATAGGTTGGCCAATAAGTACTCAATGCTGGAGGACAATGTCTATGCAGCAACCCAATATGTGATTATCACGAGTCAACTGGTTGATGTGCATAAGCCGTCTGGAAAGAAGCCATCCGAGTCCAAAGAGGGGTAAAGTAGAGACTGAAAGTGATCTCTTAACCAGTCACATAAAAAGAGAGAGCCCCCGCAGTTCACCTCCCTAACCATCTCGTATGAAAGGCTATTACCCCTAATTCGTGATTTTCCAGAGTTTAAATGGCCTGCACAGATCCAGATAGATCATTTCCAAAGAAACAAGTCCCGCGGCGCGAGCATTTGCGGCGATTATGGCATGAGACCGACAAAGCGAGTTTCAAAGTTCTTCGTAGAAGAACTGGTCAAAGTCGAGCACCTCAGGAGGTATATCAAAGAAGTAGACCACAAAGAGGAGTCGAGTCGAAGCCGGTTAGCAAGATGTAATTGCGCTGGAGCCGCAGTCGAACCTAGACCTCGGGCTATAAATTACACATTGCGCTACCGACGATCAGACAATCAAAGTGCCAACAAAAGAAGATCTTAAGAGCTGCCACAATCAAAGCTAGGGTAAATGCTATCCACACAAAAGGCAGTCGTGAAAAAACCAAGCCCATGGATGGCCACATATCCTTCCCTCATGTCAACCTGAACAGGATTATTGTGCCCCACTATGATGCATTAGTACTCACCCACTGAATTAATACATGTGCATAGTATCGTGATCCCGATACCAAGAATAGATTTATTTAGTAACCACCGCCTTCAACCGATGAGGCTTCTCAGGATGCCGACCAGCCGAATTCTCTTTGCTTTAATGCAATCCATCGTAACACTAGAAGATGTCATGCTCCCTATAAGGGCTAATTTAGTCACTCAGGAAGTTCTGTTCTCGATCGTTAGATACTTGGGTCCTTACAACGCCATAATGGGGTGGGCCTGGCTGCATTCGATGAAAGTTGTTCCTTCAACCTACCACCAAATGGTCAGTTATTTGACTAACGATGGTCGTTGGACTTGTTGTAAATTCCATTGCCGTGAGGTAGTGTTATCACTATCTATATGAACAGAGAGGGAGAAGAGCCTCAAAGCCTTACCTCGAGGATCAAACCCCGCGTAGCAATCATCGCGCTTGTCATTTAGATCGTGAGCGGGGGAGAAGGATCCGCCGGGTCAGGACCCCCTAGGAAAAGTAATGCGCTGTATGGCCTCGAGAAGTTCACTCTATACCCGCCTCTCTCGACCGATGGCTAAAAAAGAATGGTTACACCAAGTATCGAGTAACATAGATGTGTTCGCCAGAGCATACTCGGATATGGTGGGAATTAACCCAACGGTGGCCTCTCACAAACTAAAAGTTATCTCCAAGGCCAAACTAGTGAGATAGAAAGTAAGACGTTTTCACCCGGATCGCCATCAGATCATTCAAAAGGAGATAGACAACTTACTAAGAGCGGGTTTCATCAGAGAAGCAAAGTACCCCAAATGACTAGCCAACGTAGTGGTGGTTCCAAAGAAGGGCGACAAGTGGCAACTATGTATAGATTACACTGACTTTAACAAAGCGTGCCCAAAAGATAGCTTTCTATTACCGCGTATAGATCAAATTGTTGACTCCGCAGCCAGGCACGGGATACTATTGTTTCTAGATGCCTTCTCTAGATATCATCATATTCCAATGCACCAGCCTGACGCAGAGAAAACAACCTTCATTACACCACACGGGTTATACTATTACAATGTGATGCCTTTTGGATTGAAGAATGCTGGGTCAACCTATCAAAGGTTGGTAACGAAGATATTCCGATCGTTGTTAGGCAACACCATGGAAGCCTATATCAACGATATGCTTGTAAAATCCAAAGAACGCTTAGATCACATCCAACATCTACAGGAGGCCTTTGAGCTATTGTGAAAGTACGAAATGAAACTCAACCCTTTGAAATGTGTGTTCGGCGTCAGTTAGCACAAGTTTTTAGGCTTTATGGTGACCTAGAGAGGAATAGAGGCCAACTTCGTGTAACTCAAAGCTATAATAGACTCTCAAGCTCTTACCTCCAGGAAAGAAGTACAACAACTAACTGGTCATCGCACTCGTAGCGGTCTATATCCCTTTCCACAGATCTGGCCAAAGCCATTTTTATCACCTAAAGGAAGCTAAAAGTGGTCAAGCCGGAATAAGTGAATACAACGAAAAGTTTATATAATCTAAACAATATCCGATAGAACCAACACTCGCTAGCTCCTAAGAAAGATACACTCTTATCCCGGGACTCAGCAGATTCAAGTCTAGAGTGCAGGTTTGTTCAAAGAAGATGAAAGCTGAAAACAGAGACCAATATTCTTCATAAGAAAATCCTTAGTAGAAGCAGAAACTCGGTACACCCATCTTGAATAAGCGACACTTGCCCTCCACGTGGTAGCCAAGAAGCTTCGCCCTTGCCCTCCACGTGGTAGCTACAGGTTTCACCCACTTCCGCACACCCTACCGCCCACACCAATCCATTTATGAAACACTATATGAGGGGGACCTATCAGGAAGGATGGCCCTGACAGCGATCGAGCTGCTTTAGCTCGGTATCCAATATAAACCTTGCTTGGCGTTGAAGGGGCAGGTATTAGCGAATTTTTTAGCAGAATTACCCCAGCTAGATGTGGACCAGATAGCAGTGATTGGTGGATTCTAATGACTCGCGCCGCCATACGGAGCCGGAATCGCTTTGAGCAAAGCCCAACTGAATGGGTAGAGTAAGCCATACTGGCTAGACTTCAAGGTCTGGGCCAATGAGACCTAATATGAAGCAATCTCAGACAGAGACTCAATCGGGGACAGAGAAACTCCTCATACGCTAAAGACTTCAACTGCAGTCGGACAGTAAACTGAGAATACAAAAACGGAGACCAACCCATGGTCGGGGCAGCGGTCCGATCAAGCAATGACTAGGAGCTTTGCGCTGAGGCTCTAAATATATCCCAAGGGACTCGAATAAAAAGGAAGACCCATTGGTAGCAATGGCCACATCCATCCTAATAAAAGAAATCGTGATTCCTCCTAATTCATTACCAGCCTAAGGCCATTCATAATCGACTGGGTAAGTCGATATACGGCAGTTCTTCTAAATGACTTATAATATCTAAGCCTCGAGAAACCAATAGGATAATAGAGTTGAAGCCCACAAGGTCTAGCTCTAGGCAACAAGATTTTCCTAGTAACCAACACTATACAAGGCCTTCCTGAGCCGTTGTATCTAAGTGTCTCACAAATCACAGTGGACAATTTATACCGGCCGAATCGTATGAAAGGGTATGCGGAACCATTCTGCAATCGTAACTTTAGCTCATTAAAAATAATACACAAGGGTATTATTGGCCAACTTTGTGCCATGCAAGAATGGTTAAGAAGTGGGACCGCTGCCAACAATAAGCCCTCATGTCAAGTAGGCCGGCTCAAGACCTAGCAACCATCACTAGCCCCTGGCCCTTCGCTTAGTGGGGAATTGATATAGTTAAACCGCGCTCACGCCCAAGCTCGTAAAAAGCCAGCATGTTTGTCGCACCGATCATTTAGTAAATGGATAGAAGTCAAGTCTTCTACTCTATCAAGATAGTTGATCTCAGCCCGATTCAGGTGGAAGAATATTATCTACACTCCATTCTAATACCAAGTCGATCAGAATCGAAACACGCTTGGACAACGCGATATACGTAATTTCATAGAGTCAAGATCACAATTTAGCATTTTTAACTTCGTGGTACCTTGAATGAAACAAATGGCCAAGAGGAAGCATCGAACAAACCTTCAACACACTTAAAAGCGTCTACATTCGGGCCAAGGGAAACAAGGATGAGCTACGGAGTTCTGTGCCCACAGACAACCAACCGTGGCCGACTGAAGTATCACCATTCGCCCTCACCTATAGGATGGAGGCCATCATTCCTACAGAAATCAGGATGCCCACACTTTGGATTGAAATCCCTGGAAAGACCTAATACTGAAGCCATCACCTAAGACCTAGATATGGCAGACGAGTCAGAAGCACCGCCATAATGCATAGCCTCATACTAATAAAGGATAAACGGACCATATATAACAAGGTGTAAGTACCATCGTGACCGCTCCAAGACTGAGACCTAGTTTTTACGGTTATTCAAAACACCCGCTAACTTGACAAAGCCTAGCAGTTCCAAATGCCCAATCGAGGGGCCATAAGAAGGATAAAGGAAAGTGGGGGTAGCCGACTTATACGCACTCAATAAATTAGACGGGGCTTCAGTACCAAGGATGTGAAATGCTATGCATCTTAAGAGGTATTATCAATAAAGTTCTCTTATCTAAATAAAATCTTCATTTTAAGTGTTTTCTTTCAATCTTTGCAACTACCCCCATGCATAAGACCAGACTTATGGCTCTAAGATTGCTGGCACTTTCAAAAGACCAAACTTATGGCTTTAAGCCTGCTGGCACTTTCCAGAGACTAGATTTGTGGCTCTAAGTCTGTTGTCACTTTCAAAAGACCAAACTTGTGGCTCTAAGCCTGCTTGCACTTTCAAAAGACTAGACTTATGGCTCTAAGCCTGTTGGTACTTCATGATCTGCATCAGGCTTAAGCCTCACAACACCAATTCTCTTCAAAAGACCATACTCTATGGCTTTAAGTCACACACTTCTCTACAAGACCGCACTTGTGGCTCTAAAGCCCGCTTAGCACTTTCAAAAGACCATATTTATACTTAAGCTCACTGCACTTTCTAAAAGACCAAACTTGAGACTCTAAGCCTGTTGGCACTTTTAAAAGACCAAAGATGTGGCTCGAAGCCTATTGGCACTTTCAAAGGGCCAACCTTATGGCTCATAGCCCGCTAACGCATGTTTAAGCACAATAGTAGCTCTTAAAACTTGTCACAAAGCCCAAGAATTATGCCTCGCCCTCGGCTAACCTCAAGACCGCTGCTCAAATTTCCTAGCTCCTAAAATACTTAATTATCCTAGCCAACGTTCGAAGAAAGAATAAGAAATAGTAGGAAATAATTGCATAAGTATACCAAAAATCATATTTCATTTAAATACGCCAATAAGTGTCAGTGGCTACAAAAATATGTATATCTCGGTGGTCAAATGGGGCCCCTTACAGAAATCTCCCAAAAAAAAAAAAAAAAAGAAGTTATGAGAGAAAAATCAACTCTGATCCCCAACGGAGGCATTCTTATCAAGGTCCTTAGTGACTCGATCGGATCCTTCAAGGTGATGTCACCTCAAATAGCTAAGCTTGGGACAGGGGACACTTGGGGTTGTAGAAATACGGAGACGTAAGAATTTGGAGGTCGGACATGCCATCTGGAACCTACCGGTTGGCTTCCCGCGGATATTGTGTTTGAACATAACATAATGCTTAGTAATGAAGGGATCACCTCTAAGGCCTTACAGTGATCCCTCCTCTATGGCACCTTTGTCTTTACCAACTGGGAATTTGAAGGGAGGACACCTCGTCTTTCTTCCAGCTCTGATGAAGAATGTTAGTTTAACCTCAGGGAGGCGTGGGGTCTCGACCTCGACTGCACGCGGTTTCCTCTGCTTGCTTCCGGTAGCGTCTTGGGCAGAGTGTCTCTGCCGTACCTTTGCGTCACCCGCCGTGATGACAGCTAACCATGCAATATGAGCTTCCTCCTTAGCCTCATCCCTCTCCTTCTCCGTGCCCTTGGCTCTTTCATTCACCCTCCTTGGCACTTTAGTTTTTTAATTTTAAGACTTAGCCACGACCTTCTTGAGGTATCATCGGGCATTATTCTTCAAAGCTTATTGGATGAGAGCATGATGTCGGAAAGTTAACTTTCGACATTGTTCAGTTGGAGATAGAGTTCCCTATGCTGGCGGGCCATATTCTAAATGGCAATAACAACCTGCAAAAGAGGAGGCAAAGAGGAAGCGTTAAAAAAAATGATGACAGCACAAGAATTCACATTCAAAAAAAAAAAAAAAAGGGAGAGGTCATAACAGCACACCCGGCTCACCAGTCTCGTTGAAATTAGTGGTTGCGCATATGCATTCAAATCTTGACCGTGGTAGGACTTATTGTCAAAAAATGGTTGGGAAGGGACCCCATAGTACTCTTAGGAAAGAGCCACCATCCCGATTATCACGATGTATTTGGTGGGGGTAAGGCCCGCACATGTTAAGCGAAAAAAGTATCCTACGGTTGAAGAGTCTAACAGGTTGATGATTCTTTGGGAGGTAATGAGCTGGAGACCGAAGTGTGATCGTCCATACTTTCCCGCTTCATTGGGATGACCAATTGAGTTGAGCACCAACTCTTTAGGAACCTTGCAGCTCTGAGGGTCCGCTTTGCAAGCCTAGCCAAGAGCGATAGCTCGATGGTTATCTCGATGGAGCCTCCCATGCTTTCTTCGATCAAGAGGCCCCGTCCTGGGAGGGCACGTCCTCCGGTGATCGTAAAGCCTCCTTGAACACTCTTGGGCAGCACCACTCTGAAGCCAGCGAGTGTTCGAGGTTTATCATTAGGGATCACGGTGATATGACCCGGTGTTACGGGCCTCTCCATCCAGGAGTTGAATAATTTAGGGTAAACATCGTGCAGTACTTCAAAGCCGAGGGTGTCTCCCTTGAGGCTGGGCTCTCTTACGCATCCTTAATAGTGAAACCGACAACGAGTTTAGACATGTAGTCCTCTTTCTCATCGGTAGGCTCAAATTGTGGTTGGATCAAGTCGATCCATAAGCCCTCTGAGTCCTGCTGGCGACCTTGGTATGTCACTTCTTGGCTTTCTTAACCTTTTTCTTCTTCAGCTGGGGGTAGGTTTTGGATCTTGCAGGCCAAGCAAATTGAAGTGGGGCGAGGAACTGAATTTGCCTAGGCTCCTTTAGCGACCTCGAGCAGCGGGAACATTCACGAAGAGGCGCGAGGGATTAACCTTGAAAAGTTCGACAAGAGCAAGTGCTCCTCCATATGGGCTCTCTGCAGGTATAGGCAAGGGATGACAGGGACAATGTAACGAAAGGGGCTAGCACCTAACTCTTACAAGTTCTTCTCAAACAAGAGGAGATCGTGAATTTATTAGCTCTACCTTGCGTAATTTTAGCGACCGCCGTCGCTAAAGCGACCTTCCACCTAGCTAACTAGCCAGCCTCGCCTGCACTTGCTTGAAAATTCGGAAGAAAAGGGCCACGTCAGAACATGGAAGATCAAAAAAAAAAAAAAATGAGCCCCATTAAGTTGGGAGACAACAAGAGCTGGGAGGAGGCGCAGAGTTAGGTCAAAGGAAGGCTACTGGAGGCAGACGTCTCGTACCCATGAGACCCTTAAGCAGCGAAATGATTCATTTAAACCAGGTTTAGGGGGTCAGAGGCAGATTACAAGTGTAGCTGGGGACTATGGAGCCCAGCTTGGGACAGCCCCCAATCGAAACTGAAGTGTAAATGAAGCAAATCTCTACGCGGTGAGATATCAGTTGGGTGTAGAGAGGGGATTCGGCCTACTTCTGACCATAAGAATCTAAAGACATTCGGGATCATTAGCACGAGAGGTGCAGGGCAAGTGAAGGCTGTTTCACAACGATGTGATGGAAATCGAGTCCTATAGCAAAGCTTGCTCAGTAAAGTGAGCGTTATTATATGCCCATCTGGGTTGAGACAAATTTGCTTTCGACTAACTCTAGACTAATGGTACAGGGACTTGGCAAGGGTATAACTCCTCACATAGACATAGCGGCAATAAGGCGCTTGCAGTGGGACTCTGAGGGGCTCCTCTCCTCGCCATCCCTCTTTGGTACAAGTCTCTTTTCTGCCATCTTCACGAGGCCGAGCCAAAAAAAAAAAAGGAAAAGGGATCGGCAGGGACCTTGGGCGTCAAAGAGCAGGGAGGATAAAGAAACCCCCTTTGGTTTAACAACACACTAACAGCCGAGCCTAATGGGATGACCCCAAACTCGATCCAAAAAAGCCGCCTATAAGCCGTCACCGAGCCTTATCAATGGCGGTGGACATACCTAAGTACAGATGATGAAGCAAAGAAGTTTGTAAAAACTTTTAAAATATTGAGAAAGGCGTGGAGGCTTTGATGATGGATTTGAAGCAACGATTCGCAGAAGAATAGGAGAAAAGAAATTATAATAGGTGAAAGCCTTTGTGAAATGGTAAAAGAAGCATGGTAAAAGAAGTAGCATTCGTAACCTAACCCTTATATATAGGGATTGAAATATCAACAGCTGCATTAATTGTGCCATCAAATCATCATGTGCCATAGACATATTAGGAGATGTGCACTACTCCCACGCCTTGTGACCTAACACGTTTCACCTTCCAGCGAGTTCGAGGTACGCATATATTTTACAGTCTTTTCCGCCTCCCATACTCGAGATCTAAAACACCGTATTTTACCTAACTAAAAAAGCACAAAGGTTCCAACCGAGGAAAAATGGGGCATTGTGAGTACCCATGGTCTTTAGACCCACTACTCAATGGGCCCAGGCATGTTTGGCCCAAGGCCCACCTAACCCGCGATGTGAAGCGGCCCTAACCCACCTACCATATTAAAGCAGGGCACTCTTAGGCAGGGGATCAGAAACTGTTTGTGGCCAAGGTGTCTCACGAATGCGGGTCGGAACAATCTCTCTAGAGTTTTTAGTTTGACCGACCATCTTTTCAGTATATAGCAAGGTTGATTATTGATAAATAGATAAAGCGGGGAAATCATAAGGGTGTTATCATAAATTCTTAGTTCCCAAGAATATATACTTCTCGAATGAGTAATCTTTGATAAGAAAGAATTAGTTCTTGATAAGGTAAATCCAGTCCTAGATAAGGAAAAACATATTTATCCCTAAAAATAGGAGATTCTTTCCTGAGATAGGAGGAGGTCGAAAATGACAGCCCCTGCTCATCGGGAAGATCCACTATGAGGGAGAGGCATATAATTCCAACTGCGCTAACTCTCTTCTTAACTTCTTCTCCATCCTTTTCTTGAAGCTTTAATCATCGGAGCGGGTGGTGACCTTTGTCACTTGAGATCACGCACTCTTTTTTGTAGGTTTGCATTATGTCGCTAATGCTTAGGAGGTCAGACAACCAAGGTAACAACAATGTGTGTGGCCATGTGAAGACCCATATAGAGGACAAATGGTATAAAAATCAAACAAAACCAGTCAGTTAGACCGGTTTAATCGTCGATCGGCCACATTTCTGATCGGGTTCTTGAATTCAAATTGGACTTGAACCGTTCATACCAACGATTAAACCACGGAGCAGCTCAAATCGGGTGGTTTAGTGGAAACTGAACGATTTGTTGGATTCTTAACAAAATTAGCTACATTTTTTGCAAAATGGCAATAAGCCAACAAGTCAAGTGGTCCAACCAACTTCTCAGAGCATTCAACATATCTTGCTAAGTAACAATGACTTTTTTTAAAACAAGGGAGGGGAGGTGATTCGTGCCACAGTAGGGTGATCCGAAATCAACAAAATTTATATCTGAATTTACTCCTATTAGCAAAGGTAAGAAAAACTCTTTAGTATAGTGAATTAAGGTGAACACAGGGGATGGGTTTCTTCATACAAATGATTTTAAAGTGAAGTCAAAAATGTTTAGAATTTGGTTTGGATTTTAAAGGTGGTGATAAAAGCAGGGGGGTTGGTGGTTTGCAAGAAAAGCTGAAAAAATGAAATAAATATAAAAAGAACTCCTTTAGCTTGATGGGCCAGCGAAAGTTTAAGGTCCTAGGCTAGCAGAGAATCCAGGTTCATTTCTCGCGTTGGGAGGATGTATATATAGTCATCTCCCGAACCGGATCTTCATTAACTTTAAAAACTAAACCTAATCATTTTTCCTTTTTGATAGAAAGCATTTATTTAGCATTTATGGTTCCTTAGGGTAAGAAATCCCCATCACCTTGACTCATCCTACAATGATTAGTAAAGGCGACTAATAATAAATCTTAATGGGATGCAATAATAAGAAAAATAAAACTCAAACCATAAGCATCCACTAAACCCTAAAAGATTACCAAGTATTGATCAAAGAGGATGCATCTATAGTGAAAATATAACCCCTTAACCTACCTCCAGTGGCTCGTAAATGGCAACTAATGGATATCAGTGTATCTAAAGCTAAGAATCCACTGAACCCTAAAAGATTGCCAAGTATTGGCCAAAGAAAGTACATAAAAAAGCTTTAAACCTAGAGTTGAAAATTTGGGAACCAAAATGTCAAAACTTTGTTGCGTGAAAAGCAGAACCCCGAGAGTTTACCTTAAAGCGTTGCTTGATAGCCCTCCTCTTCAGGAGGAAGAGGTACAGCTGACCATCCTGCGAGTTGTCATCCTCGGAGGAGTGTTTAACGACCGAAGGGGAAAGAAAGAGGAGAGAGAAGAGAGAAAATGAGGGCCAAAAACAGGGGCCCGTAATTGCTTCCTTCCAAAAATTAAAACTTCGGTCAACAATGTATTACAATGGCTTATATAGCCTTACAATCAAAGTGAACTACCAAATTATCCTAACTAAAACTATTACAATGAGGGTAGAAAGGAGAAAAACCAAAACGGGGTCGTTTATACACAAAACAGGAAGCAGGCAATTTCGCTACAAGTGGTGATTTTCGCTATATAGCGAGATTTGCTATATGAGAATTTCAGAGATATAGCCAATTTTCACTATTCATCAGCATTCCATTTAGCTGCTGCGCCTCTTATTCCCATTTGCTCTATTCCATGTCTTCTAGCTTTGATATTCTTCATTCCAGGCTTGCTAAAATTGATAAAAATACATATAAAATTGATGGAAATCAACCCGACTTTGTTATGATTGGATTGACATGACGATTTGGCTTCAATTCCTACAAACTACAAAAGCGACCTCGAAATACGTCAGTCTGATAGGGACCCGAACATGTCAATTGGGTTAATTATAACAATTAGTACACAAAAAGCACTCAAAACCTATTAAAAATAGGGATCAAAATATCACTTTTTGGGCACTAATCAGGAGGTTGGAAGGAAGGCGATGGGGGAGGGGGACAAACATAGATATATGAGCAGTAGTATAAATAGAGAGAAAGGTAGGGAGGAAGAGGACTACATCAACTTCTCTTTCTCTCTCATTCTCGTTCTCGTTCTCTTTCGTTCTTGGAGGCCGATGAAATGGAGAGATGAGAGTCTTCATCGACAAGAGTTGTAACACCACTTCCCCTGTCTTCGACAAGCAAGGGGACACCACATAGAGTAGAGACATGTTAACCTAATTTTTTGGCATTATTTGGGACCCTTTCAAGCATAGATTCATAAATGACATAAACTTGTTTCAAAAAGCTAGAATTATGAAAATTCTTGACTATAATCATAACCTTGTAAAACTACCACCATAGTGGTGTTTAAAATGTCCTGTACATATATGCTTGAGTCCATAACTATTTGTATTTATACAAGTTCCACTGTACAAATTATTGCTTTTATAATTCTATTACAAAACCATAGCAAAAACAAGAACCTACATAAGGTGGACTCCTAATGTTGTGTTGGCCTTGGTGAGTGCGGGATGTCCCTAAAGACATCTTCAATACCTACATGGATGAAACAATCGTGCTAAGATTCAAGCTTAGTGGGAAAATAGAATAACATATAAGACCACTTATAGTGATCCTCAATTATAGTAGACATGCACGAACAATTATTTCACATATCATAGTGTTCATCTCTCTCGTAGGAGTACATAACATGAATTTCATAACATAAGGTACCCATAAGTACACTACATAACAGAACAGAGATATGCCTTAGCATCAAGGCTGATTGCTTTTGTTTTCATATGGTTCATTATTCATATACATATCATATATATGTTTGCCTGCATATACAAGTGAAAATGAATAACAGGAACCCCGTATAGTAGGTACCCGTAGGTACAATATAGTATAGAACAGGAAATGACTGTAAACGAAATCCACTTAAGGGCCCCATCATAACAGAAGTGCTGAATAGCACTAAACAGACGTACTAAATAGTACGAAACAGACGTGCAGGTAGCACGAAACAGGAGTGCTGGGTAGCACTAGTCCCTATTTATTCACTATCTAGTCTTAAGTAGACTTACAATTATATGTGTTTCAAAACATGTTATATTGTTCTTAATACCATTCATGTATTTATGTAACCCATTCTTTTAGGCTTAATAGGAATAGAAAACAAAACAGGTAGAGAAAAGGCAAGAAAACAATGCTTGCTAGCAAAACTGGTTCGCCGAGGCGAAGGAGCACTGATCAGAAGTTAGTATAGGGTTCACCTAGGTGAGATGGACCTTTTCCCAAGCTTTACCTCGACGAAGAGACATAACCTAGCTGGACGACACCTGCCCTTCGCTAAGGCAAAGGGCGTCGGACCGGAGCAAAAAAGTGGCATTTTAGCCATATTCCACCGAACACTTTCCAAATTAAAACGAAACCAAATCAAAACAACCCTTAAACCCAACTCAATCAAACCCAAAACACAATTATGGGGTGAGTTAGGATTTTTCCTAACCTTGATTATCTTGAAACCTCCAAACCGAGCTTTTCTTTTCTCTTTTCCTTCTCTTCTATTCATGAACAAGTAGAGCCCCAAGAAAAAGGAGAAAAAGCAACCCAAAAATTGGTTCTTCTCCTACACCGGATGCCCTAACACACCTAAGCCAAAAATGGAGAGTTCCCCTTTCTCTCAAAGACCAATTGTTCTCTTAATGTAATTTGGCTAAAAATTTCCCTTTGCTATTTAGTCCTTCCTCTTTATTCAATTTACAAATCAACTTATCAAAATTCTACATTAACCTATAATCTTTTGACTTAATGTCCCATAAGACCCTAAATTGACAATTTACTAGTTTACCCTTTTTCACATTTAACACTTAAATTTCCAAAAAGTACAAATCTGACTGCCATTATACTAGTGTGTTGTGTGTGAGGTCTTGTAAAAACCCACATAGATAACCAATGATTTAAAAACCGGATCAGACCAATCGATTGGACCAGTTCAACCATCGATCGGCCACTTTTCCGATTTGGTTCCAAACTGCCTAGCATTCAAATTGAACTTGAATAGTTTGAACCAACAGTTAAACTACTTAAATCGCTTAAACCGGGAAGTTTAGTAGAACCCATATGATTCATTTCATATCAAGATTCTTAACAAATTGAGCCACAGGTCGGCCTAAATTTATGTCAAAATGACAATGGGCCAATAAGTCAAGTGTTCCAACCAACTTCTCTGAGCATTATACATATCTTTCTGAGCAGAATTAGCTTTGTTTGGGAGTTTGAAAGGAAAGCGATGGGTGAGGGAGGCAGACATGGACATATGAGCAACAATATAAATAAAGGGAAAGGGAGGGAGGAAAAGGACTATAACAACTTCTATTTCTCTCTCGTTCTTGGACGTTGAAGAAATAGAGAGAAGAGAGTCTTCATCGACAATAGTAGCAACAAATCCTTCCGACATAGAAATGAAAAAGCTTTGGAAAGAGTTAGGTTATGCTTTCCCATCAACATAGTAGCAGGTGAGGCCTCCTTAAATAGATTATTACAAGCATCTTCTCATTTTGAGAGAAGATATTGGTGAAGTGTGTCGTGTGTGTGGTCTCGTGAAGTCCCACATAGATGTTTTAAAAATCAAATCGAACTGGTTCAATTGTCAACTAGCAACCTTTCCAATCTGGATCTTTCTTAAAAATCGCCTAGCATTCAAACCAGATTTGAACCATTTGAACCAACAGTTAAACCATTGAACCGTTCAAATGGTACTCTTTAGTGGAAACAGGGCTATTCGTTTCTGCTTTAGATTCTTAAGAAATTGAGCCACGTGCCAACATAAATTTCTTGCAAAATGGCAATGGGCCAACAAGTCAAGTAGTCTAACCAGCTTATATGAGCATTTTACATATCTTGCTGAGTAGCAATGGCTTTGTTTAAAACAAGGGAGGGGAGATTGGAAGGAAAACGATAGTGGAGAGGGGGCAAACATTGATATATGAGTGGCAGTATAAATAAAGAGAAAGGTAGGGAGGAAAAGGACTACAATAGCTTCTCTTTCTCTCTCTCATTCTCGTTCTCTCTTATTCTTGGAGGCTGACGAAATGGAGAGAGGAGAGTCTTCATCAACAAGAGTAGCAACGAATCCTTCTGACATAGAAATGCAAAGCTCTAAGAAGAGTTAGATTCTACTCTCCCTTAGACAAAGCCGCAAGTGAGGCCCCCTTTAAGAGATGATTACGACCATCTTTTCATTTTGAGAGAAGATATTGGAGATGTTTTTCGTGTGTGAGGTCTCATAACGACCCACATAAAGAACCAATGATTTAAAAACTAGACCCGGTTGGTCAAACCGGTTCAATCGTCGATTGTAGAGGTGGGAAACGAGTTAGTTCGACCCATTTTAGCATGGCTTGATTGGGCCAGGTCATGCCATTTGGCCCGAGGTATATTCGGGCCATTGTTTGGCCAACCTAGCGACCCTATGTGGGCCACGGCGAAATATTTAAAAACAATTTAATAATTTTCTAAAATAACTTATAAAATAAAATAAAATTTGAAATAGTTATAATTTTGTGCAAAATTATTTTATTTAAAATAATTATAATTTTTTCCGAATCTCAAATATTTATATGGATAAGCAGAGGCATACATTATGAATATTCATCTTGTTCCCAGAATCCTATAGCCTTTATGGAATAATTTCGTCAAAACTCTCTTGAGCAAAGAATGAAATGAAATTTCCATTGGTATGCCTTTTGAATGGAATTTGTAGATTCATCCAAAAGCTTTGAAAGTTCCATACCCATCAAAAAATATTTTTTGAAAATCATTTTATTAAATATCTTAAAAACGACCACTCTTAATTCAATTTTTTTTTTCAAAAAAACAAACAAACAGAAAGTTTAATCACAACGAAAATAAAGTGGTTCAAAGGTTATATCTTATAATTAATCTAAAATTGTGTTTTAAATATTTCATTTCATTTCTAAATAAAAATAAAAAAAATCATTTTTTGAAAATATAATTTTCTGTCCATAAATTGCATTTTGAAAAATGATTTTTTTTCTCTTTCAAATAAAAATAAGTATCAGATTTTAACTCAGTAGAATTGAAACAAACAATGAACAAAAAAAGTATACCTATCAAGAAAAAATATAATTGGAAGATCATATTTCCAAGCATACCCAACAAATAGTTAATTAAAAATCCGAACATAGGGTTTGTCAATAATCTGAAACAGATCAACAAAAGGGAAAAACACAATAGGTGAAAATGGAAATCTCGCTTCTTCAGACATACTATTCTGGGATCACTGGAACTATCAGATAATGATCTTCTGAGGCAAGCAGGTTCCCTCATTTTCTTTCGGAGGTGCATGTTATATGATCCTCATTTCCATCATTGCCCCAAATTTTCTAGGCAACCAAACGCAAATAAGTGAGATCCAACAAAAAATGCATTACCTTCTTACCCAAAAATGCACGACCTCGAACTTTTAGTAAACAGGAGATATCACAGTGGTTGTTGTTACCTTGATCGTCTGACCCTCGGGGCATTAGCAGCGCAACGTGAACCTGCAAAAGGGCGATCCAACGACAATGGGTCCGTCCGCCTCTTCGATAATGAAGTTAGCAAAAGATGAAGAAGAAGAAGAAAGTTTGTGTAGTTGGAATTGCTTACCCTCCCTCGTGAGGGGACCTTCCTAATTTATAGAAAGTGGTTCACGAATCTCTCTTTGATTTTAGGAAAGAAAATCTCATAATTTTTAGGGATAAAACCTCTTCTTCCTTATCAAGGATTTTAATCCTTCCTTATCAAGGATTAATCTTTTCGAGAAATATGGAATTTCGAAATTGAAAAATATGTTGATAAATATCTTATACGTATTTTCTGCCTTCATAGACTTATCTACAACGAACTTCCAATATGCGGTAACGAACTTCCCATATGCGATAGGATGGCCGGTTAAGGGACTTAAAATTCTAGGCGGACCGCCTTGGAGCTAGTCCATGGGGAGACATTCTGGCTTTCTTTAAGATTCTCCCGTCTAGATGATTCTCCCTGGTTTTAATATGGTAAGTGGGCTTGGGCCGTTTCTCATGGACTAAGCGACGACAGGCCTGAGCCGGTAAGTAGTGGTGCAAAAGTCCATAGTACTCTAATGCACCCCCTTTTTC